>JAVBJF010000082.1:674167-1220856 GCA_033439095.1 Pseudococcus viburni | reverse complement strand
AAATCGCCAGAATGAATTCAAAACTCGTTAAATGTGTTTTAGACATAGTAAATCGTCGAAATATGTCAAATTTGACATTTTTTGCCATTCTGATCAATACCTCCCGATGACTCTCGAGCAGGGCTGCGAGAGCGATGAAATTTTGGCTCTTGTTTGGTTCTCGTTCTCAGAACTTTTGGTTCTTTGGTTTTTTACTCTTTTTTGTTCTGAAATCTCGTTCCCATTCCTGTTCTCGTTTTCTTTTTTCAAAAATTCTTGTTATCGTTCTTTATCTGTATTTTATATTTTGGTGAGATAGGTACACGTATTTTATTAATTTTCAATTATGTAGTCAAAAAAAGTGAACTTTGAAAAAAGGAACTTTTCATTTAAAAATTGAAAATTAAAATTCCCTTAAAACTTGAACACCTCAAAATTATTTCTCGTTCTTATTCTTTTCTTGTTTTGTTTTTTGCACTTCCGTTCTTTTAACCTTCAAAATTTGTTCTCGTTCCTTAATTTTGGTTCTTTTTGGTTCTTGGTTCTTTGTTTTTCTCCCAACTCTGTCCTTGAATGATAAAAATAGATACCTTACCTTAAAATTTCCTATCGTTGTGCTATAAATTTCGAACTGACTCAGCTCAACCGTACTTGCGAGATGAGTGCATTGTGCAGTTATATCTCGACCAAACGTGCACATTGGCAGAACGTGCCAATCGACGAGTTTCGCAATTTAACTTATAAGGTATGGAAACTACACTCGTGTGTAGAGACGATCATAATGAGAAACGTTCTTCGAGTTGGTTGAAAGGGGGAAACGCGTTTAATGTAGAGAAAAGTATCGCGTCAAGAGGGTCATTGTGAGTACCTCCGTAGGTATGTTTTTTCCTCCTGTTCTCTCGACTCACAGTTGTTACCCGCCGAAAAGGGGTGCCCTAAGAAGAACCGAAAGGAGGTAAACGAGAAAGCGAGTGTAAAAGAAAAGCTAGGAAATTAACGCCATCGGTTAATTACCAATTCAAAGCGAACGTACTTTCGTTCATAGGTGTGTACCGAGACTCGTACTTCTCTTCCTTGCGCATTTATACTTACACACGTAAGATGTGTCGAGAGAAACCAAAAAAAAGGGGGCGAAGACAAAGTGAGAAAAAAAGGGCAGAATAATGGCGCGAACGTGTAAAAGTTGGTATATTCTAGGTACAATTTTTGTATACTTCATCAGCACCGGTATAAGGGGTCCGTCGATGACGAAGAAAAAGAAACCGTAAAAGAAAACCCATAGAAAAGTTTTCCGTTTTCTTTTTTTCTCAAAATCAAGCTACGAGTTGTTCGTACTGGAGTCGAAAATGATGAGAGCGAAATAGCGTCTTCTCGCGAACTGTTTACGAGATTTTTCCTCCAGCAAAAGTAAAGGTAAAAAGGTAAACGAGGTCGAATTTTTTGCTTTCGTTTCGCGAATCGAAAGATGTAATCTGGCTTCGTTTTGCGGTATTTATCCCGAATTCGCTGGCTGCGACGATGGAGTCGATCTGAATGATACTTTTAGACCCGGTATCGCGTTTTATTTGACGAATAAATTCGCTGACTGGAAAATACCGTAGGCGGAGAGGTGTCTTTCACGGGTTGTATCTTGTTGGCGCTGGCGAAGCATTGCTTAAGAGGTTTATTTGGTTGGCTTTTTTCCCCGAGACTCGTCGAATGGTAAAAGGTATCATAAAAGGATGGAAAATGGAACGCAGCGACTGGCTAGGTCATTCCGAAAGGTGATTATTGTTCCCCGGATATTTGAGGTGGTTAATCGGCTTATCGTTTCGAGCTGAAAGCGTGAATTTTCACGCCATAAAGGTCGATCAATTTAACGAGCAGAAAAACGCGTGTAATGTGTGCTTATAACTGAGCGACCCAGGCGAGGGGGGTTCGTCCTACGTATAATACGGTACGTAAAAATAGGTATAAAGACAGGGTATGTACGATAGACTGGCTGGGGAGAAAAAAATCGCGATTTTATAACTTCTCGCGTGTAAATGTACTCCGAAGTACTGGGGCAAGGCAGCGAGTAGAGGGAAGGGTCAAAGTGGAATATTCTTTTATGTATTTGCTGGGGGGCCACGGTCGCGGTGTGAGACGAAACGATGCGGAAATATGGTGGTTTTGTGTAGATTGTGCGAGTATGTACGTCGTAGACTGTACGTGGGTATGAATTGTACATCGAATATCGCGCCTTTTGCGTCACGCTGCGAACGGATTATTATATGGCGTGAATATGGCAAAAGGAAAAAATTCGCTTCAACGCCGACTCCGACTGCACCAAACCGTTGACTCGGAGCGGTCTCGGCCCTTCGAAGATTACATTAATTTGTTGTTATTGCTTGTTGCTTCATTAATTTCGTCTATGGAAGAGAAAAAAAGGTCATGGATTTTTTTTTCTCTCGCGAATCAGCCAGTTTTGAGGGAATGGCGAAGGCAGGGTGGTTTTTATCGTCGCACCGGATAAGTTCTCGAGTAAAGAACAAACGTAGGTGTAGCGAAGAAGACGTACCGAAGTGAAGGTATTTTTACTCGGTGACTTTCATGATTGATTGAAGTAATATACTACCTGTTGGAGGAGTATTTCTATCTAGATGTCTCTTCGCGAATACACCCACGTAGCGAGGTGCCCAGGGAATGAGTAAAATTCCTAATGGGTTTGTTTAGTTTTCTCGCGTGAATTTTCGAGTTGATTTTTCAAAGTTTTTGAAAAAGAAGCCAAACTTTGGTAATGATATCGCCAATGGATGTGATTCTCGGCTTGCTGCGACGTTAATGACTCGCGAAGTTTGATACGACTTTGAGCGAAACGATGCCGAAGGCGAAATTGAAAAGAATGAATAGCTTTAGGATTAATTGAACTTTTTTCGAGGAGAAAGTCGATAAAAATTTATCAGATAGTTTCAAAGTCGATTTTGAAAATTTAATGGAAGTAAGCAGATAATTATGTGGAAGAGACGAAGTATTTTTGAAAATTCATTTTATTCTACATCACGTTTTTTTTTATTTTGTTAAACAAATGAGAATTAAATGTAGGTAGGTACTGTATATTTGAATTATGAATTTTCTGCTCAATTTATCCCAAGATTATTTTGTTGAAGAAAATCACTTTTAAGTAGTACCTATTTAATGTTTTTGACATGAAAGGGATTTCACGATTATCGAAAGTTGATTTGAATTTTCCAATGAAACAATAATTCATCAATTTTGAAATCGATTAAAATGTTTTAATAAACTTTTGATGAATAGTTCATTCAGAGTTTTTCATACCGTAAAAAAAGTCGAGACCTCGAATGATTCGAAAATTTCAGATTTTTGATGTCAATAATTCCAAATATCGATTCACAAATTCGATTATTGTACTTACTAAAAAATTCTATGTTTAGTAAAATTTACAACTTTACTTTATAATTTGTTCCCAACATTAGATTAATGGAATCGATTTTATTCCTAATCAATTGTAACTATATCGAATTTGAAATTTAATTTGAAATCAAAATTTTAACATCGGTTGTGATTAGGAAGTCACAAAAATCAACAATTTTTGGAATTTGGTTTTGGTATCAAGCTCAATTTCCGGCATCAATGTCAAGTTTCAGCAGTCAAAACTGATTTTTGGTATCGAACTAGATTTTTGGTATCAATATGTATGTATTTGGTTTCAACTTAAAAGTGGATATCTGGTATTAAAATTGATATCTGGTATATTTGAATCAATATCTGGTATCAAAATCTCACCTGGTATATTCGAATCAAAATCTGGTATCAAAATTCATGTCTGATTTTTGATATCAAACTATATTTATGTACCTATCTGAATCAATATCTTGTGTCAAATTCCACTTCTGGTATCAAAAATCTGATTTTGACAGTCGAAATTGAAATGTGCCAGTTAACAAAGTAATATCTGGTATCAAAACAATTTTTATATGATAAATTCAATTTCTGGTATAAAAATCTGGTTTCGAATGCCAAAATTTACATCTGATGCCAAAATTAATATCAAAGTGACAAAATTGATTCTGGTTTTGATGATCATGGTTGAGTATCAATCATTTTAAGATCGATTTCTGGTATAAATAAAATCAGTGCACAGTATCAAAGTATATTTCTGATATCAATGAAGATAAATTTCTGGTATGAATGGTTACAAAGTTCAAAATTGATATCTGGTATCCAAATTGACATTTGATGTAAAAATCTTTACCTGATATTATAATTATTGAATTTTGTTATTATATAAACATATCTAAATTTTAAAATCAAGATCAATTTTTTCAACCAAAATTAATGTCTGGTATCAAAGTCAGTTTCTGGTAGGTCTAGATATCCGTGTCTATCTCTGATGATGGTCTCAGTGTATTAACCTTGTTTAATATCAAAGCTGACATCATTGGTATCAAAGGTGATGTCACATATATCAAAATTATTTTTTTGTTACCAAAATTGATTGCTGATTTCAAGTACAATGCTCACATTGTTTAAAAATTGATATCAGGTATCAAAATGAATATCAGGCTCAGGCATCAAAATCATTTTTTTGACTACAGAATTGATTTCTGGTATCAAAATTGATTTCTGGTATCAAAATTGATTTCTGGTATCAAAATTGATTTCTGGTATCAAAATTGATTTCTGGTATCAAAATTGATTTCTGGCATCAAAATAATTCTTCTGGCTTCAAAATTGATTTCTGGTATCAAAAGTGATGTCAGGTATCCAAATTGATATCTGGTATAGAATTCATGTTTATTGATAGGTACCAAAATTGATTTTTGATATTAAATGTGTTAACTTGTTTCTAAATTGATATTTGGTTGCAAAATGGATATCAGATATCAAAATTCATATCTGCTGCACCAGAATTATTTTTCTGAAAACTAACTTGATTTTTGGCACCAAAACTGATTTCAGGTATATACCTATTCAAATTCATTTTTGGTATTAGAAAATGGATAAAAACCCGAGACCAAATTTTATTTCTGTATCATAATAAGTTAGTATTTGATTGATGTTTAGTATAAATATCAGGTTTTATTGGTCAAATTTGATATTTTGATGTTAATGATTATTGGGATAGATTTTTGGTGTCTGTCGATAGGTATTGATCATTAAAATCGATATCTGGTATTGAGTTGATAAAATCCATTTCTCCTATCCATATTAAGAATTAATACCTGATATCAAAATTGATATCTAATAGACAGGTGTCCTCATTGAAAACTACCCAATATCATGATCATTGTCTGGTATCAATTATTATAAAAATTGATATTTGATGATTAGGTTAATTATCAGTGTCCGAAATCGATACACTTATTCCAAATCAACTAAAAATCAATTTTACTAGAAAAATTACATGGGTGTTGAAGAATAAAAGATTTTTGTATGCTGATCATAAGGACACCCTAGGAGGGGGGAGGAGGGCGCTCGAGCCGCCCCCCAAGCTCAGCAAGGAGATTTTTTTATCATAAAAATGTCAAAGGGAAGAATGATTTTTCTTTAATTTTCGCCCTTGCTTCGTTCGGGCAGTATTTCAGTAATTATTTCTTGAACAAACATACCACTCTCTAAATTTAAATCAGTTGAATTTGCAGAAATTCTGTATTTTTTAATCAGTGAAATAAGTGATTTTTCACTGATTTTTCGGTCAAAAATTACCAATTTCTCGGTCAATGCCCCATTTATCAAAAAAGTAACAGTAATTTTGACTAATAAAAAAAATCAGAAAATCTCTTTTTTCAATTTTTCTTCGCTCAAATCTGTAAGTATGTATTATCTATCTGCCTACTGAAAATACCCCAACTACTTCAGCTCCACTGAAATAACAGGTTACTTTATTTTTTCATTGAATTTTGACCCTCCTCCATTTTTTCTCGAAATCTGAGCCACTCTTATACCATTTCTGGATGCGCTTATGATGCGGATTGATTCCACGTCAAATCGATTTGAGTATTCTATGTTGAAAAAAATAACGTCATTGAATGATTTTTAAGAAAACCAATAACGCCACTGAATGATTTTTAAGAAAACCAACTATAACGAAAAAACAAAAACTACCTATCTAATTTGATTCAGACGTGCCTATACCCAAAACCCATACCGTAATTCGGTCATAAAAATTCATGAAAATTTCTTTTTCGTCAATTTCGAAACAAAATTACATATGTATTAAACAAGGCTCGAGAAAAATACCATCTCGTACAAATTTCAACTCTCTTCTCCTTCCTCCCGACGCGACGCATTGTCCGTTATAAATATTCAAACAAGAAAGCGCGAACAAAGAAAACCCCTTATACAGGGATAGGTTAGAGAGCTTCACATGCGGTAACCAAAGAGGGTAAAAAAAAATAGCTGAGAAAATTGCGTCCCAATCGATGAATATTCCACACATATATCATTTCGACCATATATAACTTATTATTATGGATAAAGCTCTTGGGAAATGGCAAAAAGCAACGTCGCTGTGTTGGTGAAACACCATAGCATGCAGCAGTACTTACTACCTTAAGGGATGAAGTACAACGGTAAAAAGTCTTCTCGGTAGACGTTTGAGCGGCGGACGCGTGCGTGGCGTGGGTGTGTGCGGTAAATTCATGAATGTTAAATGTCGCCGGCTCACAGGCTAAATGGTCTCCATCGGCGTTATCGCGCTGCGAGCTAAGTTCGCTGTAACTATACCGGCCTATAGGTACTTGTACGTGCAGTTTAAAACGCTCTATAGAGCCATAAGTCCCCATACCCAGGTATATAAAATTATTATGTAGTAATTTTGTAATAGCAATTAAAAACACGATAGGGGGAAAATTGGGCCATGCGCAGAACTTATATGTGTGTACTCGTGCATCGTACAAGTAGCACCGATGCTTATGAAGTGGCTGTGTGTATAAATGGTCGTCGTCTATGGCCTATAGGTGCATGATACTGGCACCGAGTATGGGTAAATATTGGTTTACGTGCGTATGCTTATTCGAAAGAAATTTTCATACGGTAATAATGGTATAGTTGAAACAATTAGTAACTCGAATGTACATTATACGATAAACCATTACGAGTGACCGAACGAGCTCGATAATGCGTACGAGTCCAGCGATGATGTTAAAATACACGATGTTACCTTTGACCGATCATACTGCATATTGCTCGGCTCTCTCTCTAAATACTCGGCTGGGATCAATATTTAATCATAATTTCGTTTAATAGGCGGCCATATCACGACGTAGACGTGATTTTAATGTAGAACAGTGGCGATGGAATGGCCGCCGTTGCTGGAGGTAGGGCGCGATAATTCGTACACTTTTAACTATCTTTTTTCGTGTCCTAGTCGATAGAAATTTTCACCTCATTAACCGATGCTTATTGCCTAGGTCCGTTTGCGACGTCGGCAGCAAATTTTAATGAGTTTTGTACCTTTTAGTCGGGTCTCAATCGTACATCCGCGCGCTATTTTTGTTTAAATTGATTTTATGATCGGTTCTTGTTCTGGACACTAAAACAAAGAAATTAAGCCCGTATGACCTTCCCTCCCCCTTTCCCCAGGGTCCACCTCCCAACATATTAAACGCGTGTATCGCCTTATCTATGGGTCATAATGAAAACATTTTCAAACAAAAGTTGTTCCTCAGCACCTAATCGAGGTGTCTACTGATCACGAAAAACACGCAAAACACGAAAATAGCACGGAAATCGGTTTAGTGGCACGAAAACACGAAAATAGCCCTAATTTTCAACATTTTTCTCAACAAATTTTCCAATCGAATGATTGCCTTTTGAATGATTTTGCAACTTTAATTTTTTTATAAAAAATTTCCGCCTTAATCGTTTTTTCCGTTATTCAGGGTGTCCATTCTCTGGAAAACCGGGAACAGTCAGGGAATTTTGGAATTTTCTCTGGAATTTTTCGAAAATCCCAAAATAAATCATTTAGAAAAGTGTTTTTTTGTTTTTTTGTTTATTTTATTGTAAATTTTTCAAAAAATTTTGCCCTCGCTCTGCTCGGGCGAGTCGGGCTAAATTGTTACATCTTTTTTTATTCATCATTTTTTTTGTTGATCGTAATGTACAATAAAATTTTTCGTTCATTAAATTATGATTTATTCAAAAAAAAATTTACCCCGCTACGCTCGGGGTAATTTACACTCTTTCTACCGAATTTATGTAAAATCTTAAGTTTTTGGAAACTTACTTTTTAACGAGCTGTGATGAGAAAGAAATGCCATGATGCCATTGACCACGATGTTGAAAAAAAAGGGAAGGGAATGAAAAAGAATTCGAAATTATTAACCATGTTTTGGAAAATATAAATGAGGGAAAAGTGGTGAATTTTTATCTTTTGAAGATCTTGCCCTCGCTTCGCTCGGGCTCAACACGATTTCTATGTTTTCGTAAAATGATTTATATTTCACCTTTTCATTGACTTTTTTATTTATTGGTACAAACTAAAAAACTGCAGGGGATTATGTGAATTTATAAATTTGAGGCACGTGTTTCACTTTTTTTGGAGGGAGGGGGTGAAGAATTTTTGAATTTTCAGTTCGGAAAATCCGAATTTTCATTCGCTTGATTTGGTATGCACCCTGGCATTATTTATTTCATTTTTCAAAAATTAATTTTGCGTTGGAATACTTGGTTTTTTGTTTTTATTTGAAATTTTTTCTGTAGATAATGAATTCAAATTTTCAAATTTTTGTGATGAGGGAGAGTTGGGTGGGCTCAAAAATTTTCAGAATTGAATTTGAATCTTTTTTTTTGCCTCGAAGAGGAGCATCTAAAGATTTCGTAAAAAGTATCTAGTGATTTTGAAAAAAAAAAATCGTTACGGCCCCATGCAATTTGTAACATTCCAATGCAAATTTCGAAGAAAAATTCCCCCCCCCCCCGGTCGGTTTACGAATATCATATTTAAAAGGCCTGGAAAAATTCGAAAAATTGTTCTGAAAAACCTGGAAAAGTCAGGGAAAATCATTTCTGAAATATAGTGGACACCCTGTTATTATTCCTTAGAATATTTCATCAAAATAAAACAGTGCTTGAAATTTCCTATAAAATGAGTATACGCAGGGGGAGGGGGGGGTGTCTTTTTAGTCAAATTTGAAGCACGAAAAAGTGTATTAAAATGGCACGGAAAACACGAAAATAGCACGAATTTTCATTTTCCAGATCCAGTAGACACCATGCTAATGTACATTTTCATTTCTCATAAAAATCCATTTTGGAGCAACTCCTGCCCTCCAAATTTAGAAACAAAACATGTTTTTGAGAAAACCTCAAAATCGTGTTTTCTTTATTTTAAACGAAAAGTTTTGGAGATACGACAAAATTTGTAACCACAAAAAGTATTCAGAATTGAATTTCCTTTCCAATGAGCTCTATCACGGTCATTTTCACCAACTTTTCTCAACAGAGTGGATCTCTCCCTCTTCCTCATTTTCACAAAAATTTGCTCCAAAATGAATTCCGATAATGAATTAAATTATGCATTAGATATCGAAAAACAAATATTGTTCAATTTTTTTTTCATGGGTCCAATTTTTGGTAAGGGAGAGGGGGAGAGATCCTTCCTGTCGGGAAAAATTGGTGAAAATGGTCGTGATGAAGCTCATTGAATAGAAAATTCAATTCTGAATACTTTTTGTAGTTACAAATTTTGCCGTATCTCAGAAATTTTTCGCTTAAAATAAAGAAAACCTGATTTTGAAGTTTTCTGAAAACTGGTTTATTTTCAAATTTGGAGGGCAGGAGTTGCTCCAAAATGGATTTTGATAAGAAATGAAAATGTACATTAGGTGCCGAAGAACAACTTTTGTTTGAAAATTTTTTCATTACGACCCATAGATAAGGCAATACATGCGTTTGAAATGTTGGGTCGTGGACCCTTGGGAAAAGGGCATACGGGCTTAATTTCTTTGTTTTAGTGTCCAGAACAAAAATCAATCATGAAATAGATTTTAACAGGAATTTCGCGCGGAAGCCTTTTTTTGTACGATTGAGACCCGACTACTTATTTGTAGTACGAGTATATTTTGAAATAACGTGTATGCGGAATTGACTCGAATTTCACCTCTCAGCAGAGGCGATAGAGTGAAAAAATATAGGTATTCTGGTATATTAGGGGAAATCTTGGCCTTATCTGACGATCGTACATTAGAAATGTTTTCCATTTGGTGGCAAAGAGGAAACGATGAGTGGAAGTGCCAGCGTGCTTTCGGAATTAATTTTTTTTTATCTTCATTGTACTATTTATACGTTAACGTAATGTATTCAACGACAGAACCGTTTAACACTTCGGATACTACGATACGAAAGCGTCGGAGGCTGAGTCGATAAGAGTGGAAAAAAATGGCTCGATAAGAGAAACCAAGCCGGCCGGAATCTGAGTTGCAGGAAAAAAAGTTCGGATGGGTAAATTAATAACGAAGGTCTTTTTCGCAACGATAATTATACCCGGGAATTTTCGGGATGCTATCGCGTTCGTAAGTGTAAAAGCATCGCGGCGTTTGAGATTGAAATTAGAGGTGTACGAGTACGATTTGTGTGAAGGGTTGGATGGGAAGGTTCGGTTGCTGGGATCGTCCGGCTCGAGCTTGGACGTAAAACGTGGCGAAATTTTATAATTGATTTGGCGTCCAGGTCTGGTACAAGGGTCTCGTGTATTGTGGGTGTAATTTCGATCTATTGTTTTTAGTAAAAGCTAAAAGTGTGCTGAGAAATGTAATGGTAGGTAGTGGATGAGAGTGGGATTTAGATTCAATTTTTTTATTTTTTGAAATAGGAATTGAAAGAGGATAAAAGAGAGCGTCAGAAAAATCTAAAGTTGGGGCAAGTATAGTCTTTTGAGATAATATTTTGCTAAAAATTAATTGAAAAAAATGAAAGGCAGAAAGGAATCCTTCTAAGTACATATATGTGAAAATAGGGAAAACTTATATTTACTGATGATATTTCAACTTTTATGAGAATTCATGGTGTCTATTTTCTGGAAAAGTCACGAAATATGTAAAAGTCATAGAAAAGTCGGGGATATTTTAAAATTTTTATTCAAAAGTGGAATTTTTTTAACTTTTTTTTTTTTGAAAACCTTTAATTTTTCTTATTTTGGCCCTCGTTTTGCTCGCGCGTGTGAAGTTTATATGAAATACATATAAGGGACGAGAATCGAGGATTTTGTCTACCACTTAGAACTAAGGTGTTGAAAAAATGGAGAGGGGATGATTATTGCTTTTGAACGCTCTTTTCTGCGTAGTTTCAAAATTGTGTAAGTTCTTATAATTCATCCCTCTCTTCCTCCTCAAAAACATTGAGAATGAAGTATAGAAAAAATTAAGCTTTGGGGAGCAGGGGAAGATGAATCAATATTCAAATTCAAAGTGATTAAAAGTTGGTTTTAGAAAAAAAATTTCGTAGCTTTGAAATCTTAGTATATAATCCGATCATCTTCAAACTCATTCAAAAGACTCTTTTTGGTTTAAAAAAATTGTTGATAGGTATCTGTTCATTTTTTGATTTTTTTTTTGAAAAATTTTGACTAGAAAAAATTTCAAACGAGTTGAGAATTTTTGGTTTTTCATTTTTGGTTCTTCTTCGATGTGAAATCATTTCATCACGTTTTAGTTTAATTTGAAGGTATTACTTATTTTAATTTCTTCAAAAGTTCCTTAATTTTTTTCGGATCTATTTCAGTTCAGTTTGACAACCCTCCCCCATCCTTCCTCCTGAAACTTGAGAAGTATTTTAAATTTAATGACACAAATTTTAAAGCTTCAAAATCATTATTTTGCCTTTGGCACGATTTCGGAATGGTGGTAACACTACAAAAAGCCCAAATTGGACAAGTTTTAGATTGATAAATTACTTTAATTTCAAAAATAATTATGCCGGAGTGGTGACTGGAGAGGGGGCAGAAGCTTCGATAATGGCAAAATTTCTTTTTCATTCGAAAAATTGGATTAGAATTGGAAAATTAGTGAAATTCATGGCCTATTTGCATTTGACTTTGAATAAGTTACCATATGTGTGGGAAAAACGTTGAATTCACCGAAAACATGATAACTTTTTTCTTTAAATGTACATATTCTTATGGGAAATTTACGATTTTTGAAAATTCGAGTAGTGCACGTAAAGTGTCGATTTTTGTTTGAAACAAAAGTACAATTTTTCCTCTTTTGGGGATTTTTTTTCTCTTATTTATGCAGCTTATTTTTCACAAAAAAATGTATTTGCAAGTAGCCCCCTTTTTAATTCTATTCACTGTTGGTTTCCCGTTCGTCCTCACGACCCTTTTTTATTCACAATTTCTAACAAATTATTCTTGCTCCGACGGTGAGAATGACAAAATTACCAATGATTCTCCCCATCCCTCAAGTGTTCCAGGGGGGGGGGGATGGTAAAAATTTCCCCAAAAAACCAAAAAAACTGTGATGTATCATTTGTTATGATTACGGAGTGCTGATTCCGAATTTCGACCAATTTTTCGGTTTTACCCATGAGCACTCGTCCTCGTACACTCAGATTTGGGTCAAAATTTGAAAAAAAAAATGCCAACAATACCGCGTAACATATCATTTGCGATGTTTTCGAGGGTGCAGTACAGATTTCGATTTCAACTCGGATTCAAAATTGTACCTTTCTTAGCCGCCAGTACCCTCGAATTTAATGCAAAATGAGAGAGTATGGGTGTATGGGAGCTTAGAAAGGGTCGCTATCTAAAGCTGAGAGTACGAGTGAGGTTTAATTTCAAAACTGAGTTGAAATTTAAACTCAGTACCCTGAAAAATATAACAAATAGTAAGTCACACGGATTTTATTTTTAAATTTTGATCCCAATTTGGGGGTATGGGGTGAATGCTGAGAGGTCAAATCGAAAAACTGAGTAGAAATTCGGAATCAGCATCCCAAAATTATAACAAATGATACGTCACACAAAGTTTTGTGGCTTTTGAGAAAATCTTAGCCCCCTCCGTGGACCCCTTAAGGGATGCGGGAAATTCATTTCAATTTTCTCACCGTCAGAGCAATAAATGATTTTTTTTTAATATGGTAAATTAGGGGTTGTGACGACGCGACGACGGGAAGACCAATTGACAGTAATTTTATGACCCCCCCTTGGTAAAAAGAATGAAAAATGGGGTTACTTGTAAATAAATTTTTCCTTGAAAAATAAGCTGCGTAAGTAAAGGAGAAAATATTCTCCAAAAAGGAACAATTGCTCGTTGTATGGAAAACAAAAATCGACACTCCACCCTCTACCTGCAAACGGTATACTTTACTTCTCGCTGATATAATGTCGCGCAGAAAACTATAGTATATATACGACGTGAAAACAGCTTACCTTCGTACTCGCTTCGGCGGTACATATACTAAAATTGGAACGATACAGAGAAGATTAGCATGGCCCCTGCGCAAGGATGACACGCAAAATCGTGAAGCGTTCCACATTTTTTGCAGCATATCACCTTCGTAATAATTTTATCCTCATGTTTTTGGAATTATTTTTTAAATTAACAATTATAAAATTCTGTTTTGGTGACTGATTGGTCAATTATTAGAGCGATAATTTATAACTGAGAACTATTATCAATAGGGAAAGGAATTAAATGCTCTAAAAAAGTTCAAATATGTATGACCATATAATATGCATTTTTGAGGTTCAAAATATGCAAAATATGCAACATCGAGATGGGTATCCCTGGGAAGGATTTTTCGAGCTTAACAACATGGTAACACTTGAAATCGCCAAAAAATGGCCAAAAATCGTGTAATTTGATCAAAATCACTCGAATAACAAAAAATTATTTGCGGTAGAAAAAATATTTTGGAATTTTTTTTGCTGTTTTTTCGCAGGATTGTAATTTTTGCGTGTGAAAAATAGCTAAAAAAATAAAATTGTAGAATATGCAAAAAATTAGTGAAAAATAGCCAAAATATGACGAAATATGCTCTTTGAACGTTTGAAATGTGTAAAGAAAAACATGCAGTTTCATATAAATCCGTTCCCTAATTATCAAGTACTACGATCTGACCAAACAAAAGTGAAGAGGGGCCAGTTCCCTCGAAAATGGCAAAATTTCCTTTTCGTTCGGAAAAATTAAACCAGAATTGGAAAGTTGGTGAAATTCAAGGACTATTTTTAAATAAATGGGAAATTTCGAATTTTAAGCCGAAAAAATGGAGTTTTCAATATTTAATTTACCCTCACTCCATCAATGCTAAATTTGATTCTTGCACCGGTTGTGACCTTTTTTTGGAGAAATGAAAAATTTCAGATTTCGAGTGTAAAAAATTTTTATTCGAGTTGAAAATTTTCAAATTCCAAATTCCTTCCCTCCATTAATGCCAAATTTCGTTATTTTTTGCTCACCAGTTGTGACCTCTTTTTAAAGAAAATGGAAGAATTTCGATTTCAAGTTGAAAAATTCCTACTCGAGGATGAAATTTTAATTTTTTAATCCTCTCTTCCCCCCTCCTCCTTCCTGAATGTCAAATTTGGTTCTTCTGCACGCCAGTCGTTTAAATCGGTAGATTTTTTCTGAAAATTGAATAATCTGTGAATTTTAATTCCTTAGACAAATGATAGAAATAAATATCGGCCCGAAACACCGAGCTGGAGCTTTTTACCAAATTGTTTCTACGACAGAACGGCCCTTCATTCATTCACCTTAAAAGACTATTAAACGAGAATTCACGATGCGTTATTTATCAAGTAAAACGTACTCTGGCTATGGCAGATCCGGTAGATCCGCCAGAGAATTGCTACAAAGTCAGAAGTTTGATAAAGCGTAATTAATACGTAGACGAGTCTTACGTTAGCTGAAGGTATAACGATAGACGCACGTACGCACGCACATATGCACCATCTCTTAAATGATGGGTATTTTTTCAAGTTAACGTGCTCTAATCGTATTGTTTACTTTATATGGTGACGTTGACGCGATAAGAGACGATGATTAATAGGACAATGCGAGTTTAATTCGGTTATTTAAGTAAACTCGAGCTTAATTCATAGCAGTTTTTTTTCTTTCTCTCATTCGACATTTTTTCGGGAAATTTTTCTTTCTTCATCGATGATGGTGCGATTGTGCTTAATATGCGACGTCGAGACGCGAATATGAGTCATGGGCGTACTGGTTGCGATGCAGATGGCGAATATTGCGCAAATTCAGAATCGACGCATTCGACGCAGCCAGCGTTCAATTTCAACGAGCACGCGAGTCATTGTTGATACCTATGTTTGAATATTTAAAAGTAAAACCATTTATTCGATAGGAAGACGGTGTGGTGATATGGTTTATTTTTGCTTGCGTTTTTCAAGTGGTTTCCATCGCGATTGCGCGTTTCTAAATTGGGTTCAAATGTGCATAGTTTTGATACTTACGTATACATTTCGAGTGTAAATCGACGCACTGTAGCATTCGGTTCACTTAATATAGCGGATGCGTGTAATTGATAATTCGCGGAAGTATCTACCACGGTACATTGTGCTGGTGTTTATTACTCGCGTCCGTGGTCCGTGGTTCGTCGTCGGTCGTCGTGTCGTCTAGCGGATTAATTCGCGTACGCGTGAAAAATAATCGAAGGTGAGTTGGTTATTATTGGATTACGTTCTCGTGTTTCCTGTGCTTTGTGCAGAAATTATCGAAATTCGGATTGGATGAAGATTTCCGAGAGGATTGAAGATGTGAAAGTGATGCTTGGCTGAGATATGAGGGTGGTTGACCTTTCGAGTGGTAGTTTTTGGCAGAATTCTATTTTTCTGCTAGAAATTGGAGGAAAATAGTATTTGATCTAATGAACTTTGTATGAGAATTGATGAGATGCAAAAATTTTGCTTATCTAATCAAATCCGGTCTAATGTGTTAATGTACAGTCAGGTCATATCCGAAATGACGATAGAAGAAATTTCCCATAAAATTGCATCATGTTGCATCCGCCAATGAGCTTTATGTTTCTGTTGTGGGTTTAAGGTTTCCCATATCTACGAGGTTTCCCATCGGGGCCTGATAAGATACTGTGAATCGTGGCTAAAGTGAAGATGATTGAAGAATACAGGCTGACTTTTGTCGAGGCAGTTGGGGAAAGTGCTGGTAAGGAGTCTTTTGGACGTTTTGAACAGAAACTCGCGAAATCTTCAGAGTTCACATTCTATACCTATTATTTCTGATATGGATATATATGGGGATGGAGGGAGGAGGATGAAAAAGGGACCAAATTTTGGCAAGAGAAGACATTAAAGTTTTGGCTTTTTTCATAGCTTTACAAAATATTTCGTGAATTAATGGGAGTGCAGGAATTATCAAAATGATGTCTGTGAACTGTGATCTGTTATGTGTTGCTGTCGTATTTCATGGAAAGTACACTTTTCCTGAAAGAACTTTCGGAAGTAACAAGCATCTCAGTTCAAGGTATCTAACAGGTGGTGAAAGTATTGAATTAAATCAAAATTTCAAAAAAAAGTAGTAAAAAAATGGAAAAAAATGAAAAAAACGAATCTATTATGTTCATTTCGTTAGCATATCTGCACTGAAAAAAATGAGAAATGAGAAATAGATAAAAAGTGTTGAAAAAATAATAAATTTTATTCAAAAAATGAGAAATTTTATCAAAAAAGAGATAAATTTTATCAAAAAATAGATAAATTTTATCCAAAAATAATAAATTTCATCCAAAAATAAATAAATTTTATCCCAAAAAAATAAATTTTATCCAAAAAATTAATAACGGAACACCATTTACAAAATTGACAAAATTTATTCTAAAAAATAATAATATTTATCGCGAAATTTGGTAAAATTTATTGCATAAAAATAAATTTTACCCAATTTCGTGATAAATATTATTTTTTCAGAATAAATTTTGCCAATTTTGTGAATGGTGTTCCGTTATTATTTTTTTGGATAAAATTTATTTATTTGTTTTTGCAGTGTATAATCTACTTACTTTATTTTTTTCAAAGTTATTACTCCATCCTTTGTATTTTTTTTTTCATAAGTATTTATAATGCGTTCAATTTTTTCATAGGTAATTTTGATTTAAAATACAGATTTTCTTCCAATTTAAAATTTTTTCTGCAATGAATTTGACTGGTTTTTTTTTTGGGGGGGGGATAAGACCGGGGATGGTCCAGCTGAGAGGTTTCTGAAAATTTTGTAAAAAAGTAGTGATTTTTCAGGGAAAAAAATACGTTTGATACCCTGGAGTTCGTCACTTTTTTCAACGATTTGATTGGAATTTTTTCACTTTTCGTCATCAGAAGTCACTTTTTGCCTCCAAAGTGTTTTTCAATACCTAATGTTTTCTTGAGAAAATGTCAAGTTGAAAATATAATTTATTTAAAAAAATATTGTACCAAAAATAAAGCTGAAATTAATCACAACGAAAAAGAGTGGTTTGGAAAATAATATGAAAAATTGAGAAAAGTGATCTTGAACCGTCAAGGTGTCTAGACTGAGTCAAAACAGTCGAGAATTTAGTCTAGAAACTCTCGAAAAGTTGAGAAATTGCAGGATAAAGCTTCTAGTGGCTATAAAAGTCATGAAAACCATGAGAAAGTCACGAATTTTTATGAAAATTTGAAGAATTTTCATATTTTCTTCAAGCATCGAGGAGAATTATTCATTATTTTCACGAAAAAAACAAAAAACACAAAGGTCATGAAAAAAATCACGGATCATGGCAATTCGAAAAAATACTCCAGTAGAGAGTAGACTAGACGTTCTGAGGGATGAAAAATATGAGAAAGTAGAAAATTCGTGTGAACTTGAGTGAAAAAAGTGGAAAAATGTTCAAACAGCTGTAAGGGGATTTTCGAAGCTTCAGCATGTTAATCTAAAATGGGAAGGGGGGAGCGTTGAAAAATGAATTATTTTAATTTTTGTTTCTCACTGATAGAAAAAATTTTCGTTCGTACTTTTTTTCGTAGGTGTTATTTGAAAATCTGAAGTGTACACTTTATATAGACGGACTGGAAAACTGGAGAAAATAGTTGGAAAAATTACAAAAATTCTGGAAAAATAATTAAAAAAAAATTAAGTACAGCATCAAATTCTGAATTTTTGGTGTAAAGGAAGCTGTCACAGATAATTTTCTTAAAGTTGAGAATTTAAATTTCTGAATTTCGGTCAACACCTTGATTTGCTTCCCTCCCTCCCCCCCCCCCGTCTCTGTCATCTTTATCCAGGTATGAAATCGATTTTTCATGCCATTTGAGTAATTTTTGATTCTTTTCTCTGATAAGACCACCTGAAATTTACTTATTAAGTTCTTTGAAAATTTTGACTACTATAAAAAAATTTAGAATCACACCTGAGCCTTTTTCATGCTTATTTTTGGAGTTTTCTTACAACTATATTGATGGAATTCTTGGATATAGTCGTGCACAATCCCTTTAGTTATTTTCAGTAATTTTTTTATTAATGTAAATTTTCAGTCTTATTGGCCTGAATTTCCTGATAAACTTTGTCCAAAAATTAATTGCTTTTGAAGAATATTGAGCTTTTAGAATTTTTCAAAATAATTACCAATTTTTGAATTTTTTTTGAGAAATAAGGAGAATTTGGGAGAGGAGGGGAGGGGAGGAAAACTGAGGTTCTGATGAAATGGGACAAAGAAAATTTTACTCCATTTTTTCAGCCACTTTTTTTAGTGAAAATGACTAAAGAAGTCACTTAGGTCATTATTTTTTAGGCAGAATTCAATTGAAATTCCTGAAGCAGTAATAGACCGTTTGAAGGGACTCTAGGAGTCAGAAATAGGGGTAAAATTTCTCAAAGGTGGAGTTATTTGATCCTCTTCCTACATGCCCATATTCAGTCACTGGTTCCAGCTTCCAGTATGAACTAAGCGAGTACTGGTGACGTTTTTACTGATTTTTCTAGTTATAAAACTTCACTCTTTCTCCTGAACTCCGAATAATTTTTTTCAGAAAAACCTTTTGCCCATTCCTAGGGCTATTTTTACCTGAAATTCTACAGTTGATCCAAAAAAGTGGATGGGGTAGTTGGGACAATAATTCAGAATTTTTCTAGACTGTTGAACTAGGTACCCTTTCAATTATAAATCAGTGAAAATAATTGAAAATCACTGAGAAACAGTTAGAATTGCAGTACTTACAGGAGAAAATCAGTAAATTTTTTTTACTAAACGCAAATCAGTGAGAAAAATCACTGGAAAATCAGTGAAAATTCACTGAATTCAGTGAAATTGATTACTTTGCTGAAAAATCAGTGAAATTGATTACTTTGCTGAAAAATCAGTGAAAATCTTTGAAAAAATCAGCGTTCGTTGATTTTTCCTGTGTTGCAATTCTGACTATTTATCAGTGACTTTTCATTGATTCAGAATGAGAGAGACATATCAAAATGGATAAATGGTTTTTAATCTTCCAGGCTCTGTTCTAGTGTCACTTTACCAAAAAAAACAACAAAAATTCGACGGAGGGGCCGAGGGAGAGAGTTTGACTGAAAATTTCGGAAACTTTTCAATCGAATATCAAAGTACGAAACTTGTACGGGCAACGGACCATTTTGATGTTCGAAGAACAGAAAATAATCCAGGTATCCTGCGATTCTCAACCATCGTACGTGTATTTCTACACCAATCAAAACGTATCAAATTTCAAATTTCCCCGCCACCGTTGGCATTAAAATAACGCTTTCCTAAGCCCTTTTTTATTCGAAACCCATCCAGCTCTCGGAGGTAGAAAAATAACTTAAACCCCATATCGCGATTAGATTCCCTGCTTGTTTTGCTATGCGGAGGAGAAATGGTACGGCAGTAGGATCGCGGTCTCTGACGCATATGGCAACGGCTGCTCGTGAAACAGAAGGATATAAATCTCCGGTAAAATTCTAATAAGCCAAATCAAGCGGCAGATTCGTCGTTGTAAAATTGCGTCGCTTTCGTATCGTGTTTTGAAGTGGAACGCGTGCGATTACGTAACAAGTATATACGTAAAAGTTGCATGATGTTTGTCACCCTTTTTCTGTACAGTAGATAGTTTATATGGCGGATTTAATTTCTTCTTTTTCGATTCTTCTTCCTTCTCCCATAGCGGTGTGTTTGTAAACGCGCGATTACGTCGGAAAAACCTGCTGAAAATCGTGGCTCGTGCGGATCCAGAGGCGAGGGCGGCGACACCCTTGTTACATACAATCTATAGACTGCGATCCACGTAATACGCAAATACGACAAGTACAGCGTGCAATTTAATAGCCAACTTTGCGGTGCCCGAAGGGAGAAAGGGGTATGGATGTTTGGTACTCATTGTCGCAGCAGAGCACCCAGCGATGTGCTCGGTGCTGGCGACTCAGCTGCTCTCGGCGTGAATCAGTCGACGACCCTGGTTATTTTAGCAGGGCTGATTGGCGACTTTTCTTGCATCGAGTTTAATTTATGCATATGGAGTTTTTAAATTGAGAATGTTCAAAGGATTCCATTCCGCGGCCTGTATCGCCTTTGTGTAATGAGAGAAGGAGTATGTGGCAGTGCGATAAGCAGGCTGAAAAGTGAAGAGGGTGCAGTGGGACTCCCCTATGCGTTGTTTTTTCTCATTCTGTATGAGCCAACGGTGTCGAATGATTTACTACAGATACGTGTGCTTTACCTATACACAAGTTTCAATAAAAGAGAAAAAATTTCCAAGGGTGTTGAAGATGCTACCGAGTTGTATACGGATGGTCGTCATAAGACCCTACTTTTTTTTTTCTGCCAGAGTTGCATAGGTTTTTGCCCTAGCCGATGAACGTATTGTCATATACGATATAGGTTGAGATGACGATGACGATGTTGCCATCGAAATAGAAAAAAAGAGAGGATATGGTACGTGATGAGGTGGTTGTACAAGTAGCTCCTCGTGCAGAGCACAACACCCTTAAAGTATTATAAATCAAACGACGAACCGGAGCGAAGGTAACCATCGGGCCGTGGTGTTCGCTTAACTCGATTATAAGAGGTTTGTAATGGGTGCAATTACACGGCGATCCATCGACAGAACGAGGAACCTGGAACGAGGACCGGAGTGGTGGAATAAAAATGCACCGCGACGCGTTTCCTTTTTATGTCATAATTAGGGATGGGGCGATGGTGGCGGTGGTGCGTTTATTAGCGCGCAGAAACATGTTGAAGTATGTGTGGAAGACGCACGATATTACGGTGTGTGGATTGAAAATCGAAACTGGAGGTTGTTGATGGATAAGATGAGGCTGGGAAGGAGTGAGATGGAAGCTGTGTAGGGAGAGCTGTGAACCCTTTTTGGAAGGATTTTCTGAACCGAATGAAAATTATTGAGCTATTATGGTTGGTTGAAATTCATTACCCATTGGTGAAGAGGACGAAAGATAATGCAATTTTTAGGCGTATGTTGTTGAATACCAAGAGCTGGATGAACGAAAATAATAAGAGAGGAGGAAACTTGAGTCTTGTCACAAAAGTTGGTTTACAGAGCACCTGGTCAGACCAATTTAGGAAAAAAAGTGCCAGCTTCCCTTCTCAAGAATGGAAAAATTGTGCTTCGGGTAAAAAAATTTGACTCGAATTGGAAAATTTTCGAAAATGATGGAAAATTTCTATAATTGAGTTGGCAGTGTGAAAGAATCGTACTTAGAGTCGAAAAATCAAGAGAAAATTTCATTAGAGTATGATTTTTTTCGATTTTTTGCTCCCCTAATTCAACTTTGGTATGTACATTAGAGTGGAGTGAAAAAAAACATGTAAAATTTTTCTTTGAAAATTTTGTACGTCTGTGCAGCCAATTACTAATTGTGATATTTGATGTCTTCAAATTCAAAACATACTTATATTGATTGTGGAAAAAAATTGGTCCAATCACTTGACGAAAAAATAATGCAGTCGAGTTCATAATACCAGAATATCACAATTAGCAACTGGCTGCACTGACGTACAAAATTTTCAAAGAAAAGTTTTAAATTTTTTATTTATGATGATTGAAAACAAAATTATTTTGAATTTTTCTAACAATGAAAAAATTAATTCGAGGTCAACGTAAATTCCATAGTGTAGCATGTCACGATTTGTAACATGGCTGCACTGACATACAAAATTGTCTAAAAAAATTTCCGAAATATACTTCTAGTAATTGAAAAAAATAAATTAAGGCGAAAAAATAATTAATTCAAAGTCGATATAAATTCCGTATTACGAAATTTTATGATTTGCTGGTGGCGGCAGTGGTGTATAAACTTTTCAATTTTTTTTCAAAATTCACTTTCAGTGGCTGAAAATTTTTTTTTACTCAATTACTCGGTGAAAAAAAAATCATTCCAGGTTAGTGAAAATTTCATATTATTGGAATATTGCAATCTTCAACTTTTCAGCCCCCTGGTAGCAGTCTGAGTTTTGATCGGAGAAGGATGGCAGTGGTTTAGGGAGATGTAGAAACTCAAATTGCATCTTTGAAGGCTTCTCACACAATTTTGATTGACTAAAAAACACAAAAAACAGTGTTTTTTTCAAAAGGATGTGCACTTGAGTACCTTCTGCTCCCAGCCCCTTGCTTCTAGGGACCTCGAAAAATTTTTCGGAGGTCTCTCACTCAAAGTACCAAATTTGGTCAAAATCCAAGATACCTGTTTTTTTTTCACTTCACCCTAATGTTGTTCATTCCTTTGTAATGTTTTTTCCTTTCCAAAATAGCAAAAATTCAAAGTTTTGAACTTTCCCGCTTTAAAAATGTTTGTTGTTAAAACCAGAGAATTCCTATGCTGTTTTCACGTTGAATTCGAATCTGCTATGCCAGAAGACAGCCAAAAGAATTTGGGGAGAAGAGGTGAAAAAATATTTGACTCTTCCCGTTGCCTCCCTTGAAAATTCTCATTAGAATCCATTTTTTCATGCCCCCCTTCAAAATTTCTTTTAGCATGAGTAAGTAGAAAAACTCTAAAAAATAAAAGATTGAAAAAATTAACCACCAATATCTCTTTTCATCAACTTTTCGAACAGAAATGTTAACTGATACCTAATTTGAAAAATCCTCAAATCCTGATTTTATTTTTGATTTCATCAAAATTTTGGTCCCAAATTCGATTTTGCTTCATTTTTTCCGGAAAAAATTATTAAAAGGACGTCTTATGGATAAAAAAAAAAGTTTTTTTCAAATCGTATAAAGGCCTCAATTTTTTACCATTTTTTGGGGGTTTTACCACGTTTTTCGCATTTTTTTTGAAGAATGTGTAAAAATTCTCAAAAAATAGTAATCTTTTTAAAAAATCCACAAACGTCATAAATTCTCAATGTTAACAGCTCTGATTTCAAATTTTGATTCAATATTATGTTTTTATCATGTAGTTAATTCATGTTTTGATCGTTTTAGTGATGGAGAATCATTCTAATTTTGATTCGGTTTTTTTTTTTTTTTTTGGTGAAATTTGTTCAGCATAAAAATTAAAAACACTAAAAACCAGTTGAATTTCTAAGCAGACAAAAAATGTTCGAAAAGAAACTTGTGCAATTTTTAAGGAAATGGTAGAGACGCAAAATTCTTGGTCAGCCTTTTATAATTTTGAAATTTCCAACATTTTATCATCGATTTTTTCCGGAAATTTGAGAATATTCTATTTTGAAATTTGACAAAATTTATGTAAACAATTTATATTTTGTAAGGAAATTATTCCTGAGCCTCATTTAGATTGAAATGTATCAGATTTGGTTATAAAGTTTGAAATGAATTTTGAATGGAATACAGTGGCGTCGGAAAGTGGAGTACAAGTGGTACATTGTACACCCCCCCCCCCCATCCTGACGAGGGTACAAAGTATCATTTGTACCCCCAAATCACATCAAATAGGCATTTTCGAAGCATTAAAACGTGGAAAAAATGCTTTTTTGGGCTTTTAAAAACTCAATTTTCTCAAAGCTTCACCCTCGCTTCGCTCGGGCATGAACAAAATAACAATTAGGTATATGGATTATTTGAGGCGACAGAACGAAAAAATGCTTCTTTTTTCCCCTCCACAGAAAATCCTTCTAATATTCAAGTCTTGGTTCTCATTTTGTACCCTCCCAAAAAAAAAGCTTCCGACGCCACTGATGGAATAGATTCAAATTTATATAGGGCTGACAAGTTTTGACGTCACAGCAGGTACATATTTGTAAAGGGGATAAAAGCTTTAAAAAATGTGTTTAACTGACTATTTTTTGAAGTCTGAATAGAAGTTATTAAATTAAGAAAAATGGTTCCTATTTCCTACAATTCTATCGTTTTTACGAAATAATTTTTTTTTGAAAATATTTATCCCCTATACGATGTCTCATTACTGGTATTTCAGACTTTGTTGCCATTTTTTGACGTGAAACTTGTTAGCCCCATTTGATTTGTGTTTTTGAGCCTTTGATTCTGTTTCGATTTTATGAGAGGATTGGAAGGAAAAAAAGAAGAAGAACGTGTAGAAGTGGAAGGCGAAGGGTGGAAAGCAAAGAGAAGTTGAAACAAAAAATTTAGCAGATTTCACAATAGAATTTCTATTCTTGAACTATAATTTCTTACTCACAAATCAATGAAATTTCTGATACACACTCAAGAGTTGACACTCAAGGAGATATCAGTGAAAAAAACACTATTTGAAAGAATCTGTGGAAGAAGTCACTGAAAAATTTGATGAAAACTGCTAAAAAAAAAAATCGGCGATGCTCTGTAGAAAATCAGTAAAAGTTGTTTGATCTTTGGAATTGCTGCAACTCTGGTTTTCATCGATGATTTTTCACTGATTTTTCACTGATTTTGAATGAGAGAATTGCCAACTCAACCCCTTCAAATTGAATAGTATGCAATTCAATCAACATCAATTGTCAATTTGGTTGCAGTTTTTCGTTCTTGAAAGGATTGCATTTCATTATGGACACCCAGTATGTATAATTTGGTCCCCGCGAAGATTTTTTCTGGTTTTGAAAACACCCTACTGAATTTTATATTTTGAAGGAGTTCTGCGCTCATGTGGCTTGTGCTGCACGAAATTTACGCCCATCTGTTTTCCTTTCCCCAGACCAATACAAAAATCCTTTATAAATTTTGGGAAAAATTCCAAAAGAAAATTCGGCCATGCTCGAATGATCTTCCACCGCTATTGCTACAGCTTCATCTCTACGTTATGTTTTTTTCCTCCTGTCTAAATACGTATTTGTGTGCCAGTATTTGTACACTGAAGTAACATCTGTACGATGTCTGTATTTCATCGTTGTAAGCCAAGCCAAAGGGATCCAGAAGTGGTTGTTTTTTCTCTTTTTCAAGTGTAATTTGCGGCGGCGGTGGCGGTACCGAGGGCCACGCTGATGCTGTATCTGTACTTGTAGGTAAAAGGAAGGAAGGAAGAAGACCGCAGAAGCCTGCAGTGGGGGCTGTGTTGAGTATTCGTTGCGGCGCTGTGCTGGGTTGTAGGTACACTGTACTGTGTACTGTACACCAACATCATCTGTGGGGAGAGGGTTTAAATGGCGAAATATTTAATTTATGGCCGTGTTCGGACGTCTAACTAAATAATTAACCAATGACGTCGGTTCGTGTGTCTGTGTATCGTGTATTTCGGCCGAAAACGAAAAGCAACGTTGGTCGGATTTTTTCTCCCTTTTTTTCCTCCAGTTTGCCGCAGAGCAGCAGAGATACCCCGAAATAATTACCGACGGCGCGGATAGATGGATGAAATATGGTACGATGTGCGCTGCTTTCGTAATTCGGCGAGGATATTTTTACTCGTCGTTAATGTGTTTGCAGGCGAGTGTGTCGTTTCGTGGGTAAATAGATAGATAGGTACAGGTAAAATAAAACGAGCGAAAAAAAATCCTGTTGTAGGTTACCTATATGATGGACACGCTTGTGTGGTTCGAACTTTCACCGAATGGCGCGAAATTGATATCGGATATGATTTAATACCGAGTACTTAGTTTACGGTGTGTCTTTACGCGGATCTGGCATATGTAACATGAATTATACGTATGTGTATTTTTTTTCACCCGACCAGCTTTATTGTCTTTGGGTTTCGCCCGTCTGTGAATTGTTCGCCGAGAAATATCGTGCGAGTGCGGTAAAGGAAATTTTTTTCAGATGTCACATTGTCGTTGGTATAACCGAGGAGAAATTATAACGAGAAATCGAAGATCGAGTTGAGAGCTTTTAAACGATGTTGCGGTACGGTTTAGCGAGTAAATTATTATACGATGGAATGATTAGAGTGGCGAAGTGAGGGGAGGTCGTTACCGCGGGCTATAGTGAAATATAGTTGGATTTTCCTTGTGGAAGTATATTTAGATTGGAATATGTGAAGTGAAGTCGTGCGAAGAGGTTAAACGAGCTTTCATTGTGGAGTGGTCGGAGACAAAATTAGGACATGATTTTGTTGGCAAATTTCAATTTTTTAATTAATTCCAGGTGTTGAGACAGCTCAAAAAAGATGAAGTTGGGTCAAATATTAAAGGCACGAGTATTAATAGGAATGTCGCATGTTTTTTGAAAATGAAAATTTTCTATAAAATTATTGAGGTCTTTTTGACCCTTCCTGTAGTTTTAAACTGAATTCACTTGCAGGGCAAGTGATGAACGTGGGGGGGGGGATTTTTGTCACATCAAAGTCGAGAACTCTAATGCATTAAAAGTTGGAAATTTGAGGATAGAAATGTCAGAATATTTTGTGAAGTCTGACAAAATGGTATTGAAAATCTGTACAAATGTCAGAAAATGAAAAATTGAAGATTTTTTTGCACTTGATAAAAAGTAGATATTATTTCAATTTTTTTTGCAAAAATTACGTTTTTAAACTGATTTTTCAATATTATTTTGATATTTTGATGGCTTTTGCAAGATATTTCGATGATTTTCATTATTTTTTTATTGAAGTTTTGAGTTAGGAACATTAGGTAATTTCAGAAAAAATTGTGGACTTTTTTGCCTTTCTGTCCAATTTTTGTTGACTTCTTCACATTGTGACAAAAAATAGAAAAGTGTTGAATTTTTAGTTACTAATTTTCTTACTTTTTGTCAATTTTCTTATTTTTAGTTAATTTTCTAATTTTTAGTCAAATTTCCAATTTTTGGTCAAATTTTCTAATTTTTGGTCAGTTTTCTAATTTTTAGTCAATTTTTTAAAAGGGTGCCTTTGCAAATTTTGAAATTCTCGTTGAAATTGACTATTTTTCAAAAATGACGATTTCCCTCAATTTTTTTAGTTATCTCACACTTCCCATCTATTTTCAATCAATTTTTTAAAAAGAATTTCTGCAATTCTTGAAATTATCTGTGAAAATTGCCATTTTTTTAAAAATACATACTTACATACCAAAAATAACTTTTTTCAAAATACCAAAAAATGACCGTTTTTGAAAATAGTTGAACTGACCTAAAAATACCAAAAATGACCATTTTTGAAAATAGTTAAACTGACCTAAAAATACCAAAAATGACCATTTTTGAAAATAGTTGAACCGACTTAAAAATACCAAAAATAACCAATTTTAAAAAAATGCTGAAAAATGACTATATAATTTTCTCAAAATTTGTACATACCAAGAAGGGCCATTTTTGAAAGTATCATAACATGATGATTTTTTAAAAATAGGTACTAAAAAATGACCATTTTTATAAAATAACAAAAATTTACCATTTGAAATTCTAAAAATTACTGTTTTTTGGAAATATTAAAAAATGTGATAATGCCAGTTCTCGTTGCCCACGTTCAATTGTCTCATATTATTCTAAACATTTTACCATGAATTTTTAAAGAATTATTTCCAAATTTTGAAATTCTCTGTAAAAATTACAAATTTTGAAAATTAAAAAAAATGACAAACGTGTCGATTCTTCTATGTAGTTCCTGCTGACATTACGTGACTTTTTTTCAATCTTGTTATTTGAAGTGTGATAATTTTTTCCTGCCACATGGTCTTTGACTTGTCATACTTGTTATTTTATTAGAATTTTCACGTACCAAGTTTCTTGGATTTCGACAAATTTTCATGATTTTTTAGTGTTATTGATCGAATTCCTATCTGGATTCTTTTATGATGAGGAAAATGACCTTAATACATCTACCTTTAGATATTTTCAAGACTGATTAATTTTCCTGAAGGATCGAGATAGAATCAAATTGGTGGGGGGGGGGGAGGAGGAAACCTTCATTGATAATGGGCAAACAATTATTTCTACTTTGAAAAAAAAAGGATTGAAGCTGACTTTTCCGAAAGTAGCGACCTTTTTGTGAAAATTTTTGTTTTCAATTAGAAAAATTGGATAAATTGTATTTTGAAACGACAAAAAATCAAAAAAAATGTCATTTAAATCGCAGATTTTTGGTTTTTATGTTAATTCCACTCATAACCCAATTTGGTCTGTTCCTGAATTAACGAAGTGCTCTCTCATTTTGAATCAGTGAAAAGTCACTGATATGTAGTCTCTAGTCAGAATTGTATCACAGGGAAAATCAGTGCTGTTCTTTGATTTTCGGTGGATTTTCGCTGATTTTCAAAGAATTTCACTGATTTTTCAGCAATTTTTTCACTGTTTGCTTTTAGTGAAATTTTTTCACTGATTTATCACTGTGCTGCAATTCTGACTGTTTTCTAGTGATTTTAGATAATTTTCATTGATTTATAAAATGAGAGAGTGCTGTTTTCCACGTATTGTATTGAAATTAAATATTAGTAAATTTCTTTGGCCATTCTTTTTCCTCAATCAACCAACTCGAAACAGAAAAATATCGACCCATTCAGAAAATTAATTTCCATATCATGCCATCTTTTTAATAATTCCATCACGTACAATAGCACGATTTTACGTTCATTAAACGCGGGTAAATTCGACCAAAGCAAACCACCACGAGCACGTCTAAACGAACCAGAATCGAATTTCCATTTGAAAAAATTTCTAACCGGTGTATTTTTCTCACTGGTCTGGATGCTTTTCCTTGCAGCCTGAAAAGTTGATACCGCTGATGTGCTACGTTAAACTGGGTGGATTCGTAGTCTTACTCAGCAAACGCGGTCGCAGCTCTATTGTGTGGATGTGGAAATCTCTGGAGAAATATTTTTTTAAAGTCAGTTCGTGCGTTAACATAATCGCGTCAGCTTCGAATTACGTAGAGACCAATGTCGTTATCTCGTTTTAATATTGGCTTCGCAGGATTTTTCTTTCTGCGAGGAGTAAAAAAAAAGGAAAATAAAAGTATCTCGCGAGTGGTTTTTTCTGCTGCCTTTCGTTCGAGCGTTATAAGCTGGTTACAGAGGCGAGCTGCGAGCTGCTTTGGTGCTTTCGTACGCAGATAGGAAATTGGCGCGGCGTCTGTTGGCGGTGAATAGCGGATATGCGAATGTGTTGCCGAAATGATATTTTTTAGCATTATTTTACAATTTATTGATAACATTACGCCGTGTACACGAATGTATAGACCGAGCTGTACCATAGACCTATTTATACCGTGAAAACTGGAAAATACGATTATCGAGAGGGTTCGGTTCACTTTTTTTTACCGGCTGAAATGCGAATAGTGGTGTGAAAGATGTACGGATTTGAGAGCCAGATCGGAAATACGAGGTGGTGTCGATGTGTACCGTAATTTTTTTTATGGGATGTTCCCAGAACGAAAGAGGAAGGGGGAGGTTGATGGAGAATGTGATTTTATCGTGGTTTTTTCCTGGGACGTGCTGTTTTATGATGTTTGTTTTCACAGACGATAATTTTTTCTGTTTTCGATCGAGGTTCAATTTTTCGGAAATGGAGGGTTTGATGTGTTTTTCGAGTGGTTGGCTCGAGATGCCAGTTTTTCCAGATCGTTGGTGTTTTTCTATTTTCGACGGATTTTTGGAAGTGATATTTTTTGAGGATTTGAAATTCGGGAAATCGAGTGCCTATATTTGAGGAGCTGAGAATCAAAGCTCACTAAACTGCTCTCTTCGGACAGAAAATCGCAGTTGAAATCATGGTTTGGAATCAAAACTCATAATATTTGCCATCTACAAATAATTTTCGTAAAACCAATAGGTAGAGTACTAGAGATTGAAAAAGAAACATTTTTTGTCTCTTGACATTTTCGTCCAAAATCAATCGTCTTTGAGTTATGAACCAGTTTCGAAATACATTAATTTTGAAATGCATTTTAAAATTGGTTCATAACTCGGAAACAATTGATTTAGAGCAAAAATATCAAGATAAAAAAAAATGTTTCTTTTATCAATCTCTACTACTTAATTTGGATGTACGAAATTTTTGGTAGCTGTAAAAAAAATGCACGTTGGAGTCAAAACCCACTTTTACCATTCTCCTCGCTTCATTATAAGATGAGTATGTGATCGACCTTTTTTTTTTCTTCGGGGAATCCTATTTTCAGGTCCTACTTGTAGTCCAGTCATTTTAGGATTTAACCCCCCAAAAATTCAATCCTGATTTTTTTTTAACGTTATACGTTCGTAATGGTCCACTACTCAACATAGGTACTAAAATGGACACCCCATAACCCTCCGCTACCCCCAGGGGAGGGGTAAATGTCTGCTGAAAACCAGTTTTTCGTAAATATTTCCTCAAATAAGCCTCAAAATTGAAAAATAGTTATGAACAATCTTGTTCTACGTGTAATTTCCTATCAGAAAGTTTCTTGTTTTTTTCAAAAACATTCACTTCCTTGGCCAAAAATTAAGGGTAAAAAACACCTATTTTAACAATTTACAGCATTTTTTGAAAAAATCAAAACTTTTGTGAATATCTCCTCAAATAAGGCTCAAAATGGAAAAATGGACATGAACAATCATTTTGTACGTGTCATTTGCTATGAGACAAGTTTGTTTTTTTTCGAAAACACCCACTTCTTTGCCCAAAAATTAAGGGTGAAAACACCTATTTTTCCAATATTTCCAATATTTTTGGAAATGATGGAAATACAAAGTTAAAAGTACCCAAAATTATACCAGTGAAAAGTAATTTTTTCATATGCTGGTAAGGTAAGTATTCCAAAACAAGTCACCGCAAGAATTTCAACCCCTACCGTTAATTATAAGGGAGGTTATTGAATACTGCATTTAAAAAATCGAGATTGTGGAAAGAAAAAGCACTTTAAACGTGATGTTATTGCTTACTCGTATTATTGGTGATACGAAACATTTCTTTGCGTCGCGTCGTAAGGATTCAATAACGATATGTCAGTTAAGTGGGTTAAGGGGTGAGAGGTGAAGTTCAAAATTTTCACGTTTGGTGTCAAAAATTATGTTTTTTTGCATGACAATTACAATTTTGAGATTGTTTTTCAACAAAAATCAAAAAGAGTTGTAAAGATTGTGACCCAGATGATATCGAATAACTTATTTTTAAAGGGTTGAAATGAATAAAAATATTGACGTTAAAAAAAAAATTAAAGAAGTTGGAATACAAAACAAATTACCAAAATTTTGAATTGTTCTCTCCGAGTCACCAAAAATTTTGAACCAAATTTATGCAAATCAAAATTATGACATTTGCTTATTAGTACAGTCATTTTAGGTTTCTACCCAAAAAAAATTAGCAGAAAAGGGAAGTTTCGTATATAAGCTCAGTAAAGTATGTACTTCAATATTCCCGAACTTCCCTAAAATTGGTGCATATTTAGACCCCCTTTAGGGGGGCGAGGGGGTTCAAATTTTGGTTTTTCAGCTATAACTTTCGAAATTATGCACTTACGAAAAAAAAGTTGAAACAAAAGTTGTAGAGCATAAAAAAACAAACAACTTTGTTATTTACAGTATTTCCCTAGGATTCCATGGGGAGGAGCTGGAGCTTTGTGAAAAAAATCAATTTTGAAAATTTTCCAATAATACAAATAATCACCAAAAATTGGGTCCATTGACTTTTAGAAGCGGTTCTTTTGCATAGTACATCCCATTACTATGTAGAATAAGTAAAATGTATAACCGACCCCTCATCTCAAATTAGGGGGGTGGACCCTCTGTAGAAAAAGTCGCATTTTCCCCCGAGCGTAGCTCAGCTACAGTGAGAAATTCGAAAAATTGGTTCAAATAAACGTTGTAGAGCGTCAAAAGACGAACATTTTACTTTTTTTACTTTTTTTCTACGTGGTCTTGGAAGTGAGCTAGTGTAAAAATAAAAAAAAACGGGGGTTCGAAAATTTTTCAATAATTCAATACATAAATTACACCAGGTATAAAATTTAGCGAACCGATAGTCTAACAAGTTGGTTTCTGGGGTTTTCATGGTTGCTGAACTCGATTTTTATAATAATTCAACCTCTGGACCCAAATTAGGCCCCAAAAGAAGGGGTTCAAAATTCGTGAAAAAGTTTTGAACGCTCCTCCGCTTTTTTTTATTTTTACACTAGCTCACTTCCAAGACCACGTAGAAAAAAAGTAAAAAAAGTAAAATGTTCGTCTTTTGACGCTCTACAACGTTTATTTGAACCAATTTTTCGAATTTCTCACTGTAGCTGAGCTACGCTCGGGGGAAAATGCGACTTTTTCTACAGAGGGTCCACCCCCCTAATTTGAGATGAGGGGTCGGTTATACATTTTACTTATTCTACATAGTAATGGGATGTACTATGCAAAAGAACCGCTTCTAAAAGTCAATGGACCCAATTTTTGGTGATTATTTGTATTATTGGAAAATTTTCAAAATTGATTTTTTTCACAAAGCTCCAGCTCCTCCCCATGGAATCCTAGGGAAATACTGTAAATAACAAAGTTGTTTGTTTTTTTATGCTCTACAACTTTTGTTTCAACTTTTTTTTCGTAAGTGCATAATTTCGAAAGTTATAGCTGAAAAACCAAAATTTGAACCCCCTCGCCCCCCTAAAGGGGGTCTAAATATGCACCAATTTTAGGGAAGTTCGGGAATATTGAAGTACATACTTTACTGAGCTTATATACGAAACTTCCCCTTCCTGCTAATTTTTTTTGGGTTAGGGCCTTTTTTTAGCTAAAATGACTGTACTATATGACTTTCCAGAGCTTCTTTTAGATTTTTCATAAAAAACAATCTCAAAATTGTAATTGGCATGCCAAAAAACCCAATTTTTGACATCAAACATGAAAATTTTCAAAATTTTGAATTTCATCCCTCACCCCTTAACCCACTAGTTTTACTCTTAATTTTTGGTCAAGGAAGTGAGTGTTTTTGAAAAAAAAACAAAAACTTTCTGATAGGAAATTAAACGTAGAACAAGATTGTTCATAACTATTTTTCAATTTTGAGGCTTATTTAAGGAGATATTCACGAAAAACCGGTTTTCAGCAAACAGTGAACCATTACGAACGTATGACTCGAAAAAAATCAAAATTGAATTTTTGGGGGTTTGGTTCAAGGTTGCCAACCTCAGTGATTTTTCAGCTTTCGAAAAGGTTTAGTGATTTTTTTAGTGATTTCTGAAAATTTCATTGTTTTTGGTAATTTTTTTATTCTGTTTTCCAGGTCTACTTTTCAATTTTCAGTGATTTTTGTGATTTTTTTTATGAAGAATATTTGAAAAAAAATTGAAAACAGCCATTTTTGGCAATTTTGACATTTTTTAACTTACTTTTATAAAGTGATTTTTAGGAATGAAAATAGCGATAAAAGTGATTTTTGAACGACTTTTGGAGGAAAACAGTGATTTTAGTGATTTTTTGTGATGTGTTTTTTAGCCCAAGTAGTGATTTTTCGCAATCTTGGTTGGTAACCTTGGTTTGGTACATTTTTACTCTTATTTTCCTGGGCTATTGATGATATATGATAATTTTAGCATACTCAATGGTCGGTACCTTTACTGAAACAGTTTTTTACATTTTTCTCAAAATCACTTGTGGAGGCAAAATTGCGTTTTGATTCTTAGCTCCTCATTTCTCAGTGGAAAATCTTCTCAATTAGGCTTTTCAGATTTAAAAAATTCAAATCTCTTGTCGGAAATACTCACCCTCAATTAATACAATTTTGAATAAAGCAACTTTGAAAAATACCCTCGAAAACCACCCATCAACTAGGCATATTAAAGAAACCGACGAATGCAATTTATAATGCGAAAATAAACGAATAGCTGTTGAAAGAAAAGCACTGGGAGGGAGCTCGAGTTGGGTAAGAGAAGCAGAAGACTACGAAGAAGAAAAAAAGGTTTATTACTTTCATCGGGGGAATCCCCTGGTGAAAAATCATGGCGCCGGCATCAAATGACTCTATATTAACGTTAGGCACAGTTTACGTATCTCGCTTGTGCTCTACGACCGCACCATATACGCTGAAGACAAACCAGTGCGCTGGTATTGGATGGCAGCGCGATGGTCCAAATTAACTATACAGCTTTATATATACCCTCTAACCCTCATATTTTAAGCCAGCGACTTCCGCACGTTGTAAAACGACGGTTTATTTACGATTAAATCGTAATTTCGAGATTGGTTTTTGTTTATCTTACACCGTGTTGTCAAAATCGCTCCCCCAATGCGCCCGTTAATCTTATTCCCGCGTGCGAGACTTTGATATATCGACGATTACCGAGACGAGTAAAATGAAAAAAAATGGAAAGAAAAAAGTTTCTTGGCGAAATGAGAACGGCGAGGTTGCTGCGAGTTTATTATCGAGAGATAATACGCTGTTCGTAGTTATCGATCATGAGATTTTTTTCCAAGATAAAGTTTAATTGTGAGAGTAGGTGGTGATAGAAGGGTATGTGATGATGATTGGAATGATACCTACATTTTGCACAGCGAGGTGTAATCGAAGAAGTATAAGGTGACTTGTCGGGTACTCGAAATGAAAAAAAGTTGAGAGTTTTGACGTATCATATACCTGCTCGTAGGTGCCGATAAAAAACTTTCCTTTTTCGTGTAATCAATGGAAACAAGGGGAACGAATTAGTAAAGTTGTGAAAGTGTTCGATTTTTTCCCTCCTGTTGCGCTAGCTTGGAAAAAAATTGGAGCATATTTGTGCGTTATTGATCGTTTTTCTCCTTCGGTTTGATGCGGAGTGTTTTTTATGCCAGCTTTTCCCATTGTGTGTGGCTTATTTAGAAGGAATTTAGGTTTTTGGAATATTTTCTCGATTTTATGAGATTTTGGACAATTATTGGTTAAATAATTCAATGAAATTAAAATCTAAGAAGGAAACCACTCAAGTTTCCTCAGTGAAGGGGTGTGCCGAATCAAGCTGATTTTGAGTTGAATCGCGAATCATTTTCAAGGACAGAATTCGAATTTTTTTATGGAAAATCATTCGTGATTCGTTATTTTTGAATTATTTTACGAATCGTTTGATTCCTTTGATATTGTTTCGTCGCTCCATGTAACACACAAAAAATACCACGTTTTGGCTGAGAAATGACTTTTTATGCAGGGTGTCTACCGGTCGCGAAAGTCGCGAAAGTCGCGAAAAAGTCGCGAATTTAGATTTAGGTCGCTGAAGTCGCGAAAAAGTCGCGAAATTGACCCAAAATTCATCAAAAGTTGCGAATTTTTCCGAAATTACTTCCATTTTTTTCGCCTTTTACAAAACAGAAAAAGTAAAAAAATTTCACCTTTTTGAAAATTTTTTCTAAAAATTTTCGCCCTCGCTTCGCTCGGGCTCATAAATTTAAAAAACCCATTCTTAAATTATATACCTCTTCGTCCTCTTACCTTCTATTTCAAACAATGAATATTTTGAAGCGGAAAAATATGTTCTTGTGGGAGACTAAGTAGCGATCACGTATATCACGATTGGGAATTTCAAAGGTAATATTGTGTCCATTGTCAGGAAAATCTAAAATAATTGGAAAATTTTGGAATTTTCTAAGGGATGTTTTAAAGGAGAAAACCATTTGGAAATATGTCTTTTTCTGCTGTTTTTGAAATAAATTCTTCGAAAAAATTTCGCCTAAGCTTCGCTCGGGCCAAATCTGCTAATATTTCAAACTTTTCATGAATTTATTTCTCAATAATCATTTAATAATTTTATCCGTTCTAACATGATTTTTCGTAAAATTTTCACCCTCGCTTCGCTCGGGCAGTAACTACTTCTCTTCTTTAACATAAAATAACTCACTTTTGGAAAATTTTTGTGAAAAATTGTCTTTTTTCAAAATTAAAGACGTATTTTCTTTCGTGTATAAACTTTTTTCTATCATAAATTTGATTTCGTTGATTTTTTGGTGGTGGGGGGGGGGTCGTCAAATTGAGAGGTAGATACTAGATACCTTTAAAAAAGGTCGCGAAAAAGTCGCGAAATTTGATTTTTAAAAATTGGTAGACACCCTGTTTATGGCACTGTCGTGTTTTAGAATATTTTTTCTAAAAAAAATAAATTTTAAATTAAAAAATTGGGAATTTTTTTTGTTTTTTGGTAGTTTTTGTGTATTTATGCGAAGTATTTGAAAAATTACGCAAAAAAATGTGCGAATGCCAGAGAAACGAAGAAAATTTCAAACAAATCGAATGATTCGAAATTTCGACTCTTTAACTCACGAATCACAGTAATGATTCAAAAGAATCATGAATTACGAATTATTTTCTGACAAAATATTCGAACCATTAATTTTTCGAATTATAAAGTAGGTGAGTGATTCGAATTGGAGCAATCCTGCCTCAGTGTCTGTTATCGATTTTATGCGGGGTCCACACGCTTCAATTTTACTGGAACCAGTATGATCAAATAGCTTGAATCAAGTAAACTTGAACATACTTGACTCGTGTGTACCAATTTGTTTCAACTGCAAATTTTTGGAATCAAGTGGTGACCAGCGGAAAGTAAAGTTGAAAATTTTCAACTTTATTTGTCACTTGATTCAACTTGACTGCATTTTAACCAATAGGAATAAAGATTTTGTGAGAAATATTTGGCTATGTTTTGGTACAGTTGATTTTAATTGGTTGATGTATTAAAAAATAGAAACAATTTAGAAAAACAAACAATTCCTTTGAACTGATAAAAATTTGATTCAAGCTACTTGATCACACTGGTTCTAGTAAAATTGAAAAAGATTGAAGCGTGTGGACCCCGCTTTAACGACTGTGGAATTTTTGTAAAGAGCTGGTTTAAAAACCCTTTTCAAATTAATTTTTCAATTTTTGGCAAATATAATTTTCGAATGTTTTTTTTTAAAGCAAAACTAATAAAATTAGGTCCCTATCTAATCTCGACCTCCCAAAATTAAATTTCATTATTTCTAGTCGTCCTGGAACCTCCAGCAAGATTTAGGTTTTCTTCGGTAATTTCAAATATCTCTAAAATGATTGGGAATCGACTACACATTATGTTAGGCGTCTGCCTGAAAATTGTAAAAAATGTATATTTTGATATGAATTTGTCTTCAAGGGGGGGGGGGGGGTGTCAGACAAAATGTCAAAGCTGGAAGATTATTTCTGAAAATTTTCGAGAATCTTTATTTTGATGATATTTACAAGTTTTAAACATTTTTCAAGCAGTCAAGTTGGAGAAAATTGAAATTTCTCGTAAAATTACATTATGTAAAATAAGGATTGAAACAAAAAAAAATAGCCCAAACAACATGGGCAGTTTGGCCCTCTGGAGGTCTAGAATTTATTGATAACCCGAATCGTCTGGGCAGTTTGAGCCCCTTCGATTGATTTCCAAAATTGTATTCAATTTTTGATTTAAAAATTTTTAATAACCTTCAATTCTTTATGCGAAAAATAACAGAATCTTTGATTTAATTTTTTTTTTTAGGAAATTAAAATTAAATTTTTTCTATATTTTTATCACTATATCTGAAGTATTGAACATTTTGCGAAACTTCAATTACTAGATATGTCCAGTTGAGGCATTTTTTCAACTCTGTTCAAAACTGAAGCCTTGAGATATGTTTTCTTCAAGGCTGATTTAATAATTAAGTAAATATGTAGGTACATTTATCTGAATATATAAGCGAACGATTTTGAAATGAGTAATTTTTGATCTCTTTTCTGATGAAATAAGGTCTCTAAATTTTCCTCTTTTTTTTTGATCGTTGGAATGTGCTTACGCTTTTTTATGATTCTGAAAAAATTGTCAGTTCTGCATATGTTGATTATGTATTGCAGACATCATAGCGGGTCACTTTTTTGACTTCAGTCACTCTTGGTTACTTTTCACGTCTAAAAGGTCACTTTGGTCAATTTTTTCCCTCAAAAGTCACTTTTTCTTCGCACTTCCAGGCAAAATTCGAATTTTCACGTAAAAATTGTTATTTTTCAAAATTCTTCAATAAAAAAATTAAAAAAATTAATTTTTGCTAGTTTGTTTGTTGTTTTGACGAAGGAATTAATAAATGAAATTATTCACGTCTTTTCAGTTGATTTATCTTTGAAATGTTTGCAGAAAACTACAAAAAAATTGCCCCCCCCCCAGAAAACTGTAAAAAAATTTGACCCCGGGAAAAAATTGAATTTTTGATTACTTTTGGTTACTTTTTGGTCACTTTTTGCTCTTCTTCAAAAATTTCGCTATGATGCCTGTGTATTGGTTTTGAGGTCAATGTCAATGTAGGTCATACATATTGAAATTGGCAAAGGAAGAAGGGTTGAATCAAAATTTTTCTGGTTACTGAACTTATTCTTCTTGTTGCAATCTGCCAATTTCTGTCGTTGCGTCGATACCGTCCTTAATTATTAATTATTTTCAATTAGTATGGATTGCTATTTTCAATTCATGTGTTTTTTCTCAATTTTAATGTGTTTTCTTCGCATTTAACAATGAAACTAACGTACGATTTCTGTCTGTTTCCAGGTTGACTCGCAATTTCATATCCCGAGCTTTCAATAAATAGACGACGATGATATTCAGATAGTTTACGACGTACCTACGCTCTACTAGAAGGCATCATCTTCTCTGCCACCATATCACATCAACGTTGAACCGACATCATCTCGTGATCTGCCATTTTTGTCCATTGATCAATTCGTCGCAGATTGCCGTAGAATTATGAGGCGCCATCCTACCGAACGACTTTAATACTGAAATGTTAGAATGTGTTACGGCGACAGAAGCTCGGCTACACTGCTGGCCTTTACCTGGTTGTCGTACCTGTTGTTGGCGCTATTCGGCATCGTCGGCGGGCCGCAACCGGTCTCGTCATCATCGACGTCGCCGGACGACGTCAAAGTATTCTCCGATCCGCACGGTACCATCAAATTCAACCATCTTGTAGTGGACAAAGAACGAGGATGGGTGTTTATCGGCGCCGTGAATCGACTCTACCAGCTATCTCGCACCCTCGATTTGCTGGTAAACTATACAACAGGACCGGAGCCCGATTCTTTAGACTGCTCGGTACTGGAATGCGCCGGAGAGGTGTCCAAAAAGCTGACCAACAATTACAACAAGGCTTTGGTGATCGATTACACGAATCCGCGGCTGCTGTCGTGCGGCAGCGTACAGCAGGGTCTGTGTGTGATCCACAATATCCAAAACATATCGTTATCAGCGGAGAAAATTCGCGAGCCGGTTGTCGCCAACAACGCCACAGCTTCGACGGTGGCGTTCATAGCTCCTGGCCCGATCAGACCGTCAGCGCCATCTTTCGTTCTGTATGTCGGCGTCACGTATACCGGGAATTCGGCCTATAGATCGGAGGTACCGGCGGTGGCGAGCCGCAGCCTGGAGAATCATCGTATGCTGGCGATCGCCGAGCAAGGCGTTACCACTGGGACTCGAGTATCGGTCAATAATCTGTCCAGGGAGAGGTACATAATCAACTATGTGTACGGGTTCTCCTCCGGATCGTTTAGTTACTTCCTGACGACGCAGATGAAATCGTCAATGCAGACGTCGCCTTATATATCCAAACTGATCCGTATTTGTCACGAAGATAAGGATTATTATTCCTATACGGAGATTCCCATCGAATGTACCGATGAAAAAGGCAGGACGTATAATTTGGCCCAGGCTGCGTTCGTGGGAAAACCCGGATCTGAGTTGGCAACGTCGTTGGGCAATCGTCCGCAAGACGATGTGCTCTTCGTTGTGTTCGCCGAAAGCGAACAGCGCGAAGGAGACAGATCCAATAAGCCGAGCAAGCACAGTGCCATGTGTATTTACTCGCTGAACGCCATCAGACGTAAATTCATCCAGAACATCAATTATTGCTTCAGTGGTAAAGGAAGTCGAGGGTTGGATTTCATTCTATCTAGTCACGATTGCATTCAAACGAAAATCCAAACCATCAACGAGGATTTCTGCGGTCTCGACGTCAATACGCCGCTGGGAGGTGAGATTCCGGTCGTCGCTGTGCCGGTGATCGCCTTCAACACGTTGCTGACCGCAGTGGCTGCCACGTCCACTGGCGACTACACAGTGGTCTTCATTGGTACCAGTACTGGCCATCTGAAGAAGGTGGTCGTCGAGAATGCCAACACTGCCCTGGAATATGCTGATCTAATCATCGACGAAGGATCTCCGGTCAACGCCGATTTGCTGTTCGATTCGACCATGAATTATTTGTACATCATGACTGAGAAAAAATTGACCAAGATCAAGGTGCAGGATTGCAGCAAATACGAAACGTGCTGGGATTGTTTGACAGCCAAGGACCCTTATTGCGGATGGTGCTCGCTGGAGAACAAATGCAGCCTGAGGAGTAATTGCCAGGATGCTGCCAATGATGCCCTCAGCTGGATACCTTATAAGACTGGAAGGTGTACGTCGATCACCAGCGTTACACCGAAAGAGCTGCAGAGGACTACAGCTCGAACCCTCGAACTGACCATTGATAATCTTCCTCCCCTGACTGGTCAGTTCCTTTGCGTTTTCACCATCATGGATAAAATACTGGTTACCAACGCGACTCGTAATAATTTCGGCGTAAATTGTACCACACCGAGGACAGATCTGTTACCATCGATTCCCCCAGGCCATCATCATTTCACAGCCAAGCTGTCGGTCAAGACGACCAATAATCCCGAATTTGTCGATACCAATTTTACCTTTTTCGACTGCAATACGTATACGTCCTGTACGCCTTGTGTATCGTCGATGTTCCCCTGCGACTGGTGCGTTGATGGGCATCGATGTACTCATGATACCGCTGAGAACTGCCGAAATGATATTCTGGTCACCGGAGTGAACCGAGGAGGCCCCAGTTACCGCAGCGGGCCCACATTCTGCCCTACCATCAATGCCACTCAGGATGGATCATCAGAAATCTTGGTGGCAGCTGGCACCAAAAAGAGTATCCGGGTCAAGATCCATATTATTGGGCAATTCATCGTCCAGACCAGATTCCTGTGCCAGTTCAACATCGAAGGCCGGGTTACCAGCGTGAACGCCGATCTAATCGGCGACACGATCTACTGCGAAAGTATGGAGTTCGCGTATACCCAACGAGGGCCCAATATGACCGCTACCTTCGCTGTAATCTGGGGTGGTTCGAAACCGCTCGATAATCCGGATGATATTCACGTGGTGATATTTAGATGTCGAGATATGGCCGATAATTGCGGAATGTGCTTGGCCCTGGAGAAAAAATACGGCTGCGGGTGGTGCCAGAGTACCAACAGATGTGAAATATTAGCCCAGTGCGATGCCGGATCCGGCGGATGGCTGGATCAAAATCATACCTGCCCTAATCCGTCCATAGTTAATTTTAGGCCACAGTTGGGTCCTTGGGAAGGCGGCACCAATGTCACGATACAAGGTATAAATCTCGGCCGTATCTTTAGAGACATCTATGGAGGTATTACTGTGGCTGGGATATCTTGTGAGCCTTACGAGCATCTATATAAACCAACAAGGGAGATTGTCTGCAAAGTCGATGGTCCTGGCACCACCGAGGTACGCAGAGGACCAGTCATGGTCAAGGTGGAGAATTTCAGAGGCGAGTCCAAGCAGCAGTTCACCTTCGTTGATCCAAAAATCGAAGATATATTCCCTAAACATGGGCCTCGCTCTGGTGGTACCGAGTTGACGGTGAAGGGAAAATATATGAACGCTGGTAGCTTGATCGAAGTGTTCATCGACGAGTTACCCTGCAAAGTTTTCGCCAATGACTCGACCGAAATCAAATGTGTCACTAGTGCCTCGAATAAACAACGAGAGGGCAAGGTGACGGTGAAATTTGATCAGGGTATTCGTATGTACGAGAAAGATCTCTACGAATATACCGACGATCCGACCATCGAGAGCTTGGAATCTGGTGTCAACAGCTTGGGCAAGGTACCCAAAGGTATTCCGGCTGGAGGCATTAAAATATCAGTTTCTGGAAAAAATCTGCTATCGATTCAAAAACCTCTTTTCTACGTCTACAACGAAAACCATACCAAGCAGTACTTCAGCAAATGCGAAGTCCACAGTAATTCATTGATGACCTGCCTATCTCCTTACATCCCCGACATGAATAGCTCCTCCATCGACGCCGAAAATCCAAAACACCTCGACTACGGATTCAAAATGGACGACGTCGACAGTGTTCAAAACATATCGATGACAAATAAACAACACCCTCCCTTCACCTTGTACCCGAATCCGATCTTCGACTACTTCCCTGACTCGATCAAACACTATAAAAGCGACTATCTCACCATCAATGGGCTGAATATCGACAGAGCCTGCCACGAGTCCGACGTCGTCGTCCAAATTGGCAAAAGTAACTGCAATGTGACGTCATTATCGAGACACCAGCTCACCTGTCGGCCTCCGGAGACTCAGCCGGCTGGATACAACAATGGATCCGAGTTAGAGCTGAATTCGTTGGATCCTCCGGAGGTGATCGTGTCAATTGGGCAGAATTTCCGCCAGACCATCGGCAGATTGAGTTATTCTTCGAATATGGCTCAAACCAGCCCTTTGACCAAAACCACCATTTACGGAGGCGTCGTCGGTTTCTCAGTTCTAATATTGGTATTCGTAGCATTCCTAATCGCCTACCGAAGAAAATCCACCGAAAGCTCCAGAGTTTTGAAAAACATGCAAGAGCAAATGGATATCTTAGAGCTGCGAGTAGCCGCCGAATGCAAAGAGGCCTTCGCCGAGTTGCAAACCGAGATGACCGATTTGACGTCAGATATCACTTCCGGAGGTATACCGTTCCTAGACTATCGTGCATATTCGATGAAAATTCTATTCCCGAGCTTGGAAGATCACTCGATAATCCAACGCGAAAAACCAGAGTTGATCAGAAAAGAAAAAGGACTCCGGTTGTTCGGTCAATTAGTCATGAATAAAACGTTCCTGTTGCTGTTCATTCGAACACTCGAAAGCAATCGATATTTTTCGATGAAAGATCGCGTCAACGTCGCTGCCATGATCATGATCACCCTTCAGAGTAAAATGGAATACTGTACCGATATTCTGAAGACTTTACTGGCTGAGCTGATCGAAAAATGCATCGAGGGTAAAAGTCACCCTAAGCTTTTACTCCGCCGAACCGAAAGCGTCGCTGAGAAAATGCTCTCAGCCTGGTTCACCTTTTTACTCTACAAGTTCCTTCGAGAGTGCGCCGGAGAACCTCTCTACATGCTGTTTAGAGCCATCAAACAGCAGGTGAACAAGGGTCCGGTCGATTCGATCACCTCCGAAGCCCGGTACTCACTCAGCGAAGAAAAACTAATCCGGCAATCGATCGATTACCGAGCGATGACCGTCTACGTCAGTATCTCGCAGCAGACCGCATTCGTCACCGGACTCGACCCGAACACCGAGAACGTTCCGGTCAAGGTGCTCGACTGCGACACCATTTCTCAGGTGAAAGAAAAAGCCCTCGATACCATTTATCGAGCTACCAGCTACAGCCAACGTCCCAGACCATCGGAATTGGACGTCGAATGGCGAACCGGCATGTCCGGCAGACTGATCCTGTACGATGACGATTCGACTTCGAAAATCGAAGGCGAATGGAAGAAGAAGAACACCCTGAATCATTACCGGGTGCCCGACGGCGGCCTGCTCAATTTAGTTTCGGTCAAGCAATCGTCCAACTACAATTTATCGATATTATCAGCGGATAAAATGGAAAAGCTGCATAAATACGAGACCCTAAATTTGGCCAAATACAACACGGCCAGCCCTCCTTATGCCAGGACCACCTCGCCGCTGACCCAAGACAACGACGGCGGCTACAAAGGGTGGCATTTAGTCAAACATCACGACTCGAACGATAACCACAAAGAAGGAGACAGGAGTAATAAAATGGTCTCGGAGATCTACCTGACTAGGCTTTTGGCCACCAAAGGAACGCTGCAAAAGTTCGTCGATGACTTGTTCGAAACCATTTTCAGCACCGCCCATCGCGGCAGTGCGCTTCCGCTCGCCATCAAATACATGTTTGATTTCTTGGACGACCAAGCCCTCCAGCACGGAATTACCGATCCTGAGGTCGTCCATACGTGGAAGAGTAACAGTCTGCCATTGCGATTCTGGGTGAACCTAATTAAAAATCCTAATTTCGTCTTCGATATTCACAAATCCAACATAGTCGACTCGTGTCTGAGTGTCGTTGCTCAAACGTTCATGGATTCGTGTTCCACGTCCGATCACAGACTGGGCAAAGACTCGCCCAGCTCGAAGCTGCTGTACGCCAAAGATATCCCAGTTTACAAGGAATGGGTCGAAAGGTACTATTCCGATATTAAAATCATGCCAGCGATCTCAGATCAAGATATGAACGCGATGCTAGCCGAAGAATCCAGACTGCATTCGAGCGAATTCAACACCAACTCGTCGCTGTACGAATTATACATGTACGCTGTGAAATACAACGAACAACTCATGGTCACCCTCGAGGAAGACGAATTCTCCCAGAAGCAAAGGTTAGCCTATAAGCTAGAGCAAGTACACAATATCATGGTAGCCGATCCGAGTCTTTGATACATGGCCACCAACGTCTACGATCAAGTATTGCTCAACTGCAACTTGACCGGATCCGGCAGTTCGCCCAATAGCGACGATGCCGAGATGTGAATCCACGACTGATCGATCGATCGTGCATTTCGCGATGTATTTTGTAGTCCAGTTTTTTATTTTTTTATTTCGATGCATTCGAGTTGCTGCGCTTCTTTTTTTTTAAGGGTTAAGGAGGGTGGGTTTGTGTTGGGGGGAGGGAGTTCTATATCACGTAGTTAGTGGGTTTTTGATGTGTAGTAGTTTGTTACTGATTTTGTTTCGTTTCGTATCGTCGCTGAAATTTTTTTCCAAGGGGGTATTTTTTAAAATTCGTGTGATGGCTGTTTACCTATTTTAGCTCGTGTGTGGCTTTTTTTTGTTTTGGAGAAAATACGCGTGTGCTGGAATTGAAATTGCGCTTGTATTTACCTACTCGACGACGCGACAAGATGATTTTTGTATGCGGCTGAAATTAAAGGGAAAAAAGCTAAAGCAGAATAAAAGCGTTCCTTTTTATACGAGTAGGTTGCTTAGTTGTAAATTTTATCTCTCTTTATTGTTTTCGTTTTCGTTTTTTTCTCTTATTTTTTTTTCTTCTTTGTTTTGTACACATTCCAGAATTTACTATTTAGAATTTATTCTACCTATTATTGATAGTTTTTTAAATGCGAGTTACCTTTTTTTTTTTTCAATGGCGGCCAGTACTTGTTGCGATAAGGCTGTGATGGCGGTAGCGAAAGCAATTTAGATGTGGATGGATTCGGAATTTGTGGTTACTGGCTGGAAGTCGAGAGAATAGATGGATTAGGCGAGGGGCGGGGTGGAGTTGGAAAATAATCGAGATCATTGGATTTGAACGGTGAAGAAATACGATTTTTTTCAAAAAATTAAAATTGAGATAATTTTCGAAAAAAAATATCGAGATTGAAAATTGATAAAATGTATGACTTTTTCCCCTGTTAAAATACCTTACATTCTGAGAGTTTTTTATATGATTTGAAAATTTTTAAAAAAATTATGGGTTGTTTTTTCTGTCAGTTTGGAGGAAATTAAATTTTATAAAATTCAAAATTCGTCTTTCAATTTAATATGTAATTGGTTGTAGGTATTTCGATCTGTTTATATCTCTGCCTACCTATTCATATAGGTAACTGTCAGGACTAATTTTTCTATGCTTTGAAATTCAAGAATTAATTGATTTTTTTTTTGAATTTTTTTCGACCAGATAAAAAAATGTTGAAAGAAAAAATTATCATTTTGAAGTATTTTGGTACTAATTGTAATTAATGTTTTCATATAGTGTCAACGTTAAAAAAAATTTAATTTCTGATTTTTTTCTTCAAATTTCAAATTTTATTTCTGTAGGTACTACAATTACAACGAAAAATTGTAAAATTGGGTAGATAAGGTACATATCTAACATTTTTTAATTTTTTTTTTAGAAATAAATTCTTCAAAATTTTTCTACGTGTGAATCTCCTCAATAAAATGTTGAATAGTAGTTGATATTTTGGAGATTATCTTAAGATGAAAATCTGTTCACCACCCCCCCTCACTATCAGGTCAAATCGTTTGGTAGGGAAGGAGGCCGAGAGTAAGTTGTCCGATAATTTATAATAAAAACAAAATAGAATTTTTGATCAGAAAAATCGAATTCGACTCAAAAAATTGTCAGAGTTAAAACTTAGAATTATTATTTTTTACAGAAAATTTAAATTCTGAGTTGAAAAATTACGAAGGTACCGTACCGATTGGATCAAAATAAATAGAAGGAAAAAATTAGTCTGAGTGGAAAATCTTGAATTTTTTATTCCCTCAAGAATGTCATTTTTGATTCTTTCCTGCGTTTTCATTTTTTGTCAAGGTTGTTTTCCTAAAAAATTATTTTTCTTCGCAATTTTTTTCAAAATTATAAATTGCCCCTTCCCCCTTTCTCAGTCCAAAAACGTATTGATGTTTAAAATTAATTTCCACATTTGGTTGGAGCTCCCCAAATAATTTGTTATTTGAAATATTGGGTGCTCATTTTTGATGTTTTTTCAAATGTTTTACTGGCAAGAAAGAAAAAAAAAAACAGAAAATAGCAATAATTTTAGATTTCACTGCAAAAAGCAAGCATTTTCAAAATTTTCTTCTCTTCTTGACATAGGCGCACCCAAGGGGAGGGCTCAGGGGGCTCGAGCACCCTCCTTAAGCTCGTCAAATAAATTTTTCATCATAAGGAAGTCGAAAAGAAGTTTTCGAATATGATTTTTCTAAAAAATTTCGCAGATTCATTTCTTGAATGAATATTATTCTCCAAATCTGAATCAAATTTTGTAAAAAGTCATACTTTTTTGAATCAGTGAAATAAATTTAACTAAAAATCAGTGATTTTTCACTGATTTCTCAGTCAATTCTCAATTTGTTAGAAAAAATCAATAATTTTTGGCGGAAAGACCAGTGAAAAATCATTGGCTTTAGAAGGCAGAATTTCACCCTAATTTGACTGATTCAGATTTAGAGAGTACCTCAGTGCATTGATTGTTTGTTCCAAAAATTCACAAAATTTTTCAATTTTCCTTTACTTAAATTTGTATTTGTATCATTCGCGTTGCCTATTGAAAATGTTCCGAGTACGCCACTTAAATTTACAGATTAGATAGGTACTGAATCTTTCAATCGATTTTGACCTCCCCCATTTTCTCCAATTCAGCCCCTCCCTTACATAATTTCTGGGAGCGTTTATGCTTTTTGATTTTTTTTTTTTAAATAGAAGGATAAATAAAGGGTTCTTTTTTGAATAAAACTAAAGCAAAAAAATTCTATAAAAATGGAAAAAAATCCTGAAAATGACAAAAATTTTCATTTTTCAGATCCAGTAGACGCCATGTATGTCACTGATCGACAAACTTTGATCGTTTAATAAATTTGATGGCTAAATATCTCACTGTAATCCACCAAAATTTCCCAATTTTTTCCAAGCCCAACATAAACCCAGCTATTGCCAAAAATATCCGAAATTCCAATCAATTGAAAAAAGTCGTTATGTCAATCATCGTCAAAGATTTTGAAAACAAAATAATATTCGTAAAAAATGTATCCAATTATTTTCAAGTTTAACAGGATTATGTCAGCGATCTCCAAAATTCAGATTGATTCTCAGAAATATCTACGTTAAAATAAAATTTAGAAAATTGTAAAATTTACATTTTAGTAAAAAGATGATACCCAATTAAGGGCTCGAATGAAATAATCAGAACAATTTTTTCTTGAATATTTTTCTTGAACTTCAGGTGCTACTTACCTATTTGAAGATTTTTTGTCCAAAAATTCCTTTGGTCCCTTATTTTCATCTTCATTATTTTTTTCAAGGGTATACATACATTATTCTGCCAAAAATTTGGGAAAATTTAAAAAAATCGAAATACCTCATTGCTTTGGTAAAGTGATTTTGATCGTATTTTTTCACCAGTTTTCAAAATAGTCTCGAGATATTTCTCGTGTTTTTTTTTTTTTTTTTGTATGCGTGTGAGAATAGAAAGAGGAAATTGGCAGAAAATGCCGACTCGTCTCCAACCAAGATAGGAGGGTAAAAAAAAGAGCCATAATTTGTGCTGCAATTCGAATGAAAGAGAAGACGCTCAACTCCAACATACGATCTCATTTATAATACTTTGAACGCAGCTCGGATGCATCTTTAGTATCTGTGATCGTCTCTATGTATAATAAATACCTATTCAGGTACCTATTAAAACCTACTTATCTCATATAAAGACATCATTCGTTATTAATTTCACTGTTTATGGTAGTAATTTGCAAAGACGAGAAAAAAACACACGAAACAGTCGTTCGATGTCCTTATTACGAAATTAGATTCAATTTACGTCTCAGCGTTGGAAAAAAATAATAAAGAACGAAAATTATAACCGGAGAAAAAAATAGGGAAAAGCGAAAACGAAATTATATTTTATTTGTTAGTCTCTCGATTCGTCATTCTTATTTATTTTCTTCGCAGTATTAAGTAAGATTTAATTTAAAAGGAAAAAATCTCGACTACGAGCGAGATGAAAAATAAGAAAAATATAGGAAATTAAATTACGATATAGTTGAATTTTCGCTGCGAAACCGTTGCAAAGCGTACGGTGTATCGAGAGTGAAATAAAAAAAATTACACGCGATAATTTCTTTATTTTTAAGACTACCTTTAGGTATTAATTTTCCACGGTGTCTCGTCGACTGTTTCGTATCGAATTATTCTGGCCTGATTTATAAATTAATCGAAATCCGCCTTAAATCGCCAATTAATCGCAAGGTCGTCCTGCTGGATCATTTGAAACTGCCAGGTCCACCCCCCTCGATAAAGATCTCGATCTCAGCAAGTACTGGAAATGGTATGTGTATGGTTTGGTAGTTGGTTGTTTTCTTTTCTAATTTTGATTTGTTTTAGTTGTTCGATTCTTTTCTCCTATATCGATGTCGATTTGGCAATAATTCTAATAGGTATTTATTATACGGTCTAAAAATAGCTCACGACTCTGGCGTGCAATTGGAAATATGCATTGGAAATAATACCGAGAAGATATTCGTGTACTTGCTCTTGCTCTATGCCTCGGTTGACCTTTGTAAGTATAAAAATCAAAGGGAAAGAATAAGCGAGCGTTTATTGTACTGTAATTTGTCTGATCCTAGTCATAAATACGAAAATTCAATATTTAACGTGTACCTTAGCCTATGTAATATGTAAATAAGGTGCGATATTATTTTATAGGACGTTTTATTTCATTTTTATTTTCGTGTATTTATTATTTTTTTTAACTGAGTAATTCCGGCTTTTTTTATATTTCGTTATATTTAAAAAAAAAATAATTCCGTTGCTCGGTATGTGTTTTTTTTTTATTTGTGTGGCATTATAGGAAAAATATTTATTAATATACGTTTAAAAAATTATGCTGCCGAAAATTCCCCCGTTAGTGGTTTCGTTTTTACTGTAAACATTCCAGAAATTTACCAAAAAAAATAACTAAAATTATAATCTACCTGTATTTTAATTTCTAGTAAATTATTTTTTAAATGATTTCCCGAACGGTATTTATAATTTAATTGTATTATTTAACGTATGATTTTTTTCTCAGCCAATTTATAATTTATTTCGTTTAATATGGTGATTTAAACTGTGTGATATCGAAACACATTATTGTATTTTAATGTGATAACTCTGTATACTTTTAATACCTAAAACTACTATTACGTCGTCGACGAATTATTTCCATTTTAGAAACAACCCGATATACCGATTCTATCCTCGAAGGGCCTAACAAAAATTTACGTATCAGAACCTTTCCCCCCAATGTTCTTACCATATTTATTATCTCGTATTATTCTTTTTAAAAGTAATATAATAGATGAATATCGAATTTGGAATATTAATAGAAACAATCATTATTCCTAGATTTCGTTTTTTTTTTAGCTTTATACCTCTTGAATTTTATTTCTATTTTGATTTCGGTTCATTTTTCGTTTAATTTTTATCTCCTATGGTAATATTATTTTTTTTGTCGTATGTGTATCTGTTTTTTTGTTGAATTTTTTTCGTTTTTTTCGTTCCTGTCTTTATTTTATTGTAATTATTTTTACGTTTTTCTCCTTTCTCTCTCTATATATCTTCTTATTTGTATATGTTTGTTATTTTGAAAATATTTTTTTGTACAGTTTGTATTATTTATATATGAGTGCAATATAAACGGAATATTTATAATCGCTTTTGTATGTAATTTTCGTTTGTCGTTTTTTTTTCGTTTTATTATTATTTTTTTTTGAATGAAAATTTGGATTTTTATACGCGATGGGTTCGTAGTACGTGGTGCGGTGGCGACGTTTCTTGTATTTGTATTTAGGATGGGAAAGTTTTGGAAATTTTTTATCTGATGTAAATGTGTTTTTTTTTTAATTTGAAGGAAATCGTGTTTAATGAATTATTGCTTTTGAAATTTTGATTGATTGATTAAGAAGTAAAAATTAATTCTTGTCTATGTTAAGTAAGAAATTGAAATCGATGAAACTTTTTTTTGTAGATTTGATACGAATTGAATGATTTTTTTTAGCAAAATGATTTATAATTTTTATGACCATTTTTTTGAATTAGAGAATCATTTGTCAAATATCATCAAATATCACGATGAAAAGAAAACTGGTATGAAAAACTAATGCAACCGATTTGTAGAAACGAAGAGGAGATTGCTTCGATTTGTGTTATTTCATTTTTTTTTTAAATTAAAATTCAAACCAAACAAAATTAATTCATTTGGAAAGCTTTTTGAATTACTTTTCTTTCAATTTGGAAAGAAGATATATGTTTTTGGTTGTTTTTTTTCCTAATCAAAGGAAATGGGTATTTTTTAATTTGTCGTACTTTTTTTTAAATTATGAATTTTGAAAAATATTGTTTGCATTGAATTGGCATTTTGTATTTATTTTAATTTTTTCCCTCAAAATGAAGGTACATTTTCAAATGTTCCAAAAAAAATTTGTCAATATTTCAAAATATTTGTCAAAAACGACAATGAAATTGTTTAATTTTTCAATTTGCATTTCGACTTCGTATATGCATTATTGAATTTTTTTTTCTTTTTGCCGAATAAGCTGGACTTCTACGCGATGATTTTTCGAAAAATAATTTTAAAAGTAATATCAATTTGAAAAACTCAAATTTTGAAATTCATTAAAAGTAGTTTTTGAGTTTAAAAAGAATAAATCTGTAAAAAAATGATTACATTATTAATTTTTGAAAAAGTACAAACAAAACGATTTTTTTCTCAAGTTTTTTTTCTTTGTTTTCTTTTTGTGACTGAATTTCTTTATTTCTCTCCTCTCCCTCTTCCTATCCTCCAAAAATTATGAATTTTAATTGTCGATGCGAGAATTTTTTCCATCAATAATTCTGTTATGAGCCATATAAAATGAAAACTGTTTCGAATGTTAGAATTAATTTTACAATTTAAAAAATATTTATATTTATTTATGGGAAAAAAATTTGATTTTTTTTAAAAACTTTTTGGTTTTGCTCTTATTCTATTTATCGCAATTCTCTAAAATATTTTTTTTTTAATTTCCAAAATTTGTTTTTGTTGTTTATATTGAGACACAAAATGGAAAACTTGAGAAAATCGAACTATTGGAATTGTTTTTTCAATTTCTTCTCTGAAGATAAATTTTCTGAGGAAAGTTATTTGAATTTACTTTTATCACAATTTTATTCATTTATTAGGTCTGTGCACTTTTCAAAACTTGATCTATTTTTTTTTTCATCTCATATTTCCCCTTCTCACCTCGGTCCTTTCCTTCCATAAAAATTATAAATTTTGACTACTGCATTAGAAAATTTTTCTAAAAGTGATTCCAAAATCTGTTTTTATTTCACCTAATGAGTCACGAAATTAAAAATATGGGAAATTGGAACGTTTTAGAATAGGTTTTTCAAATTCTGCTTTGAGAATGAAATTTTGGAAAAATTTGTTAAAAATTATACTTCTTAAAACTTTCTGTACCGTTTTTTTCTCTTTACCCCTCCCCCCTCCCACCACCATTATAAAAGTGATCAATTTTGGCTATTTGGGGTAGGAATTTCCCAAGTATAAAAAAGTGATTCCAAAAATTGATTTTATGGCTACCTAAGAACCAAAAAAATCTTTAAAATTAAAAAACTTAGGTTGATTTTTTAGTTTAGTTTTGAATGAAAATTTTTTGAAAAAGTAAGCAATTTAGATTTTTTAAATTCCAAGCTCCTCGTCATATTCCTCCTTTTCCTCATCGCCCTCTGTAGCTGTTCAAAGTGAAATTTGTAAAAAAGGATTCCAAAATTTCACTGCATTTTTCATGATTAGTATTAAAATGAAAAATTTGGATGCGTTGAAGTATTCGAATTATTTTCTCAAGTTTTGCTCATGGCATATTAATTATTGTAATTTTGGGATACCTAATTGAAAATTTGAAATTTTCTCTTCAAATAATAAAATTTATACTTCTGATTTTTTTTTAGAACAGTTTTCTCGATTAAGCAAAGATTAGACTTGGGAATGAACGAAAGGTTTAAAAAAATGAGAATTTTTTAATGAACATTCTAAAACAAATTCTCGATTTTCGTATTTTTTTATTACAAAAAAATCGACATTATTTTTAATAAAATTTCGCTCAGAAATGTCGTCGTTTTGGTTTAAAGAAAACGAAGAAAAAGGATAGAGAAGTGGGGTAGCGGGGTAAGTCTGCGAGTTGAAATTAAAATAGCGAAAATATTCGACGAATTTGAGCATAGCGATGGTAAAGATGATAATTTGTTATAAGATTTCTCCTCCGAGTTGGATTCCTTTTGAAAACCAGTAATGAAGTTTTAACTAGTAATTAATAAATATAAAGGAGACTGGAACGACTCTCGAGCAGCTTTCGCTTACATTTTTTACCCGATAAAAATGAAAAAAAAAAACCTAAATAAAAATACGAATTATTCGACGTTGTGTATCTACAACGTACAAAAGATGAAAAGAAATTTCTCCAGCTTATACCGAAATAATACGAAGATAATTTGAAATTTAAAACGTAGCGAAGCAGTCTCGTCAAAGTGTGAAATTTCGCCTTTTTGGGGTTATATACGAGGTACGATGGAAATACGACGATGTAATTTGATTGAGAATTTAAATAAACATCGTTTCGTCGGCTTATTTCGGGTGAATTTTTAGCTATTTAGAGGAACGTCGTCGCTCATCGCCGAAAAAAAACACCGAAAAGAGGTTTCCGCAAGCGAGACGCGTTTTACTTAGTCGAATTTATTATGTAAATAAATACTACCTAGCGTTCGAGGAAAAATAAAATTTATTTTTTATTATTTTTGTACGAAGAAAATTTTGGTCTTATTTGTACGCGCGTTGATTTTATATACATATTTGTACTCGTATTTTTTGATTTTACCTTAACATTTTTATATGTATTTTTTTTTGTACGTGAAATGCATTTAACAAGTAACTTTTTAATTATGTGTGAGTGCGTATCAGTGTGTATTTTTATTCGATGTTAATTTATAAAATTAACCAAATTTTTTTTTCTCTCCAAATACAAAGGATGATTAACGTTGTTTTGCCAGTTTTGTATTTCTTTATTTTTCGCCTAGTAAGGTTAGATAAATTATTACGCGTGGGTTACGTACGATATTACGATCGAAGAGATGTTAATTATTATTTTATCGATGTGGATTATTTTTTCATTTTAAAAGAGTTTTATTATTGTTTGTTATAAAGCAAGATGTTAATCGTTCTTTTTTAATTATACCTTTAAATGTTTATATTCAGAAAATGTCATATCTGTACTTAATTTTTATGTGTGTACGATTTGTATTCGATGTTGAATCATTGTGTAATAAAAAAATTTCAAAGTGGATTGTTTTATTCAATTAAAAAAAAAAAAAAAAGTACGAAAATGAACGTTGGAATGGATAGACAAACAGGTAGCTCGTTGCCTGTTTAAGAATTTGAAAAGGCAGATGTATTTCCGAAAAAATTGCTACCAAAATAGGTGAATCTTGAAAAACTGGATTTTGATGATGTTTTGCTGAAAAAAAAAATCAAAAGAGGTATCTAGAAAAGAAAATGAAGATGAAAAACTGAAAGAGCAAGTAATCGTGTTTACTAAATCAAAATCCCACAAATTTCATAGTTGACCAAAAATTAACCACCTGAAATTATTTGGTTGGCCACGACGATCATGGGTGGTTTTGAAATTTTCTTCCGAGGGAGGGAGGGATATAAAATTGAATTTTACAAGTCAGAAAGGACACCTTCCTCCCCTTCTACGAGGCGAATCCGTTTATGGCACGGATTTTGGAATTGCTGTAAGGTATTAGGTTTAGAAGATCGACAAATTTCGAAGTCGAAATTTTTTCTCCACCCCACTCCCCTCTCCCCTGAAGCGAAAAAACGTGATTTCCGCATAAAAAATTTCAGTTCATCAAAAAATACACGAAAAATCTTGAAATTTTATTATGTATAGGGGAAATGGAGAGTAAATTAAGGGGATTTTTTCGAATTTTTTCACACCGTGCACCAGCCAAAAACCATAAAATGAAAATTTCAAACTGCTGATGCTCTGAATTTGAGATGATACTTTTTTTTTGTTGCTGAAATGTATGTCTTGGGCCATATTATTTTATAATATTTTTTAGTGGTGGACTGTGGTCAAAAACTAAAAAAATTAATTTTTGCCCAAATAATGGGAATTAATGGTTAAAAATGAATAGAAGAGTCGTTGTTTGACTTGGAATTTCAATCCAGGATACCTGATGAGATTTTAGCCAGGGTACATTACCGTAGAATCAGACTCCTACAAGTAAGTGGAATTCAGAGAAAAACAAATTTACAGATAGTTTGAACCGAAAATAAATGTCTGATTTGGAGATGAATTTATGTCACTTTAAAATTAAAAAAAATCCACCTCTGTTAATGTATAATTGTACAGACTTTGGCTAAAGGATTTTATTTCAGGGTAAGAGTGATGAAAATATGTTCCTGTCCTCAGATTTTTAATATTATTTCATTAAACATTGTTGGATATCTCCAGAAAATTTTTTGGATCGAAAAATATTCCCCTTTCCATTCCAACAGCGTTCGTTAAGTATGATGAAAAAGCAAGATTTTCAAGAGAAAAATTCTGTTCTGACACGTATCGAAGAAAATTTTCTTTGGAAAATAACGTTAGAAAAGCAAAAAATAACAATTTCGAGTCTTTTTCGTTCTTTGGGAGGATACTTCCATAGGTTAAGAATAGTACGGACCCTCCCCCCCCCTTAACATGGAAAAGTTCATAATACCTATGTATGTACTATGTACAACACAACTTTAGGAATCCGACCGTGATTTAAATTTTCTCAAAATCGAATTCGCACCTTCGCAAGTGAATACTAACCAAAGTATCGCGTATTACGGCGAATCGGGTTAGGCTAACTTTATAACCCTATTGCGCAATGTACATATATGTACAAAACTTGGGAATTTTTGTTATTTTTGCTAGTGTCAAATTTGATTTGTTTGTTCACTAAGATTTCTAAGGACCTTTGTAGGAACTCTTCCACCGAAATTCCAAATATAATCTACATTTTTACAAAAACTTTGAACTTAACTTGAATTTTGAAAGTTTAACGTTTTTTCTATATGTTAAAAGGACCACATTAGGAGAATGTTTTCACAGATTGAAGAAAATTTCTAAAAAAAAATTATGATATGTTTCTGCAAAGAAAGATGCCTATTTACTAAATGAAATCAACTTCTCATTCGATCACTCCAACTCTCTATTAATTGAAGCCAAAGTAGTGTACATATAATGTACATTGCGAACGGCAGCCAAGATAGCCTATGGAATCAAAGTTTTGTACAATTGATATTGTACATTGGCGAACGATGGGTAGTCGACAGTAACCGTGAAATCTGTTAGGTATGTTTCGTCACGTTCGGCGGCGGTGGGTTCAAATGTCGACAAGTTTAGGGCAATAAAAACGATTCGAATTACTCATTTTGAAATAGGAAGAAAGCAAAAAAAACCGAAATTTTATGAATAAACAGTTACTGTCACCCTCTATGAAAGAAATGAGGCGGCAGTACATATAGTGAGACACGAGATATCCCTTTTCTGACGACCGAAATCGAATCATTCTACCTTGTACGGTCGTGCTGGGTGTTTTAATTTTATGTGAATTGATGTTGAGTAGAACTCAGCGAATTTAAAAAGCAGCTTAGCCTGCCATTCAAAAAAAAATGTATGTTGTGCGTGGTACCGCCGCAGAATCTGAATTGAAAATTCTCTGATGATGATTCGAAGATGAATATAATGGATACATTGACTGGATATCTGATGCTCCTCAATTGATTGACAATGAAAGAAATTCTGAGGGGATAGCAGACTCATCGGGTAAATAATAAATTTCATTGAAAGGTATAGCCGGGTAAGAGGTGAATTTGGGCCTGGCTTCGATTTTTGATCCAACTCCCCATGGGATAAGAAATGGTCAAATGAAAAAACTAATGTCGGCATTCGTGTTAGCGGGTCAAAATATCCCGGTAAAACACCCTTTTTCGCGATGCAACTTTAGTTGAAGTCCTCGAAATCGCAAATTTTTGTTCTATGAAAATCAGTGAAAAAAGTGAATGTTGAGATTGAATGTCAAAACGATTCGCGGGAAAGGGTGCTTTTCGGGGTATTTTGGACACGCTACACGAATCGACGTTACTTTCTTTTTGGTCCATTTTTCTGTATTAAAACGCTCAAATTTGAAAAATCTCTGCTAAATAACAACATTTCTGACAGGGTTTCGCAATTTCGGCCATTTGCGGCATCGAAAATCGCCAAAACTGAATACGTGACGTTAATCTACGTTAAAAACCACGTTTTGTGGATATTTTTAAAAAGTGTCGCTCTTCGCTCATGTGGTGTTTTTTACAATTGAAAACTTCAAATAGCGAAAAAACGTTGACGGATGTGCACAAAATGGTGAACCAAATATCGTAAACACCTCTATGAGAATGGTTAACTTGTTCCAAAGAACAGAAATTTTCTGCACTTCCGTTGAAATTGAAAATCCCTTCGAAAAATATGCAATTAAAATGGCCATAGGGGGGGGGGGGGGGGCAAAAATTTTCCCAGATTTTTTTTACATTCGGTTATGTTTTATAATAAACACAAATTTGTATTTTTACAATATCATAACATGAAAAAAAACTATAATTTTTTTCAATTCCACAATGTTTTTTTATTATGAAAAATATTAAACGCGAAATTTATTTGACATATTGTATGATTTAATTTCATTCCCGAGTAGTAAACGAGAAACGTTTTAGGTTCGAAAACATATCATTTAACTGATACTGATTTTGAAACATGTACCGCAGCACGCATATAAACTTGTTTCAGAGGGTAGACCATCGTTCGCAATGTACATTGTATTGTACACTACGCTAGAACAGTAGGTTACAGCATCATTCGCAATGTACATTATAATGTACATTCCATAAAATCAGTTCTATGGGCTCGAAAATTTTTTTTTCAGGTTTTTATTGTTCAGTAAGCTCCTTAGACTTCGTTTATTCAAAAATAATAATTTTCTCGGCATTTCCCTGAGGCCGTCCTTTTAAGGGTTAACGCGTTTTATTTTCAACCCGAATTCAAAAACACTCGTTTCCGCATGGACACAGCGACAACGTTTTTTTTATTTTTTTATTTTTTGAACTGATTGAAATGAAAGTAGGTTGATTTTTATGCTTTCCATTATAGAAAATTTGAAAACACTGGAGAAAATCGAGATTTCCTTGGAGATGGTGAAATGGCTGAAAATTATGAAATTCGGATTCAAGAAATTAATATCGACCATGGTTTTGATTTTTGTGAATTATACTTTTTTTCTCAGATACCTACTGTTAGTCAGGGACGCACCCAGGAGGGGGGAAAATCAGGGGGCTCGAGCCCCCCTTAAGGTCAGCAAGGAAGTTTTTTTATCATAAAAATGTCAATGAAAAGTATTAATTTAAAAAAAAATTCGCCCTGGCTTCGTTCGGGCTGTATTTTAATAACTATTTCTTAAATAAACATACCACTCTTCAAATTTGAATCAGTTGAATTTGCAAAAATTCTGTCTTTTTTAATCGATAAAATAATTTTCATTGAAAATTACTGATTTTTCACTGATTTTTCGGTCAAAAATTCCTAATTCCTCAGTCAATGTCCCATTTATCAGGAAAAAATCAGTAATTTTGACTAAAAAAAATCATTAAATCTCGTAATTTTTAAATTTTTCTTCGCTCAAATCTGTAGGTATATATTATTTACCTACTGAAAATACCCCAACTACTCCATCCCTACTGAAATTTGAATACGTACTTACTCGTCACGTGGAAAAAGAATTGTCTTAGCGCGCCACTTTTGTAGAAATAAAAATTTATTCCTTTATCATAGCTAGTTTTCAATTCTAAACGTAAATTTTTTGCTTAAATTTTCAAAAGAGATACTTATACTAAATAATTTCGAAAACAGTTAGGAGAGGGGAACAGCCAAAGTTTAGGACAAGTCAAGAGAATTCATATTTTTTTCGAAAACCAAAAGCGCCTCGGTCCTGTTGAAAAAGGAAAAGAATAAATCATAAACGCTATACTTCTTGATCTTTGGTTGCAAAAATATTCTTTAGTAAGTACCTATTTTTTTGAATTTTGGAAACTTGGAAAAGTAAAATTTTGAGCAAAAATAATTCAAGATTATTAATTAATTACATTCGTAAAGAAACTACATATTCACTCAATGTGTTTGGAGTACCTATATTGTAAAGTAGTCGATTTTCGTACTTGAAAAAAAAACGACAATCAACAACTATTCTACGAAATCGAAATGTCATCGCTTTTCGTCGTTTTTTGGAGAAACGACAAGAAACGACCAATTTAGAATAATGGAAAGTGGTCGTCATTTGCTTTGCTTTCGATTTGAACGTAGGTATGATTTTTTAAAAAGAAAATTTTAGCTGCCAAGAGCAATACAAAATTCTTGGTGACTTTTTGAAAATTTAAGAATATTGATTTTTTTTTGGAAGTATAACGCGTAAACAAATTCTTTCCCCTCTAAAATTAATGAGATAATTAAAAGTCTATTTTTTTAGTCATTTAAAAATTCCCGAGTGGTTTCTATTTCTCTAATATTTTCGTTATTCTGTTGAAAAGAAGCAGGAACTATAAAATTATGGTTTAGGTGCTCAAGTTAATTTGGATGGCTTCCGGGGAAATACTTTTGTACATTCCAAAAACCCACGTGGTGTTATTTGAATTGCCTATCGAATCTGTTGTAAGGAATTTGCAAGTATGATATATTTACGGCAAACTGGGTAGGCAATTTTATTAACGTGATTTTTTTCCTCAACTTAATCCATAATAGTTCAAATTCTCCTGAAATTGGAAACATCAGTTTTTTTCGTAGCTTACTTGAAATGAGTTGATTTCCATACCTTTTGGAGAACTTAAAAATTATCGTAATTGTTTGTCGATTTGACATTTATTTATGAGGTGATTTTTGAAAAAACCCAAAAATGACATTTTAAAAAAATCCTTAAAATTGTCGTTTTTGGTCGTTTCTTGTCGTTTCTTCAAGAAACGACACTTTTTGGGCCTCCAGAGGTGATTTTTGAAAAAATCCAAAATTGACATATTCAAAATTTTCTATAAAATTGTCGTTTTTAGTCGTTTTTTGTCGTTTCTTCAAGAAACGACACTTTTTGGGCCTCCAGAGGTGATTTTTGAAAAAATCCAAAAATGACATTTTCAAAAAAATCCTTAAAATTGTCGTTTTTGGTCGTTTCTTGTCGTTTCTTCAAGAAACGACACTTTTTGGGCCTCCAGAGGTGATTTTTGAAAAAACCCAAAAATGACATTTTCAAAATTTTCTACAAAATTGTCGTTTTTAGTTGTTTTTTGTCGTTTCTTCAAGAAACGACACTTTTTAGGCCTCCAGAGGTGATTTTTGAAAAAATCCAAAAATGACATTTTCAAAAAAATCCTTAAAATTGTCGTTTTTGGTCGTTTTTTGTCGATTCTTCGAGAAACGACACTTTTTAGGCCTCCAGAAGTGATTTTTGAAAAAATACAAAAATGACATTTTCCATAAAATCCTTAAAAATGTCGTTTTATGTCAATTTCTGTCGTTTCTTCAAGAAACGACACTTTTTGGGCCTCCAGAGGTGATTTTTGAAAAAATCCAAAAATGACATTTTCAAAATTTTCTACAAAATTGTCGTTTTTAGTCGTTTCTCGTCGTTTCTTCAAGAAACGACACTTTTTGGGCCTCCAGAGGTGATTTTTGAAAAAATCCAAAAATGACATTTTCAAAATTTTCTACAAAATTGTCGTTTTTAGTTGTTTTTTGTCGTTTCTTCAAGAAACGACACTTTTTAGGCCTCCAGAGGTGATTTTTGAAAAAATCCAAAAATTACTTTTTCAAAAAATTTTCTAAAATCGTCGTTTTTAGTCGTTTCTTGTCGTTTTTTCAAAAAACGACACTTTTTGGGCCTCCCGAAATGATTTTTGAAAAATCCAAAATCGATAAAATTGTTTGGGATTGATGTAGAAGCATATTCAATTACAATGTTGGGTAATTTCTGAAATTGCCAAGTTCACATCAAAATTGTTATTAAAAAATTGGTCACACCTAGAATTTGTGCATCATGAAAGTGCCATTTTAGGTATATTTACCAGTATGTTGAGTGACTCTTCATTTAACTTGATTTGGTTCTCAATAACAACTCTCTTTATGCATTGCCTTAAAGTCATTGTCTCCATACTCATTGCATTCATTTGTCGTTGCATTTGCTTTATTTTTTGTGAACGTCCTGCAAGACACTTCCGGCACCAGCAATAAAGAAAACCGCAAGCGATAAGTAGAGATACAACGATAGCAGCTCCATAAAATATATAGGTTTTTTGACGTTTGTGAAGTACCCCAATGTTCTGTTTGAAATGTCCCAACGATATACAACAACTTACAGGAAATCATCACCTGTTTTTTTAATGGTCCTTTGGTGACATTTTCTTCAGGTAGACGACAAGTGAGTATATTTTTTTGTAATGTTACAATTTCACAATTATCATTACCAATTTTTACTGAAATTTCACTTTTCAGACCAACTGCAATATTCTCTCCATTAATGAAGAGAGTTTTGTCATAATCTGGATCATACTTCCAGTCATCAAAAGAATGAAAGGTTGGATTGGGATACAATACAAACCAGGATGAATTCTTTGTGGAGATATTTTGAACACTGTCAACACCATCCATTTCAAATCCATAATCCAAATATATTGGATTATCGGGATCTATGTATAAATCACTATAATCTGGTATCCAAGGCGTTGAACAAATTATTGAATCATTGAGGGCATTGCAAGCTCCATCGAAACGTTTAGTTTTCTTCTCGTTGTATACATAAAAGAGGGCTTTTTGAATTGACTCAAAATTTTGACCTCGCACATGAATTTTGATTCCACCTGCTGGAATAACCTTTAGGTTTTAGCTCTTCAATTTTTTTCAATAATAGGGTCATCCATATAGTAGAATTCGTTATTCTTATAAACATTTCTGTTGCTACCAAATATTACAGTCATTTTACCATTTTCAGAGTTGTTGGATTTTCAGTGAGGCACATCACAACAGACGAATTTTTATAGGTTAGATTACAAGCAATGTTATTGATTGCTACTTGTATAACATCAAATTTACAAGCTTTCAAATTCAAATACTGTCCTTTGATTGTGAGTTCAGTTCCACCAGATTTTGGACCTTGCTTTGGATAAATGTTGGTAAATGCTGGATTAAGAAATGTGAAATTCAGTTCAGAATAGATAGAAAATGACCCCACTTCAATTTTAACTTGTCCTTTTGGCGGTGCACTTTCAAAAAATGGATAAAAATGGCGTACTTGGCAAACAATTTCAGCTTGTAACCTGGGAGCTAACTCTTTGAACTCGATACATGGTATATCCGCAACAGTAATGTTACGATCTTCATCACTATTTAGACCTAAATTTGTCCCTCGAATTGTAATGTTAATCGGATCTCCCCATAATCCGCACTCAGGCTCGATAAATGTAATATCTGGAATGGGACACACAGAATTTACATCCAACCAAACACCTGATCCATTTTCACACTGACTTCGAATTTCACATTGATCTGTGTTTTTACACCAACCACATTGGTATTTATATTCTAACATCAAGCACGAATCACAATTGGGAGACATTTCAATACATTTATATACTATTAACTGAATGTTATTGGGATTATCTAACCTTCTTTGCTTGCCCCACAGAACTTCAAATGTTACTGTTAATTTTCCTTTCTGTTGTGAGTAATCAAACTTCAATTCATTACACTGCAGTGTATCATTGTTTTTCAAAGTTGCTGATTCAACCATTTCTCGATCTTCAATTAAAAAATCTGCATAAAAAGTTTTCTTTCTTGATGTACCCGGTGACAATATTGAATTCGATTCTTTTGGTCGTACCATACTAATAATAATATCATTTCTACCATCAACTGAAGAATTAATCAGAGGACAGCATTCAATACCTGAACAATCATCTAGTGTATCACAATTTTCACTGGTCAAAATAAGATTGGAAGTCTGGTTTCTCCGATACACACACTGATGTTTAGTTGAACACCATTGCATGGAAATTGCAAAGAAATGCAAGCTTTACACGAATTATATACACTGCAGTTGAAAAATGTAATATTTGTGGAAACGAATTCCGGATAACTACTGTTTTTAGCGACAGGTTGGCTGTGATATGCATTGATCAACTGGCCACAATGATGATAACAAGTGTTGTTTGGGGTGTAACAATGCATGCTAGAGACATTAGTATCTTGAGTAGCAATGGTAATCAAAGTTTTATTAGAAAAAGTGAAAATACACTGGAGTTGGTCACTAAAATTTGGAAAGTTTTCAACAATGATCTCGAGATTCTCTGACATAGTGGATGAAACATTTGTTGGCTTCAAACTAACGATCGATGAACATGATCCATTCTTTGGATCAATCCAGAATACTTCATCAGAGGAGTTAATGCAAGTAGTTCTTAAGGTGCACACATCCTGCAGTAAGCACCAACCACATTTTGTATCTTCTGTTTGATAAACAACTTTTGCAAGTTTTATATTTACTACATTCATGTATTTTTACTTTGATCAATTTTGTTTTGGTCATTGCATATAAATGAATCATTTTGGAATCAAACAGATGTCAGGACTTACAGGAGAATCGTCGATGTGTATGTCGTCAATTTCAATTGTGACTAACGGATTTTTGACAATGATTTTTTTCAAGTGGCCTTTACTTGTACCAAGAAACACCATCATGTGATTAGGTGTATTCATTGCTGCTGCAGCAACAGCTGTCAATACAAATGCACTATTTTTTATTAAAGGCATTCCTGTCACAGGAATGTTTCCTTCTAATTGGATGTCAAAGTTCAGTTTGCAAAAATCATCTTCTTTGATATTTCTTCGGACATGTTGATATATATACAATGGCGTTCTTTTACAATATTTCCAATCCTCGATTTCCTCCTGTAGCAATACATTTTCTGATATTTTGTAAGAATATCTCATTTATTTCCTTTAAAGAGTAGACACACAAAGCGCTATGCTCGCTAGGATAGTTTACTTTCTATATTTTTACTTTGGGAAAAGACTACAAAGAGTATATCACCAGATGAATTGATATGTAAGCCTAATAATTTGGAATATTCGGGGTTTAGTTTAATAACAAATCCTGCTTGCGCTAAATTGTAATCTCTACCATCTTCACTAGTGCATTTAATAGGAATTTCTGTATACGAATAGTATTTCTGATCTTCGTTACATATTCTCGCCAATTTTGATACAAATGATCCATCTGATTTTTATTTGATTGGTCAGGAAGTAAGTGAAAGAACCCGAGCTAAATCCGTATACATAATTGACAATATATCTGGAACCTGGTAAGAGCATAAGTTGGGTGCCAGAGTCAACATGATTTACTGCAATCTTTAGCAATTGATCAGTTTCCAAACTTCTGGACGTAATCAACGGCATATCCGCTCGATAAAATGAATTATTGGTGATTGTAGCAGCAACATACAACACGAGAGATGAAGACCAATCTGTCGGACCTGGACCGATGAAAGCCACAGTTGACGACGCCGCATCGTTGCTACCACTGACCTATTAATTTGGACTACTTCTGAGGTTAAGTTGCTGATATTATTATGCACCAGACATAACCCTTGGAAAATACTGCCACATGATATAAGGCGAAGATGTCCAGGTCGAATTATCTACAACTAGTGCTTTATTGTAATTATTCGTCAAATTCTTCGTTTTACTACAGTCACCCTCGATAGGACATTCTGGCGAATCGTACCTTGGACCATTTTCATATTTTACAATTAAACTTAAATTTTCATTTAGTTGATATAAGCGATTCACACCCCCAACGAATACAAATCCGTGATATTTATCGATAGCTAAATGGTTAAATGTTGAGTCATTTTCACTGAAAAATAGTCCTATGATCAGTTCTCGATGATTCAACACTTCCCAGTATCACAAATAACGTCAAAGCTGACAAAACGACCATATTTATTTTTACCACTTTGTAGCAGATGATTATCCTTTTATAACTTTGTTGAAGTCTCGCACATATTTCTGGAAAAAAATCAGGTTCTCACGTAGGTTTCCTGAAATTATAGAGAGAACAACGTGTTTTTTTTTTTTCTGACTTTGATTTTAAGATAATTTTCACAAAAAGCAGATTAAGCATCAATAGGTACCGAAGTCGTGAATTGAAAAAAGTACACTCAAAAAAAATAAAAAATAAATTTTATTAAACGTAATAATAAAAAGGCACCATTCAAAAAACTAGTAAAATTTATTCAAAAAATAATAATATTTATCGCAAAATAATAATATTTATCGCAAAATTGACAAACTTTATTTTCTATGCAATAAGTAAACTTTACCAAATTTCGTGATAAATTTTATTATTTTTTTTGATAAAAATTGCTAATTTTGCGAATGGTGCCCCGTTATTATTATTTTTGGATAAACTTTATTTTTTGTAAATAAAATTTATTATTTTTGGATAAAATTTATTTTCTTTTGGATAAAATTTATTTTTTTTGAATAAAATTTATAATTTTTTGCAACACTTTCTATTCATTTTTCATTCTCCATTTTTCTCAGTGTATGCGTCTTACATAGGTACATTAGGTACTAAACAAGTCTCTATTTAATGTAGTAATTTGAATTTTCACGAGGTATTCAATTCGATAATGGCAATTAAACAATATATATCTACACTAAAAGAGGAAAATCAAAAAAATGATATGGCTCCCTCTTGAAGATAACCTACCTTTAAGTATGCCCGTACTTAGACTTAAGTACATACAATGCATTTTGATCTGATTTTTGGTCATTTATGATTTGAAAAAAAAAAAAAATATTTTTTGTTTTCTATCCAAGAGCATTGGTATTTTGAGTTGTTTACCACTTAAAAATCCTAGGCTTATGAGAAAACCATATCATTTTTAAATGTAGCTGTAGGTAAAGGTATGTACTTTTCAAATTCCAATAAATTCTTAAAATACGTAATATTTAATAAATTACATACTTGATGATTATAGAAAAAATTACCTTCCAATAAACTATACTTTTTACGTTAACAATTATTTGGAAAATTAATCATTGATTTTTGTACCACTTGAAAACATTCATAGCTGAACATTTTCACACGTGTTTGAAGTAAGCAATCAAACACACACTACGATACCAACTTAGATGAAACACTGATAGGTATCTATTTTAAAAAAAATTCAAAACTGCATGACATGCGCTTATCGTAATGTAATCGTGAGCTCCATACATACATGAACAATTAGTTGAATAAAATCAATCTTATGTAGGAAAGCACTTGCGATAAAAATTTTTAATTTCTGCATAATAATTACACAAATGACATCTATCTTTTTTTCACCTATCTAAAATAACCGTTGAATCATTTGAAGTACAGGAAACAATCATTTGATCATGATTCATCTAGGTACCTAGTGGTGCAGTGTATTACGTCACTACTAATAACTTTCCACGAATTTGATGATGATTATGATTATGTTTAGTAATGAGAGGACAGAGAGAAACAATTAGAACCAATGTCAGTTAGCTATTCGAAACCTGAAACAAAATAAGTATCAATCGTTGGTATTCACTACTCAAGTCTCGGTCGACGCAGAATTTTAATCTCAAATCATGCTTCACGAACTGTCTAGGATTTTCAACTTTGAAAGCGTTTTGAGAATTTGAAATTCAAAAAATCTACTTTCAAGGATCTGAATGAGATGAAAAATTTTGGAGGATGCAGATGGTTCAATTTAAATTATTCAAAATTTAGAAAAATTAGCAGAATCGCAGAACTGATGTGAAAACTATACCATACCTACTCGATTAATAGTAGGTAGGTATATTATGAAACTATAGGGATATGGAATGATTTTCGAAGAGTTTTGAGGTTTATTGCCCGAGCGAAGCGAGGGAAATAACTCAAACTCATAGAAAATCATTCATCTCCTTAGTATGGATGAGATATTTTTCGTTAAGGGCATAGTTCACATAACTTTTTGCATATTCTCGCGCCTGTAAATTTACATTACGCGTATGAGAGTTTATAAAATATTACTTTACTCGAAATGAGAGTGATGAAAATTGGCTCTTATTTGAAATATACCTACTGTTTTCGAGATGATCTCTAAAATTCTGTGCATAGATTTCTAGTTACATCGAATATTTTACAAGAAAATTATTGTTTGGAGATTATAATCCGATCCAGTCGTAAAATCGACTTGGAATAACCTATTAAATAAAAACAGATGGTCCTAGTTCAACGACTTTCATATTTACATAATGTAAATGCATAAGCGCACCCAGAAATTATTTAAGGGAGGGGCTCAGAATTCTGGAAAAAATAGGGGGGGGGTGAAATTTCAATGAAAAAATTCAGTAACTTGTTATTTCCGTGGCGCTGGCGTTATCAGGGTATTTTCATTAGGTTGATAATTCATAAACGGATTTGAGCCAAGTAAAATTAAAAAATTACGGAATTTCAGTTATTTTTTGCTGATTTTTTAGTCAAAATTATTGATTTGTTTCTGACAAACTGGGAATTGATTGAGAAATCAGTGATTTTTGACCGAAAGATCAGTGAAAAATCATCAATTTTTAAAAGAAAAGGATTAAAATAGTGCCCGAGCGAAGCGAGGGCGAATTTTTTTTGAAAAATCATGTTTCAAGAGTAAAAAAATTCACTGTTTTTTACATTTTTCCAATAAAAAAATCGCCGGTCCGAGCTTAAGGGAGGGGCTCGAGCCCCCTGAGCCCCCCCTTGGGTGCGCTTATGTGTATATGTACTACTTACATATTATGTAAATGATATAGGTAACTATAGTCGGTACAACGAAAGAAGACACTTTTTCCCTACTCGGCTCGTAATGCAGAAACCAACGACGCGCGTTGATTTCAAATATTGCCCAATCAAAACTCAGCGTTCTTAAATTTTGTGGTAGGGGAATTGTAGGGGAATAGTATCTTCTTTCGTTGCACCGACAATAGGTAACTATTTTCTAAACGAGAAACACAAAATTGAAAAAAAATCTCCCAAGTAACTAATGAATTTCGAGCTTATCAGATAATGCAAATGAATTGTCTAAAATCTCTCAAGTTCAAAATATTCAAATTATCGGAAAACTGTTTTTTTTTGTTGCTCTTTGAAAAACAATTCCATGGTGCAGCTACCTATATCATTATCATATCCTTTCTAGCAGACAAGTATGAACGGTCGGTCATGTACGGTGATCAGAAGTGAAGTGAAGGGATAATCACGAAAAATTAAGGGAGAAGTGAAGGCGAATTCATGTTGAAGTTTTGAAAATTCGGAAACCCGTTTTCCCTCCCCATAACAGAAGAAACAAGCTTCTCTTTACGAGGAAACGTTATATAATTTTTGTTACAGTGAATTTTGTAAGCTCATAATCACGATTTTCAAAAAAATATATTTTTCAAAAAAAAAAAAAATTGAAGGGGTCAGTTGACCTACATACCATTATAAAAAGAAATCACAACATTCAGCATCATGGATCGCAATTTTTCAGCGCTTGTGGGTTAAAAAATAATAAAGATTTGAATGATTTAAACACGAATAACAAAGTTGTTTTTCTTTTCGAAAATAGCTCCACTTCGAAGTACTTCGCCCCCCCCCCCCCCCAGCATCGCATGGAATCGAAAATCTTTTTGTGAAGATTTCAATTCAAATTATATCACGGAAGTTTTAAAAAATTGGCGAAATCGAATAACTTTTTTTCTCAGTTACCCTAGCAAAAACGTATGTACATCGTATTTACGGTGAATTGGTTAGGCAATTTTATTCACGTGATATTTTTTCCGTGGCTTCAATGCATATTTCAGTCTACCTAAAAATTGCACCAAAAGTTTTGATTTTCTTGTTCAGCTGCCCGAAAGGAGTTGAATTTCTGTGCTCTTTGGAGGAATATATAATCCTCCTCAACAGTTTTTTCAATTGAATACCTTGGTCAATACATATCTGATTACTGGAAATTTTGAAAACTACTTAAGAACCACATTTGAAGTGTTCGACCGGAAATCGCGGAAAAGGTAGATTTTCTCAGCTATTCGAATGGAGTCGAATGCTGCAGTTTCGATTGCCAAACTTAATTAGGAGGGCATATACTTACATCTTCTAAGAAAATTTGAAAATCCCGGAGAAAATCAAATCACACTGGAGGTTCTTAAATAGGTGAAAATGGCAAGTTTGGATTCGGAGAATGGTATTCGGAAAAAAACAATAATATTACCGGTTGAGTGAACAGCTTTGCAATTTAACTATTTTTATTACTTTCGGTTTCTTTTCAAATTTAAATATCAAAAAATCTCTCTTCAAGTGTTGGATATTTTTTTCCCCTAAAATTTGAAGAATGCGGTAGCTAGGAATTTGAGTACCTATAGATCTCAACATTTATTTTATTTTCCCCTCCATTGGAAATAAAAATTTAAGTAGGTACATGTTCAAAAATCATTGAAAAATTGAAAAAAAAATGGGTTCAGTATGGATGAAATTTACCCAAAAATACCACTTCACGGCACCAAATTTGTACTTTCATTATTTTTAATCCATAAAAATCATAAGAGGCCATTTTTCATCATCAATCTCCGTCTAGGCAATTTCATCAGAATGAAGAAAAATGCTCTGTGTCTGTGTGCACGTTTTTCAGAAGTGAAAAATAATTTAAAAAATCGGAGTTGACGGGTTTTGACAAAAATTGATGCGGTATTTTATTTTGGATGCGAGGTTGCTCAATTTTTTTTTGAGTTTTTCGCTCTCAAAGGGAACGAAACTAGGGGACCTAAAGTTAGGTAATTTTTGAAAAAAACGCAATATTTTACCATTTTTAGGCAGTGTCATCACTGTCATCAGTTAGGAACCTCGGCCACCTCCTTGAAAAAGTACGATTCGAGTTTCTACACCTCTCTAAACCATCCTTGAAATTGGATACCTCTTTTTACCCTCTACCACCGCGAATTTGAGGAATTTCGGTTTTTACCAAATTCAAACCACTCACCCAAATACTTCGCGATTGAATCAAAAATTTTTTGGTCGTGTAAAATAATTTTTGAGGCAAATTTTTGAATAATTATCATGGCAATGCTGCCAAATGTATTTTGATTTGCGTAATTTTTAAAACTTTCAGTTGGCAGAACTGCTAAAAAAATATTTTCAAAAAATCAATAATTTAAATTTCCATATTTTAAAGATCAAAAAGTTTTGCCCCACTTTTCAAGTAAGTAAGTAGGTAACTGAATTAACAGCTTGAATTTTATGGGAATCGAGTAGATCAAAATGGAGTTGTTAGCTGTACTATAAAAAAAAATTATATCAATTTTTAAGATATATTTGAATGAGCAATTTACATGTGGTGAAAATAAGAATCTTTATAATTCAGGTCCATGTCACCGGCCCTGCCCATTGACCGGAGGGGGGTGATTCACATATGAGAGGATTGTGCTACGTTTGTGCCGGTTTGCGCCGCTATTCCCGTCGTTTGTGCCGCCCTTCCCCTCTTTTTTTAAAAAACTTTTGGGCAGGGCTGGTGACATGCTAGCCCTGCCCATTGAACGCAGGGGGGTGATTCACATATGGGAGGATTGTGCTACGTTTGTGCCGGTTTGTGCTGCTATTCCCGACGTTTGTGCCGCTCCCCTTCACCCCCTTTGTTTAAAAAAACTTTTGGGCAGGGCCACTGTGGTCCTGGAGACCCCTCAAAATGGTCGAAAGTCAAGCGATAAAAGTTGATAAAATCTAGTCTAGATTCAGTTTTTGAGGTCGTTGATTACGAATCTAAGGTTGAAAATTTTTTTGAAAGTAAAGGGTGGGGGGGTGTGCTGAAATCGAAATTCATTAAAATATCGTGTTGTATATCAAAATCCACGTTTTCGAGGTCGTAGATTACAAATCTGACGATAAAATTTTCTTTCAAAGTAGAGGGAGGGGGGTAGGGAGGGGGTGCTGAAATCGAAATTCATCAAAAATATCGTGTTGTATATCAAAATCTAGGTTTTCGAGGTCGTAGGTTACGAATCCAACAATAAAGAAATCTTCAAGGTAAAAGGAAGGTATATGGATGGTGCAGAAATCGAAATTCATCAAAGATTTCGTGTTGTATATCGAAATCCAGGTTTTTGAGGCTGTAGATTACGAATCTGACAATAAAATGTTTTATTCTTGTTGTTTACCCTCTCGTACCACCATCTACGTGCAAAGTTTAAAAAAAATTTAAAGTTCTCGGGAATAGAATTTTTAGCTTAGAAATCTCGTAGTGTGGGGCCAGAGCTGCAGCTCTCTCCAGTGGTGAAATGAAAATTTGCTCATTGTCTCTAAAATCATCTTCTACCAAGATAAATCGAACGACATCGAAATCTTTGATGAATTTCGATTTCTGCACCATCCATATACCTTCCTTTTACCTTGAAGATTTCTTTATTGTTGGATTCGTAACCTACGACCTCGAAAACCTAGATTTTGATATACAACACGATATTTTTGATGAATTTCGATTTCAGCACCCCCTCCCTACCCCCCTCCCTCTACTTTGAAAGAAAATTTTATCGTCAGATTTGTAATCTACGACCTCGAAAACGTGGATTTTGATATACAACACGATATTTTAATGAATTTCGATTTCAGCACCCCCTCCTCACCACTCCCTCTACTTTGAAAAAAAATTTTATCGTCAGATTTGTAATCTACGACCTCGAAAACGTGGGTTTTGATATACAACACGATATTTTTGATGAATTTCGATTTCAGCACACCCCCCACCCTTTACTTTCAAAAAAATTTTCAACCTTAGATTCGTAATCAACGACCTCAAAAACTGAATCTAGACTAGATTTTATCAACTTTTATCGCTTGACTTTCGACCATTTTGAGGGGTCTCCAGGACCACAGTGGCCCTGCCCAAAAGTTTTTTTAAACAAAGGGGGTGAAGGGGAGCGGCACAAACCGGCACAAACGTAGCACAATCCTCTCATATGTGAATCACCTCCCTCCGTTCAATGGGCAGGGCCGGTGACATGGACCTTTAGAATTCGTGATCTGCAACTTTTCAACCCCACGGTAGAGAGCAATTTCAAGGATCATGGTTCTGGGAGATGTACAAACTCAAATCGAAATTTTTTAAAAGAGGTAACAGAGGTTCCCTCAGGTTGCAGAACTAAAAAATTACAAAAATTGCGTGTTTTTTTTTCGAAAATGACCGCACTTTAAGGCTCTTACTCCTTCGTCCTTTGATTTGGGAGCTCAACATTTTTTTGGGAAAGTCTCCTAATGGAAATAAACCATCTCATCAATTTTCATTAAAATCCATAATTTGTATAGTTTTGGGTAAAAGCTTCCAAACGTGAACTATTTTAAAATTAAATTAAATTTTTTTCTTACGATTTTTCAAATATTTTTAAGCATAGCCATATTTTAAGGCTCAGGCGAGGAGGAATAAATGTAGAGTCAGAGGGTAAATCTTTCACCTCGTTGTTTTCAGGTCCTGGTTAAACTAGTCCCTTTTTTATTCAACTTATGAAAGGAGCGTAAAACTATTATTCTTGGTATTCGTTTGGGAATTGCGACCAAAATATATTTCCTTGTTAACTAATTCGAAGAAGACTGCAGTTAGATTTTTACATTGGAAATGAAAAAAAAAGAGGGTTTTTTCTATTTTCTTATACACCTACTCAAATGAATAAATCTAGAAGGTAGTGGAAATCAAAAGTACCACTAACCAAGCCAAATAAATATCTGATTGGCACATTCTTACTTCATTTAAGACCAACTTTACTATTTTTTTATTCACCAAGATCGAGCATCGCACTGATGGAATAAGTAAATAATATGTAGATAACTCAATGCGATTGAAGTTCCAATAAAATTTTAAATTTCATCGCAATAATACTTGCACACTAGTTGGTCGTGCGCACAATAATTCAAAAAACGTATAGAAAGTTTTAGAGTTTATACACATGTTTAGAAGGAGAAAAAGTCACAATGCAAAAATTACATTAGCTGAAACATGTTGATACACATAATTACGACTACCTACCTAATAATACAGCGTACAATGTAGATAGGTAAATGATACAAAATGTGATAATTCGGAATCCCGATTAAAACTGGGTAATTTTTGAATGAATCACAAACCAAAAATCCCATTTTAGAGATTGAATTACGTCAAATAATCTTCCAAGAGTTTGATTATAACTAATACTTAATAATATCTAATTGAAGAAATATCTAATTAAACTGTTGAACGTGCAATAAAAATAATAAATAAGTGAGAAATGGTATTCTCAATCTTCAGTAGATTATCGGTGAATTGAAAATTTGCCAATTGCAATTTTAATTTTACATAGGTACCTACATATAAATATAGATGCAATGAGATGAATAACCAGGCCGCGCACGATTAGAATTTCCATCACTTATTCATCATAATTAATATGTACCTTTCTGGGTAGTCTAGCGACTTTAAATTGATTAAAAACGATTTTTACCTAGGTATATTTTTTTCCTGAAAGTTACAAGAAGGAATATTTCCATCAACTGGTGGAATGATCTGTTATAGAAAAATGCAATTCTTAAGGACGTTTCGCATCTGTTAAATCTTTTTCAATGCCTGAAAGAAAAGGGGACCATTTTTCTCTGTTAAAACTTAAATAGAAATCAATTTGGGAACATTGTCAATAAAATGATCCTAGTGTGACTATTTTTACACAAAAATATAATTTTTGGCGATTTCCACCATTAAGTAAGTACCCCTTCAAGTTTTTTTTTTCAGAAGTAGCGCAATCCCTACCAGTACAAAATTTCAAATACTGAATACATATCAGGAGTAGATTAGTCACAAAGATCATTTCATTGAATATTAACTTAATTTTTTTGACTAATTTTTACGAGCCCGAGGGAAGGGGTAATGGTTGAGTCAAGGAATTGAAATTTTTACGATGTTATTCTGGGTCGCGAGACACATCTTTGAACTTTCCCAAAATTCCACTGTTTAAAAAAACTGTAAAATCATCCATCCTTCCCTTGTGATTGAAGGATGATCTGAAAATCAATCGTTACGCTGAATACTCATCACATATGGATATATCTATAAGTCCTTTAATTTACGTAATCACTTGACAATGACATTATTTCCTCCAAATTTTGAATAATAATGGAAAATGATGGACGATTCTCAGGAACAAAACTCCAACATTTATTCATTAAATTGTACCTGTATATTAAAAAAATCCAACTTAGAGCATATTAAATGAAAATACATGATGATCGGGAAATAAAATGGGATACTCACATCGTCTGTGAGCAACTGGGAGGTTTTTCCATACGATATCCAGATTGCAAAGCCTGATATAACTTTCCCACATCCGGAAATGAAGGATAAGGTGCGCCTCCCAAAGTCATTATTTCCCACAGTAATATCCCGTATGACCACCTGTAAAATTGAACAATACCACTAGTCGACAAACATTTGTTTGCTTTGTGTTTCAGTTCTTATGCCTAAATTTCGATTTTATGCATCGAAATACATCAACATACTCATTCGTGGCTTTCGAAGCTTGCTGGGGGGGGGGGGGGGGGGGGGTGGGTGTGAAAAATAAGGTTTTCCGAGAACAATAAACACGAGCTTGAGAAAAAAAATTCAAGAATTTTTTTAGCCCAATCTTGTAGGAAATTTTACGGCGAATCGAATGGAACAAACTGCAGGTCTCTATCTCATTTATATAAAAAAAGTTACCTGCAGCTTAAATTTTCCAAAATTCTGTAAGTAAAAAAAAATCGATTTTTTTTTGTGCCCCGCCTACCAAAAAGTGACATTTCTGAACAAAGTAAGCGTCCTACGACAAAAATGATGGAAATCAAAGTTGTAGAAAATAAAATTTCATATGCCTGTGGAAGCGGTTAGATTTTTCTGGGAGGCGTAGTTTTCAAGATACTTTTGAGTAAAGTTGAACATTAATAACTTTTGGCAGCCTAAAATTGATTTACTTACCTACTTTATATTTTTTTCTTAATTTCCTCTACTAATATTCATCTTTGTTCAAAAATATCTTGAAAACTATGCCTCTCAGAAACATCTAATTGCTTCTATCAGCTAGGAAATTTTATTTTCTACAACTTCGGTTTGTATCATTTTTGTCGTAGGATGCTTAGTTTGCTCAGAAATGTCACTTTTTGGTAGGCAAGGCACAAAAAAATTTGATTTTTTTACTGAATATTTAGGAAAATTTAAGCGGTAACTTTTTTTTCTAAGTGAGAGAGGTCTGCGGCTTTATTCCATTCGATTTTCCGTAAAATTTCCTATAAGACTAGGCTAAAAAAATTTTTGAATTTTTTTTCTCAAGCTCGTGTTTATTGTTCTCAAATAACTTTATTTTTAGACCCCCCCCCCCACCAGAAGCAAACTTTGGTCAAAAAAATTATTTTTTCCTTCATTAGTTACATAGGAGCAATCAAAAGGCAACCAGAATCCAGACACAAATCGAGACCCGCCTCCCCGCCCCCTTGAGGGTTGAAAAAAAATGATCGTGGTTTTGTGATTAGACCACCAAGGGGAACTCGTAAAAAAAATTGAGCGAAATCGGAAGATTCGACTTCATTTTTGGTCTGTTTTAGTATGAAATAGCCCCCATTTAACTCACATGTCAGATTGAGTTGTGTAAACGCTATGACACAATGCTTCAGGCGCCATCCATTTAATAGGTAATCTTCCATCCGATTTTTTTCTGTAGTAATCTGTTTGATGAATATCCCTAGCTAAACCAAAATCGCCTATTTTCATGACGTAATTCTCGGATACTAGAACATTTCGGGCAGCAAGATCACGGTGAATGCACTAAAAAATATAAATATATTTAAATAAGGGAAAGAGGTATTGACATTTTAATACAATGAGAGTTGGAATATTCAGAGTAGTCACTTTAATCGAAGCTAAGTACTCCATTCCACGGGCTATCTGTACAGAAAACATTAGTAAATCCTTTTCACATAAGTTCTTCGACATGATTTTGTTATTTGCTGAAGAAAGAAATTTTCGAAGGAAGTCTCGTAAGTTTCCATGTGAGGCGTATTCTGTTATAACGAGTAAATCGCCGTCTTGCGTGCAGCATCCAAGTAAACGGAGGACATTCTCATGTGTACCGATCAGCTTCATCATTTCCATTTCTGATACCAGAGCGATCATATCTGCATCAGAATGAGTACCTAAAAAGTGGATTACTTATAAAGCTGAGGTTTTACCATTCTAAAATCTAAATTAGACATTAGATATTTTCTGTGAGCAGGGCACCTTTCAACATTTTCACTGCAACGGTTGTGGTTACATCCTCGTACAAAATTCCCGAAGCTTCTCCCTGAAAAACTTTGCCAAATTCTCCTTCTCCTATATGTTTTCCAAGCATCAATTTATTTCTTGAGAATTCCCATCCATCATCGAGTGGCAATAAATAATCCAGTTCAGGTGAAGTTTCAGCGGTGGCTCCTTGAACTGGGATGTATGCTATAGCAATATTTGGTAATTTCTGAAACAATAACGTACCTAATGTGGATTTTGACGAAAATTTGCGAGGACCTAGTTTATTCTATGTTGGAGTAGAGGTCTTCCAAAATAATTTCCGAGCTCAAAACCAAAAAGAGAGAGCTAAGAGATCTCAAAAAACGCGGTTTTTGCGAAGTTTGAGTAGTACATCTGCAGGCAACCTTTGAACATCCCTAAAAAGATGTGATTTCAATTTCTTAAACCCTTTTGAAATATCGATTTTTAAATTTTGTACCACTATTTGCTTTCTACCGCATCCAACGGAGGTTTAGAAGTTGCAAATCGTAACTTTGAAGATATTTTGATTTTTATCAACTTCAAATCGTTCACTTGAACATCTCAAAATCAAGTCATAGGTAAAATTTTTCTGGTTACCTATAAAAATTTTTGTTGAAATTCTTCAAAAAGTTTCGATGGCGGTGCTGCTAAAGGCATTCGGATTTACGTAAATTTTAAGCACATATAAAATTCTAGTAAGCAGTTCGTTTAATAACTTGAAAAGTAAACTAAAAATTGTTTGAATATTAAAATAATTTTTAATCCTGTTTAGAAAATTTTTTACAGTAAGGAACATAAATTCAATAGAAATTGCGTAAGCCGCATAGACTTGAGTTTTTTTTAAAATTTAAACAAAAATTACTCTTGATGACCAAAAAAAATGACTCTTTATTTTTTTTTAGATGTTTAAGTGAACAATTTGAAATTGGTAAAAATTTAAATATCTTCCTGTTCGCGACCTACTTACGATTTTTTCCCTGGCGGTTGAGGGAAAATTCAAAAAGTTGTATTCGAATTCAAGGTCAATGATTCAGGAAAGCTGAAAACTCAAATAGTTTCTCATTAGAGATGCCCTACGTTTCTTGCAACCAGTACCTACTTCTCAAAATGTACAAAAAACACGTTTTTCCGTTTTTCAAAAATGACCCTACTTCAAGGTTTCCTTATTTCGTTCGTTTTTAGACTGAATGCATAGGCGTGACTGGACCTTCTAAGTACCTAGGATGTGCCAAAATTTAGGGCCCTCCAATGAAACCAAAAACAATATCTACGAGTGTCCAAAAAATTTTATATTAAAATAAAAATAATAACATTGAATCAAAATCAGAATTAAAATTACCTAAAAAACTTTTTTTTTTCATTGAACGTATATTAGAACAAAATTAATGAAACAATTTTATCATTTTCCAAATATTTTGACTTACACCGTCACTTTATTCATCAATGATGTGCAGATAATGACGGTTGGAAAAATTCAATTTGTTAATTTGTACATTACCCACAATAACAAAAAATCGTCAGTTTTCTTCGTGTCACAAAAACGAAGTTTCAAATTTGGTTAGGTAGGTATCTACTTTAAAATGTGTGAAAGTGCACAACTTCATGGACCATTTTTATGGGATTTTCTTCAGTGCTGGAAAATTCCAAAATTTTCTAGAGACTCCAAAACGTCCACCAAAATTTTAGATCAAATTTTCCTCTCCTGTAGGGCGATGAGGTAATTTTTAAATTTCCAAAATTATCTAAAATTCAAAAAATGAACTTCAGCTCCAGAAATTTCAGATATACCAATTCCAAGTAAAATTTTGAGCTCAAACAAAAATAAATCGAAAATAGGTACCTACATCATAAAGAAACCTCATATGCAAAATTTCAGATGCTGAAATTCATTTTCCAAATTTTGGTAAATTTTTGAAATAAAAATTAAGCAAGTGACTTTTCGTCGAAAAAGTGACAAAAAATATCCCTTTACAAGAATGTAAATTAGTGCATTCGGCGTTATTTAAATTCTCAGAGATTTTGTGCTCTATTTTGAATGATTTTTCCATAACTCGCGATGACTTTGCAAAAACTGAGAAATTATTCCATAATTCGCATAATTTTCCAAAAGTACATAGAGCAACTTTTTTCCACAGGCTGAACAACTTTCCAAAAATTGAGGAATCTCCCAAAGCTTGGTCAATTTTATAAAAAAGAAAGATTCTTTACAAATCAGAAAATTTTATGAAATTTCCATAATATCATAAAAATTGCAAGGTTTCCCCAAAAAAGAATAATTTTTCAAGAAATTGGGCTGTAGGTGAGTTTATTCCCAACGAAAACTCATGTGAAAGAATGGGCGAATAGATTCCCATTTTTTCGGGGTATGTACGCGTACGAGTTGAATCCCACTTTTTCTCAAAAATTCCTTTCAACTATGAATTTTTTTCAAATTTCAACTCCAATTTTTTTAAAATTATTTTCAACTCCTAATTGTTTTCACATTTATTTCCAACGCCAGATTTTTTTTTGCCTCAACTTTTCTCACATTTTTCCATATTTAAATGCACTTTTCAGAATTTTTTCTCAAAATAGTTTTCAGTGCCTATTGAAAATTTTCATGAAAAAAGAATATTGCCACCAGGACACACTAACGAATTTTACCAAAAAAAATTGCCTCTGGAGAGAAAAAAAAATTGAAAAATTTGGAAAAAGTCGTGTGTGCCAAGGCACACCCGGCAGTCACGCCTATGGCTGAATGCCTTAATTACTTTTTTGAAGGGTTGTCCTTGTCCACTTGAATTAAACTAGGTAGGTCGAATAATTGAATAAAATATTAGAATGTTAAAACACAATTGCTTGAAAATTATTTTAGCAACCCTACCAGTATATTCGATGATTCTTGATTCAAATCAATATGTTTTTCGATGACAATCTGCTTGATACATTGCCGCAAAGCCATCGTTTCCATACAGACATTATTCATACTTTGTTGCATTTTCATCAACGCTCGTGAACTTTCTGAGAATTTTTTGCGATTAACAAAGCATGTTACGATGAATGTGAATAATAAGACCACCAAAATCAAAAGAGCGATGTAAAGTAAATACGAAATGGGAATTCCGTATATCTGATACTGCCCAAAAGGAGACGGGTGGTTTGTACTCGTATTATTGACTATTGCGTTTACAACTATGGAACTGAATGGTGTGCCATGCATACGAATGCTTTCATCTATTTTCACAGTGATGTTACTATCCAAACTGACAGCTGATAGATTAGTGCTACATTGTATAATATTCGAATCGGTGAAAAGTATCGGGCACGATACATTTCCGATTAAAACACTAATAGAACTTCCAGCATTTAAATGTTCTCCTTCAATCATTAGTTCAGTACCATTGGTGAGTTCTTTTGGAGAAACTTTGAAAATTTTTGTATCAACAAATGTGAATTCTTTTCCACCTGCTACACGTATTCCATTGACAAGAATTGCAATTGGTCCACTGTGAACTTTTAAGGAACTTGCTAAATTATTTGTAATGCAAACGATCTCCGATGGTTTAAACTCATTCTCATACGGTATACAAGGAATTCCACCGATAATTATCTCAAGATTATTGCCTTCAAATAAATTATCGAAATTTTTGATTCCAATAGTTAGGTACTTTGGTTCCACCTTCCCATGGTCCTTTGTCAGGTTTGACTTCTGAAATGAATGGTAAATGATCACGAATCAGAATTTTGGTCAACTCATGTTCGGTCATCGCATACAAAGATTCATTGCTCGGATCAAACTGGAGGTCTGAATTGACTGGTGATTTTTCATCGAGATCTATATCGTTGAATTTCAGCACAGAAGTTGTGTTCATCAAACCGAGCAGTTGTAAACGCCCGGTATGTGTACCAACGATCGCCAATGTAAAATAAGTTTTTGATACTGCAGTGACAGCTGTCACTGCAGTATCAAATGTGGTTACAGCAGTTGCTTGCACAGGCAAGTTCCCACCAAAAGGTGTTTTTAAAGTTAACCCACAGGAATTTGGATCAATAGCAGACTTTTTCTCGGTACATTTTTGCTTTGGTAATATATATTCAAGCTCACGATCTACATTTCCAACAAGGCAATTTTGAATATTTTCTTCGAATTTTCTATTTATTGCTTCTAACGAATAAATACACAGAGCGCTTTTATTGCTAGGCTTATTCGACTTATTGCCCAGTGATTGTTTGCTTGCAGAAAAGACCCCAAACAACACTTCGTCTTGTGTTTTAATACCTAGTGAATTCGCCAACTCAGAACTTGGTGTTGAAATAAATGCAGCTTGAACTAAATTATACACTTTTCCGGACTTTTCTGTGCATTTGATTGGAATTTCAGTATACGATTTATAATTTTCATCTCGCTGACATATTCTGACTAATTTTGATATGTACGGCGATGGCTGGACAGATTGCATTTGAGTTGTTAAAAAGTAGCTATACGATCCCGAACTGAATCCATACACATAGTTGACAATATATTTCTCTCGGTAAGTAGCATTGAAAAAAATCTGTGTACCGAGATCATATGAGAGACCTGTTTTGAGTTTTTGAAATAATTTGTCTTCGTCCAGACTTATTGTAGAAACTGCAGGGAGATCTGTATCACTTGTATCATTTGTATCACTTTTCGCGTATGTGACTCCCACATACAACACTGACGTTTTTCCCCCATTATTTTCTTGTGTTGCAGGACCAGGGGCAACGAATGCCACCGTTGATGCATTAGGATTGCTTGCTGTCACTGGTTCAAGTATTAGTTTCGTTTCATGCAATGAATCTTGTATTTTATAAATTTGGCACGAACCTTTAAAACGGCTACCACATGATATTAATCGAGAATTTTCGTAATCCAAAACGAGTATTTTATTGTAATTATCTGTGATTTTTGTTTCTGGATCGAGTATTGGAATTGTATAAAGATATTCTCCCTTCGCCAGATCAGGAGATAAGTGATAGAGACGATTTACTGCACCGATAAACACCCATCCTTTTACTTTATCCACCACCAAATGGTTAAACTTGTTAAAAGGATCAGAAAATTTTCCTCTATTTTCAGTTGGTGGTTTTGCCACAAGATTTGGTATTGAACATAACATAAAAACCAAACAACTGAGAGAAAACTCATTATAAAAATTCATACTGGAGTTTGTTCGCGAATGCATTCTTTTGAATGCGAAAGTACCATCAGCACTTTCGCCGTTAGATATTTCCGTTCTTCAATTGTCCACGACTGCATTCAAAATTGAAGGGTGATTTAGGTATTTCTTGAACGTGGTAATAGTTTCAATTGATGAATTTTTTCTTCAATTTTCGAAATGTATTTCAAATATGTTTTTATTATTTGAAAGTTAATTCCTGAATCGGTGTTATAACACTTTTTGCGCTGTAAAATAGCCTATGGAATAAAAACAGATATAATTATTTCAACAACTTACCAATGAATTGAATTTTTTAAACGAGAAAAATATGATAAAAAGACATATCTATGTTGAATTTTGGAAATACTGAGAAAACAACTGAATTAAAGCAAAATTCTCAAATATATCTAGGTCAAAGTAGGCATGGCATTCAACTTCTTATGAAAATTAGGTACCTACTTTTTGTTTCCCGTTGTGTAGAAATTCGATACCCATACAGATCTTTTATTGACAAAATTCAATTTTTAATAAGAGTTTTTCAATTCAAAATGATGATAAGTATTTCTTTTTTGCTTCTCAATTTAAATAGGTACATGCCTTTCTAAATTTACCTCGTATTTATGGAGGTACTTACGAGCGATGAGCCTCCCCGGGTAAGATGGTGAAATTCGCCTTTCACCGATTGGGACGAAACTCACCCGAAATGTCAGTCATGATGTAAAACCACGCCAAAATTTTTTTGTCTCGATCCCCCCACCCCTACCCGAGTAATATGGCTGTAAATGCCAAAAATTCAATATTTTAAATCATTGGAGGAGGTGGTCCAAAAATTTTGAAATTTTGACAGAAAATAGTCAGTGGGTAGGTGTATACGTGAGAATTTTTTCTTTAATATTTTTCTACTAAATCTCAAGAATTTCAGATAATGGAAAAAATGCGCAAATAACTTTCAAATTTCAATGGATCAAATCTTAAGTAAAAGAACAAAATGTTTTTAGAAACCGTTTAAAATCTCTAGATGGACATAAAACTCGAAAATCATGCATATTTATGGTCAATCAAGTGCAATAAATTTCAACAAAATTATCGCATGAGTCTATATAGTTGAGTGATTTTATTGAATTTTCAAGAAACGGCACCTACATTATCACTTCAGTTGTTATTTATAAATGTGAATCGGAGGAAAATAAAAAAAATAATTATTATCTGCATACTTCATAGATTTTTATAATAGGTAATGCCCTGAATCATTTCGTATAGGAAGACACTTTCCGAGAATTCGACAACAACTATCCATAATAAGTACCAACCTATCGGTGGTTTTGTAAAAACCTCCTGAAAACCTCTGACGATTAAGTAGGTAGTTTTTTGGGGTAATGATTGATAATAATAACGAAACTACCGATTCATTTTTCAAACTACCGATTGTTTTCAATTTTTTTCGAGAAAAATAATTATGGAAAATGAGCAAAAACCACAAATTATTTTAGGTCAAAATCCCTATTTTTTAAAAATTTTCTTCAAAATTTTCACAATGTCCTATTTTTTCAAATTTTTGTCCAATTTAGGCCCAAAAAAGGAAAAAAATTCTCTAAAATTTTCTAAAATTTAAGTAATACCCCCTTCATCCCAAATGGTACTCCAAATCTCAGTCTACTTTCTTCATAAAAACGTCTAAAAATTTCAAAAAAACATAATAAAAATGGAACACGCAATGTAATTTGAAGTAATGGTAGTTCAACTTTTACCTATTTATTTAATTGTTTTCAGAATGAGGTGGCAGGTAACGTTATGAGTGACGTATTTTTAAAAAGACATACAAAAAAAATTACTTACTCTTCTACATAGAAACTACCGATTGATTAATCGATAGTTTCTAGAACAGGAGGAAAAACCTCCGATTAAGTAGGTACTCATAATCAATCGTACATATTTCCTCCTAGGAGGAACAGAATTATGTTCAACATCTCTAGTTATTATTTGAGATGTTACTTATTTGAAATGTGCGCTACATGTAATTCTCTAGGACAGAGAAATAATATGACGCGTACTACAAAAAAAAACAACTAGCTTAATAATCGAGGTACTTACAATTATAAGTACATATATAAGTAAAAGTAAACATGTACTAGGGTAGAGGGAGGTAAAAAAATGTACTCAAGTAGTTTTCAAAAAAAAAAAAAAAAGAAGTCATAATAACGGTACCTATCCATCTACTCACTTGATTCACAAAGTAAATTTTTTATGAGCTGAATGATTTTTGACAATTGAAGGAAATTTACTTCTCTTAATTACTGGTCCAACGAAGTTCACTTCAACTTCAAAAACAAAAAATGATCACAATGGTTTCGAATGATTTTTTCACGAACTATTAAATTTTATTAATATCTAGATTCCGACTTTTGAGAATTTAACAAAACATGCTATAAAAAAATCGCACAGGTAAAATGTTAACAAAAGTGATTTTATTTCGATAAATTACAGTTGAATAATAATTTATAATGACGTAGGTATAGCGTACCGTTGAAACGGAAGTTTGAATCATTTGGTATTACATTTATGCACTACAAAAACATTTTTGAAAATTGACCGAATAAAAACCAATTTGTGACGCGTCCATGAGAAATCATACCTTAGAGTGAAGGGGGTCAAAAAAATGAGATTTTGGCATTTGGAATCGAATGGAGCAAACCGCAGCTCAATCGGAGCAAAACTTGTCGAGTTATCAGTTATGACATTTTAAAGTTGAAAAATGCTGAAAGCAACTTTTTAAGAAAAAAGTTCTCAAAGTTTTTCATTATATTTTTTTTAATTATTACGATTTATGAAGGTAGGTATACGTAGAAATGAAATTATAATGAAATATTTCTTAGGCTAGAAAAAACGAACAATTTTGACGAATTGATTTAATTACACCGAATATAATATCGCAAGGTTACAGACATGTCAAATTATATATTTATTGGTTACTTACCTATCAAAAATCCATCAAAACTTATTGCTTACCTATGTCAGTGGTAGCCATAATTTGGCGGCCATCACCTCTTTGACTTCAGGTTCACTTTACTTCTCCCCCTTGAAAATTAAAAAACTACACCCAAAATTTTTTTTGAAATCGAAATAGATAAAAGGTTTCAGGGTTTATAATCATTTGTCAGCATACTATAATAATGTTTTAGCCTCTCTATGTAGTAGGTTATCCTAATATAGGTATGTACTTCCCCCACCATTCCCTACCACCATTTCTGGAGATAACTGATAGAGACGATTTATTCCGCCAATGAACACCCATCCTCTAACTTTATCCATTACATGGTCCCTCCGGTGACACCGCGGGCCCCTACGGGGAAGGACCCATTTCCTAGAATTATTAAACGTTCTGCTACGGCAACTGATGTTAAAATGCCCCAACCCAAACGATCAAATGGTAAACCAGGTATTTCAAAGTCCGATTCTGGCCCCTCGATTACTATCAAACGGTCATTGACGGCACTCAATATCCAGCCTACACCCTCAAGTAAGAATGTTCTTAATTCTACTAGTGTTGTGGCAAATCAAATTCCAACACAAAATGCATCCGATAGTGGTAATCCTAGCTCAACCTTATCTCCGAGTGTTATCGCATCCGGAGAGAATACAGTTGATGGAAATGTGAATTCTAGCTCTCGACCAAATGGTGAGACAGATAACGAATCAATTCACAGTATCGATAACAACGTTACTCCTAATAATTCTAACAATGACGATGCGAAAAAAAATGGAATCCCTTCTTCTGAAAGTGTAAATCAGAATATGGAGTTTGAAAATTACGTAGATCTTTTTCCTGATCATCACGAGGGTCCATTTATTGTGATGTTGGAAAGTAACTTAAATGATAAAAATATAGGTAATTCTCATCCCTGTTTTATTGCAAAAAAATTATTAGGTAACTTTAATGGTATAATATCAGTTGAGCGTGCAGGTAGAAAACCGTTTAAAATTAATTTTTTTCATCGGCATATTTGCTAATTTATTGTTACAAGCAAATTCATTTTTAGATTCAGAAAAATTTAATGCATTTATTCCAATTAATATTCTTTACCGTTTTGGCATTGTTAAGGATATTCCTACCAACATTTCAACAGATGAACTAATAAATGAATTTGAGTCTGATGTTGAAATTCACTCCATTCGGAGACTCTCAAAAAAGAGAGATGGAGTGTTAGTTGATATTCCTGTTATTGAGGTTAAATTTTTTAGGAACACAACTTCCAAACTATATTTACCTATATAAATTACGTTGTGAAGTTCAACCTAGTATTCGTTTTTCCTATTTTATGCACCAATTGTTGCAGATTTGGTCATACCTATCGCCAATGTCGTAGTGATTTTCGATGTAAATTCTGTGGTTTAAAATGATCATGATTCAGATGATTGTAGGAACGATTTATCATGTGTAAATTGTGGAGGACCTCATAATGCTTTAGATCGAATTTGCCCAAAATATAGAGACGAGATGGAAGTTAAAAAAATTATGGCTTATGAAAACATAACTCGAAAAGAAGCTATTGAACTACAACAGGGTTCATTTACAAATAAGGCTTATTCATATGCAGAAAAGGTTGAAAATCATCCAACTCAATCTAAAAATATTCCTTATAAAACTTCAAAGGGCACGACTTATCACTATAAACAATCCCAGTGATAAATAAAAATGAATTTCCCAGGATTAAACCTGCAAAATCCATTATAAAAAATGGTTCTGTTCTCACCCATATTTCTAATATCAATAAATCAACCTAAGCTCTCTCTTGATAACTCTAGACAAGAATTATTATTTGATAAGGCTTTTCTCGGCAATCAAAGAACTTATCCCTAAAGGTAACCAAATATATGAGAATGAGAATAGCTTATTGGATGCAGTTGAGTCATTTATTAGTTCCCTTATTACCCAGTCTACAGATTTGTTACCTAGTTAAAATTCACCATATCCAGATCAAGTTTAATCTGTTTACAATGGAACTGTCGTAGTGTAAAAGCTAATAGAGAACAACTATACCTGCTTATATCTGAAAATGACCCAGATATATTATCTTATTATCAGAGACTTGGTTAAAACCCACGGACAATTTTTCTGTCAAAAATTATTGTATATACCAACAAAACAGACCAGATGGATACGGAGGTGTTTGCCATCTTGGTTAAAAAAACCCTACAACAGGAACATTTCAACATAACACCTATTCAATACAATGGAGGACAGTGTCCAAATTCTTGCTCTGTTGAAGTTTTGTTTAAAAAGGTTCTAATTAAATTTGTTTCAATATATATTCCCCCTTCAACTGTGCTTAGTGAGAATTCTTTTTCTAATTTTTTTTCTCAGTTAAATCATCCCTTTGTAGTGGGAGGTGATTTTAATGCACATTCACCAATATGGGGATCAAATTCAACAAACCAAGTAGGAAAATTAATTGAAAATGTGATTGAAAACATTGGAATATGTATTCTTAATGATGGTTCAATTACTCATATGGGTTCACTTTCAGTTAATTCTAGTATTATAGATCTTACTTTCGCTTCTCCTTCGCTTACATTCAACTATTCATGGAACACTTTGGAAAATACGTATGGGAGTGACCATATCCCAATTGTGTACTCTTTCACTCAAAATAATTATGATAGTCAGCAAGATATCAATGATATGAGAGAGCAGTCACGGTGGAAAGAATTTTCTACAAACTGGACAGTGTTTAAGGAAATGTTGAATTCGTCTATTGCTGGATTTAACAAATTTGACCCTCCTCTTCAGCAATATGAAAATTTTATATCACTTGTTAATAAGGCTATGGAAAAAGCATGCCCATGTTCTAAGGAAATAGTAAGGGGGAAAAAAGCTAATCTTATAAAATTTTGGTGGAATGAAGAGTGTAAAAAGTCCAGAGAGAATTGTAATAAAGCTTTTAAAAATTTACGGAAATGTATTAACAAACATAATTATATTGAGTATAAAAAAGCCCAGGCGACATGTAGGAGAGCATATAAAAAAGAAAGAAGAAACTCTTGGCAAAACTTTAGCAATTCGTTTAATCAGAAAACTTCTACTTCTAAAATATGGAAGATGACAAGGTCCATTAAACATGGAATTTTCGATAATTGTACTCCAGCTATTTCTGAACAAAATCTTCTTAATTTTGTTGATTCCCTGTCCCCTCCTTATGTTCCAAACTCTGATGAAATCCCATCCCAAGAACATTCTTCTCAAGATTTATCACATCCCTTGGAAAACTTTTTCTCCAAGGAAGAGCTATTTCATGCTCTTAAAAATAAAAACAACTCTGCTCCTGGTCTAGATAAAATTAGTTACACTATGATAAAAATTTTCCAGACTTAGCTGTTGATCTACTTATTGACATTTTTAATTCAATATTGAGGTGTGGTAACATACCCACTTCTTGGTTACAATTTAAAGTTGTTCCTATTCCTAAGAAGAATGATACAAAATTAAGACCAATATCACTAGCTTCCTGCCTTAGAAAATTATTTGAAAGTATGCTAAATAAACGTATTATTCATTGGTGCGAAAATCTTGGTATGTTTCCAGATAATATGTATGGCTTTCGCCAAGGAAAAAACACTATTAGCTGTGTTACTAAATTAGTTAGTGATCTCTATTCGGCTCTTATTAAAAAGGAATTCTCAGTGGCATCCTTCTTAGATATACAAGGTGCATATGACAATGTTTCCATTGCAAAGTTAAGACAATGTTTATATCAACTTAATTTTCCTAAACATTTAACCAACATTATATGTAGGCTATTTTCTCCTAGAGAAATCATAGTTCTTGTTGGTATTTTCAAAGAATATAGAGTAACATATAAAGGACTTCCCCAAGGTTCTTCTCTCAGTCCTACCTTATTCAACTTATACATTTTGAAGCTGATTTTAACAATACAAACTAGGCCAGTAAGGGCATTGTTCTTCGCAGACGATATTGTAGTATATTCCATAAATAAAGATATTGAGATTGCAGTCCATTTGTTAAATGAAGCATTGCAAACCTTAAAAGATCAATTAGATTCCATATATTACAACTTTCAATTCGTAAATGTGTCTCTATCGTTTTTTACATATCGTCCTTATAACCCAGCTAATGTCATTATTCATATTGAAAATCAACAATTGGAACTAAGAGAATCAACAAGATATTTAGGAATGATTGTAGATAACCACTTAACATGGAAGACCACATTAAACACCTATGCTCGTCAGTATCTAGAGACCTAAATTTGATTAAATGTTTAGCAAGTACACATTGGGGTGCTGACCCATACATATTGATAAGATTATATAAAGCTATAATAAGATCCAAACTAGATTATGGATCTATTATTTACAATAACGCTAGCAAGACCACTCTTAATATAATTGATCGCTTCCAATCAGCTTGCTTAAGAGTTGCATGTAGATTTATGAAGTCTACGCCTATTCCTGCTATCCTTGCTGAAAGTAAAACTCCTCCACTTTCAATCAGAAGATCGTATCTGGGCTATAAATTTCTTATTAAAAAGATGGATAATGAAAGCGATCTCACGTTTCAAGACTATTTATCTGTTTATAAAGAATGGCGATTCTGTAAAGCCAAAATTCCATTATTAGCTATAATAGCAAATCGGTATCGTAGAATTCATCCAAGGATCATTTCAGCACCTAGCTCACTTTATTTTAACCTACCATTTCAAAAAGCTCACAATAGTTTTCAAATAAGATTATTACAGGAGAATGACCACCCATCCAATGATACTTTTCTACATCTCATTAATACAGACTTTTTAGAATGGGATTTGGTATTTACTGATGGATCCAAGTCTGATGAGGGCTGTGGAGCAGCGTTCTATTTCCCCAAATATGAAATTAAAAAACAGTTTAAGCTCCCTATTATATCCTCTGTTCTTACTTTAGAACTTTTTGCTATATTACAGGTAGCTATTTTCATTAGAGTTAATAATAGGAGATTGCAACAAATTCTAATAATATCTGATTCAAGGAGTGCTCTTTCATCCATCAGTAATATTAATCATAACTCAAATATAATAGCCTTGCAAATTCAAAACTAATAACTTTAATCCAAGAAAGGTATCAGATTAAAATAGCTCTATTGTGGATACCTAGCCACTCAGATATTGTAGGTAATGAGGAGGTAGATAATTTAGCTAAACAAGCCATAACAATAGGAATCCAATCAACAGGTATAGTTGCTCAAGACCTTTTCCCCTCTATTCAGAAAGCTCACTCAAATATGTGGAATAAGTTGTATAAATCTACCTTCTCTAATAACCAATCAGCATACTTACTCATACAACCAGAAATCCCAAAGTTTCCTTGGTTCTTCCAAATAAAAGAGTTATCTAGATATGCTGCCACTTCTATAATGAGATTACGTACTGGACACACATCTCTTCCTAATCATCTTTTCAGAATAACAGTCTTAGATAATCCTTATTGCCCATTACATCCAGATACCAGATCAATTTGTGATATTAACCATATTCTATTTGAATGTCCTTCCATAGTCCAGTTTAGAAAAAAGCTTTACCATACCCTAATTGAGGAAGGGGCAATGGCCCCTCTCTCTGCTCTCTCACTACTAAGTCTACATAATAAAATAATTTTCTCAGCTCTGGGCAGTTTCTTTCAACAGGTCACATCATACTCCGGTGCTACAATCAGATTCTAATGTAATTAACTAGTCTATTGTAAATGGGCTGTTAGACCTGGATGTCTGAACCCAGGAAGTAAAAAAAAAAAAAAAAAAAAAAAAAAAAAAAAAAAACTTTATCCATTACTCTCTCAATTATAAATCAGTGAAAATTATCGAAAATCACTGAGAAACAGTCAGAATTGCAGCACAGGAGAAAATCAGTGAACATTTTTTCACTGAAGACAAATCAGTGAAAGAAAACCACTGGAAATCAGTGAAAATTCACTGAAAACTCAGTGATATTTATGAAATTCACTGAAAAATCTGTGAAATTCTTTGAATAATCAGTGAAAAATCACTGAAAATCAGTGAATTTCACTGATTTTTCCTGTGCTGCAATTCTGACTGTTTATCAGTGATTTTTCGCCGATTCGGAATGAGAGAGTACTAAGTGATTAAATTTGATGGTGCCCACATGAATCAGAAAATGTTTGAATGTTTACGGTTGATGCGTTGACGTCCATCAGTTGCGATAATGAAAATAACGCAATGACAGACCAACTGAGAAATAATTATCCACCTTGGAAACACATCATGGCAGATTTAATTGATGATTTTTTTCTCCCATGTGCTTCTATTGTTTGGAGGTTATAAGGTCCGAGCCAGTTGTAAAATAGAGTTGGAAAAATCTGTAAAATAAAAACAGATGGTCTCAATTCAGTTAGGTACTTTTTATCATGTACAGCATTCATCATAGATAGGTACCTAATTAATATCTATTTTTTTTTTTTTTAAAAAAGGCAAAAAAAATTCAAAAAAATCATCCAATGAAATTCGAGCTTTTCAAAATGATGCAAATGAATTGTATAAATCTCTCTCACATGGGAGATATCCCAACTCAAAGTAAAATTTTGAGCCTAAACAAAAAAAATAATCGAAAGTACATCATAACAGGACCCCGTATCCAACATTTCAGGTTAGAGGTTCATGGTTCAGAGACAGTGGCGTAGCCAGAAATTTCTCAAGGGGAGGGGGCGAAATTTCATATTTTTTTTGAGGAACTCCAAGTTCACCCTCCCCCCCCATCAAATTTCTTTTTACTATAAAAACACAAAATTCAAACTTTATAAAGTTTTCATGCGATTTGCATAGCACGTGTAAGAAAAAAAAACTGATGCAAATGTAATTTTGGAACATACAACTTACATAGGTACATAATTATTTTGGCCTTAAAAATCAATAAAAATACCAACAAATCCAAGAATTGGCGTCAGAAGCTTTTTTTGGGAGGGTGCAAAGTGGGTTTGGAGACTTGGAATATCAAAAAGGAACCATTTTTTATATAGTTGATTCAAATAGTTTATATAATTGTGATTTCTTTCATGCCCGAGCGAAGCGAGGGCGAAACTTTGAGAAAATTTGATTTTTAGTGCTCCAAAAAGGAACCTGTTCAGAGAAGAGTAGAAACTCAAATCTCAATTTTTTAAGAAGTTATTGAGATTCCCAGCGGGTTGGCTCACTATGAAGTTACAGTTGGGGGGGGGGGTGGTCCACACTTTGAGGCTCTCACTCCACGCTTTTTTGATTTGAGGGCTCAAATTTGTTTTAGGAAGTCTCCAACTGAGAGGAAATCACCTCATCAATATTATCGTCAAAATCTATGATTTGTAGCTCTGGTTTAAGGCTTCCATAAACGAGCCATTAAATTTTTTTTCCAATTTTTCAACAATTTTTGAACATATAGCCAACTTTTAAGTCAAAATGTGGAGTCTTGAGGGTCGTTTTGAGGTCCTGGAAATATTCCGAGCCCTCCTTTTATTCAACTAGTGTCCACCTGGTAATCGCGATAAAAATATATTTCCTTGTTAAACTAATTCTCAACTCAAAAGGAGAATGCAGTTCAGTTTTTAGTTTGAAAATGAAAAAAAAGAAGTATTTTCCAGATGCACCTATTCAAATGAGTAAGTAAATTTAGGTACCTACTTATTGGAAATGGAAATCACAAGTGCCACTACCCAAATAAATATCTAATTTCCACATTCTTATTTCATTTAAGACCAACTGGAATACTTTTTTACTCACCAAGATTAAGCAACCAAAAACGACTTTTATTTTTATTCTTCTTTTTTTTTGAAAATTACAGGGAGGAATATTTTTATCTATCGGTAGAATAATTTATCATAGAAAAATTTAGTTCTTAGCGAATTTTCACGTTAATTGAATTTTTTTTCAATATCTGGAATAAAAGGGCTCCAGCAGCTTCATTTTTGTTTGAATCCCTTCCAATTTTAAGCACCTGTAGTAAATTCTACTTTCGTTGTAAACATGAAATATTAATTATTGGGTTGCAGTTAAATTATAAGATTTCGCTGAGGGAAAATACAGTTCGTAGATTGGATCGAAATCATTTCCATTACTCGGGAGACGATTTTCACGGTACGTGAATGAGTCGTCGTTCAAATTACGAATATTTTCATCGAATTTCACATAAACTTTGGCGTCTTTTTTTGAAATAGATGGGCCGGTAATGCATAGAATTAGAGCTGAACTACGCGAATATATCGAGCAAGGTGAATCGCCTATAAAAGCTTCAACGGATGTTCCAGCGTCCAAATTTTCTCCTCTGATTGCAAATTGATCGCCGCCATTTGTGGATCCTTCGCTCGGAAGAATTTCTTTAAGTTTTGGGTCAACAAATTTAAAATTTTCCTTGGATACAGTGCGATTCGCATTAATTTGGATTTCAACTGGTCCTTCTCGTTCTGGAGTTAATCCGGATTCCTCGATTGTACAGACAATCTTCTTCATTGGTACATGCATATCTACAACTTCCAACGGTGTACAGGGTACCTTTGCCACTTTAATATTTTGAATGATGTCTTCAAGTTTAAATTCTAATCCGGTTACTGTAATGGTAACATTAGTGCCTCCTTCCCATGGACCCCGGGAAGGCCAAAACGATAAAATCGACGGAGGAGATGATCCTAAACATGTGGCTAAAAATGGTACGCACATTAACCAGAATAAAGGCACTCGATGAAATGATTGCATTTTTATTATACTTCAGAAGATCAAGTTTTCGAAAATTTTTCTCGAGATGATCTAATGATATCTTGATCAACAGTTCAGCACCGAGTAAAACTAGAGCTGTTCTTTTTGCCAATTTATCTGGAATATAAACAAAAAATAGGCTATGTTAATTGTTATATACTTGGCGATTCAGTCATAATTTTTTTTCACATGCTGGTTCATGTGGACAGAGGTGCGGTGATCGCCCGGAGTCAGCGATGAGTACAGCTCCAAATTTTCCAAGCGCACCTCCCCTCTCCCCTATTTTCATCAATTCTCTCATTTTTTTTACAAACTTTAGTATACTTACCTATTTCTAATTTGTAAGGTAAGGGGGATAAAAAAATATATAAAACCATACCTGTATTCTTGACCTGGTTGATCGATTGAAGCACAATTTTCCAAAATTCGTAACATGTTAAAACCCATATTTTTTTCCAGAAAATATTTTCAGCTAAAAATGAGATTTTCAACTCGAAGTTACGGATTTTTGAAAGTTGTGGTTTGATCGATCAAATAGGTCACCAATGCAGGTAATCAGCTATTAAAGGTGCCGAAGTTCGTATAGACTATTTTTATGGGCTTTTCTTCAGCGCTAGAAAATCCCAGAATTTTTTGGAGGCTTCACAACGTTTTAAAACCGCTTCCAACCAATTTGGGAGGTCAAAAATAGGGTTCACGGTCATTTTCCCGAAGCCGAAATCCCGAACGGACATTTTCCCGAATAAGATTTTTCACGAAAAAATGTTCACGAATCCGTTTTCCCGAATACCGAAATCCCGAATACAATTCTCGAATTACCTTTTTCCCGAATGCAAAAATCCCGAATGAAGAATTTCCCGAATGTAAAAATTCTGAATATAGAATTTCACGAATCACTTTTTTTTATTATTTCTATGGAATGCGCCTATTGCATAGTGGTGGAACAGTACTTTTTTTTCATCCTCCAGAGATTTTCGGTAGTATAGTTTTTCAGGAGGTAACCACCCAGAAATGGCATAAAATTTTGTAAATCAAACTTTTTTTCAAAAAGTTGATCAAAATTGACGACGCCTTGAAGAAAACTGATTTTTTGAATGTGTTTTCTTTTATTTGTACTACACATTGCACTTGATTTTCATTGATTTTTTTTACAAATTACCAACTTTTTTACTTTTTTTTTTTGATTTATTGCAACAAAATAAAACTATCGGTAGTTTTTGGAAAAAACCGGTAGTTTTCGACTACTGAAGGCCAAAAAAACTATCGACGATTTCGGTAATTTTTAGCAAAAATAAAATAAACTTAATTTTAATAGTACATTGATTTTTTTAATTCGGGAAACAAAGGATTCGGGATTTCGGTATTCTGGAAAAAGGATTCGTGAAAATTTTTTTCGTGAAAAATCGTATTCGGGAAAATGTCCGTTCGGGATTTCGGCTTCGGGAAAACGGTCCATAACCCAAAAATAGGGATACCAAACAGTGACGTGCCGAAGGCATTTTCCAGGGGGGGGGAGAAGAGGTGAAAATCCCAACTCAAATCCTCAAAATTTCCAACTAAATTTAGCCGATATCAGAATTCCGAGGGGGGAGGGGTATCAATCCAATTTTTTTCAAACTTTTCCGGCTGATTTCTTAAAATTTACACGTAGGTACTGATTTTTCCCCAAGTCGCGAGGTTTTTTGATTTTTTTTACTCGTTTTCATCATTTTTGCGAACTTTTGAAGTTTTTACAACCCATTACTATAACACTCTTTTTGAGATAAAAAATCTGAATAAATTTTTCATTGGTTAGGTGCTCCAAATTATTATTTTTTTAACCTACAAGCAATGTCATTGTAGTTGAAAAAACATACGAAATAGTTTATTTGCCTTGAGCGAAGAAAGGGTGGAGTTTCGAAGAAAAATTATAATTTTACAACAATGAAATTTTGTAATTTCAATGGAAAGAATAGGGAGATGGATTTGGCCCGAGCGAAGCGAGTGCGAAAATTTTAGAAAACCTCAAATTGAATGTGCAATAAAATAATGTTTTGGAAAAATAAACTTTAATGAAAAATCGACTGTTTCTACTTTGAAATGATTAAAGCAGCGTAGCGAGGCCGAAGCTTTTGAAAAATTGGATTTTGAAATATCAAAAATAAGTTTTAAGGAGAAGAAGAACAATGAAATTAATTGGAATAATTTTGAAGAAAAGTGCAAAAAAATCTCTTTTAAATTACAAGTACTTACAACTATAAAAATTTTTTGGTTGACGAGTGAAAATTTTTAAATTGCAAGGTAATTAATAATTTTTTTTCTAAAAAAGCATTTATTACAACGGTTTAATAATTCTTCGCTGGGAAAATGATCAATTTTCAGTTGGAAAAGGTTGGGAAAATGACTAATTTTCCCAACTAAAAAGTGAAAATTTTGTTGATTTCCGACTGTTAATAGGTAACCATTTTATTTATTCATTTTTCATTAAAAAAATAAATACTAATCGTCCCAACTGACATTTTTACTCATCACTTGGGAGAACGACCAATTTTGAGTTGGAAAAATAACCAATTTTGAGTTGTGAAAATTACCAATTTTGAGTTGGGAAATTTACCATTTTCGAGTTGGGAAAATTACCAATTTTGAGTTGGAACAAGTGAAAATTTTGTTGATTTCCAACTTTTGAAATAACTATTTTATTTATTATTTTTCATCAAAAAAATTAATCCCAACTGTCCAATTTTCCCAACTGATGTGTTAAAATGTTCAATTTTCCCAACTCACAAGTAAAAAATTTCCTCGGGGGAAGCTCCCCCCCCCATCGATACGTCACTGATTACCAAATTCCAGTTATGTTCGTTGATTAGATAAAATTTTAAAATTTTGCAGGAGGATTAATTTTGAAATTTTAAAGATTCCCCAAAATTTGGAGTAATGCATTTCAGCATCTTGAATTTTGGATATGGGGTTCTTTTATGATGTACTTTCGATGCAAGGTTGCCAACCGAGATTTCGAAAAATCACTATTTTTACTAAAAAAAAAACAACGCATCACTAAAAATCACTGCAGCCAATTTGTTTAAAAAATCACTTCAATCACTGTTTCTTCACCAGAAGTCGTTCAAAAATCACTTTCAACACTGAACTCATCTTTGAAAAATCACTTTTATCACTGTATTCGCCCTCAAAAATCACTTTATAAAAGTAGGTAAAAAAATGTCAAAATTGACAGAAATGGCTGTTTTTTAATTTACGTATTTTTTTTCTGACCTACTTTTTAGTACCGAGTTCAGAATAATTGTAGGGGCGATGTTCCTGTAATTCGCCTACGAAAGCTATCAAAGTTACAAATTCTGCACATACTTTTTCCGCTCAAAACGTAAGCGCAGAACTCCAACGACTTCGATAATTCAACGATAACTCACACAGACGAATTTCAGGAACATCGTCCCAGTTTTTCTCCATATTTTAGTTTTTTTGTTGATTTTTTTTTACCTAGTTCAAGTCATTTTTCCAAATATTTTTCATACAAAATCACAAAAAGCACTGAAATTTTCAAAAATTACTAAAAAATCACTGACTTTTTCAAAAGCTGAAAAATCACTGAGTTTGGCAACGCTGTTTCGATGTATTTTTGTTTCGACTCAAAATTTTACTTTGACTTGAGATTCCTCCCTTGTTAATTATGAAAAAATAGCAAAAAACGTGTTTTATTGGTTTAGATTTTTTCGAGCATGTTGCACCCAATTTTGAAATCAGAAAAAATACACGCGATGCCTGATGACTTGACAGAATCAATAAAAAATTTCCAGTCGTGGCACCCTCCAATTTTTTTTTGAAAATTTCAACATGAAAAAATGGTGAACCGAAAATTTAAAAAAAATCTCATACGTACTACCTGCCAAGACGTATTATGTGAAAATTTCAAAAAAAATTATTCCTTCCTTTCAGAGATATCACAGTTGAATTTTCGGCGTTGGGGGTGCAATGATTCCGGAAGGAGGGAGAGTTGAAGGTCAATATTTTTTGAGCGCTTTTCACTAAAAAAAAAAAACATTTTGAGTCAATTTTGACTGAATTTGAGTCAATTTTTGACTCTAACCAAGAAAAGGGTCCATTTTTTAAATGTATTACTTACCTACTATAAAAAATACAAATAGGAAGTTAAAAAACTTACAGTGAATAAGTATTGAGAAGCAGTCTAATTATGGGGTCTGTAAAATTATAGGAGGTGGGGGATCGAAAAAGGACTCTAAACATTTTTCAACGATGAATTGCTCGTCAAGAATATACCCTCACCGCACCCCTGCTTGCGGAAAATCGCGATAAAACTTCATCAGCTATGAAATACATTTCGTTGAAACGGGACGAAAAGAAAAAATTCTGCGTTTGAGTTAATTGGGTGAGTAGGTATACTAATTTAAAATAATTTTCACGTATTTGAAGAAAACTTACCATATTATGGTTCAACGGTTCACAGTAACTTCGAAAACGTAAAACACACTTCTTGTTTTCACTCGAGTGCTACAAGTAATTAATGAGTATTCGAATTTATTTTTCAATAAAAATTTAACAAAATACGCAGTAAGAATCGCACTTGTAAAATGCCCATAACAAAGAGTGATATCATCGTACATAGCAGTTGAATACTCATTAATTACGTATTTGTATTTATGCTTATTTATAAAATTTGTGGTGTATACCTACCCAATTAATGATAAAAATGCCGAAATGTACCATTTAAACCCGGAAACTTTGATAATTGGTAAAATTTTATCACGAAAATTTTTACATAAAATGTTGATTGAGTAAATAATTGGGATTATTTACTAAAAACATATCGTACGAGGAACAGTAGAATTTGAGTTATAGGTTACAGAACTACAGTGCAAGATTCGTTATCAATTCTTGGTGAAGTTGATACGACAGATATTGATCATGGATTTGATGTAAGAATATGTTAATTAGATTATTTTCTCCTTTAATTCCTCGAATAAATTCCTACCTAAAAATGATTGGTATTTTTGAATTGTGTTATGAATTAAACAGCGTGAATTCCTCGATCCTTACAAATTTTGAGCGCCATTTGGGATTGAAGAGCCTGAAGAGGGGCATAACTTGAATTCAGAGGCGGTTCACAATTTGTTTTTTTTTGGGGGGGGGGGGGAGGAATAAGGTTCAAAAATGCCGACCAAAAAATTCAAAATTACCGACTAAAAATTTAAAAATATCAATCCTGCTCATGCCTGAAAATTTTTCTCTCTGTAATTTCATTGTACATAGTTGAAAACCCCTATGAACATTGTTTATTAGTTCAAGTTCCGAGCGAAGCGAGGAGGTAAAATTTCAATAAAAAAATTACGTCGTACCTACTTGATTAAAAAAATAATAGTTCCAATGTGAATATGAGAGAAGTGAATTTGTAGCATTTAAGTTCACTTCATCGAATATGTTTATACCACTTCACTTTTGAAATTTTATTAAATAATAGTTCGTTACTAGAATTCCAGGTTTTATTTCTATATTGCATACATATACGAGTCCATATATTTAAACAGCAAATGAGTAAAAAAATACGGTGGAGGGGGTGGGTCAGCGCACGGGGGAGGAAGTCCTCAGATCACAAAAGTAAGTCGATATTCGAATTCTACGCCCTCACATTAGTTGGAATCGATACGTCACACGATATTTTCATTCCTTAACATACTTTTTCCCAAAATTGGGGGGGGGCTAGGGGGATACTGGAGGGTCAAATCCAAAAAATAAGTAAATATTCGAGCTCAGGGCCTTCAAAAACCTATCAAACGATATGCCACACGTTATTTTTCATTTTTTTGAATTTTGACCCAATCAAGGGGGGCTGAAGGGGGGTTCAGAGGGGTCGAATCAAAAAACTAAGTACATATTCGAAATCAGCGCCCTCGAATTAGTGGTAATCGATGGGTTACTCCACTTTTTCGATTTTTTTGAATTTTGGTCAAAATTGTGGACCCCTCTACCCCTCAGGGGTTCAGAGACTCCATCTTGAAAATTTGTTGGTTGAAGAGAGGATGAAAAGCACTACTTACAGTAATTTTTTCAGATTTTTAAATGGTAGCTTTCATACTTTGTTTTCGTCATGAAAGTTGAGCTTTCACTGCCAAAGTTCAACTTTGAGCTTTTCAAAATGTTATTATCGCGTTTGAATTTCCTATCAATTCTCTTTCCGACCCTGCAAACAGTGTTCTCCCAAGTACCACCTATCTCGAGATATGAGCCTTCAAAGTTGAGCCGTTTTGCTAAAAATCGCAATTGCATAAAATTTTCGAGGCCTGCCCCCTCGCCCCCTTGAGGGTTAGAAAAAAAATGATCGTGGTTTTGTGAATAGACCACCAAGGGGAACTCGTAAAAAAAAATTGAGCGAAATCGGAAGACCTGACTTCATTTTTGGTCCGTTTTAGTATGGAATAGCCCAGGAAAAATTCAATATGGCCGAGCACAGCGAGGCCAAAGTTTTTGAAAAATGTTGATTTGAGGAATAAGTAAATCCATTAAAAATTAGCGGAAGACCACAATTTCCGTTCCGTTCGTAATAAATTCATATTATTCTTTTTCATTTTTATCAAAAAATAAAATTGAGTTATTTTTCATTACTTATGCTTTAAAATTTTCAAAAAATTTTTGAATTTGCCAAAATTTTCAAAATTTTGCCGACTTGAACCCGACTGGGAGGGGCGATTACTCCCCTCCAATTCCCCCCTCCCCGCAATCGCGCTGCTCCTGCTTGAATTTTAGAAATTTTTAGAGAATTTTTTCGTTTTTTGGGCTAAAAATCGACAAAAATAAAATAATTGAATTATACGATTATTTTTGCTGAATAATCGATTAATAATCTCTCAACACTAGTAAAAAATACTTTAGTCTCCTAAAATACGTACCTACTTATGATTTTTCCAATAGGTTTTATTGTTAGGTATGAATGTTTATGAAGGTAAGTATTTTTTTTTAATTCAATTTTTTTAAAACTTTATAACTAATATAAATGAGGCAGGGAAGTAGAGTTTGTAGCATTCGACTGATTAAACATTACACTCCACACAGCATGATTAATATAGGTCAACTTTTTCAAATAAAAAAAAAGAGGTATAAACATTTTTCGAGAATTTTTTAACAATTTTTTTTTGTTGAAAATTTTAACTACCTATACTAATCATGTGATAAGGAGTGTAATGCTGGGTCAGTCCAGTACCGCAAAACTCACTTGCGTGCCTCATTTCAATATAATTAATCATTGTCGTCGTATCATTTTTTGGGATATAGACCGATTGGTCTGTCTGCTATGGGGTGGAAATTGCTGAGGATGGCCTGATGTATCGATGAGGGTTTCCCTTAATCTTCCTCTGCTCTTATTCCCAATGGGTGTGTACTGGAGGACGTAATTTGGTGATCTGGTTTCCTCTGTTCTTTCGATATGATTTCCTCGCACAGTAGATGTTCCGAGTTAAAGTCTTTGTTTGTTTGTAGGCGTTTCTGTTTTAAACAGAGGTTCACCTCCGCCTGGATCCCTTTATTCCAGCATTTTTTCTCATTTTTAAACTTTTGAGTAAGGCGTGGTTTTTCATTCAACTTATTTGTAGTTACCAGCCAGGCTAGATTTTTAAAAAGATCAAACTTTTTTCATCTAGAAAAATCATTCATAATGATAGGTACCCAGAGAGAACAAAGTTTTTCGTTCTTTACTTAAGTAAAAAAAAATTGTCAACTTTTCAAAAAAAAATTTCAACACATTTGATACGGTATGCATACCCCCAGGGACGTACCGATAGGGGGAGGGGGGAGCTTCCCCCCTGGCGGAATTTTTTGCTCGTAAGTTGGGAAAATTGAACATTTCAACACATTAGTTTGAAAAAAAGGCCTTTTTTGGGCATTAAACACACAATTTTTTTCAAATTTTCGCCCTCGCTTCGCTCGGGCATTAACAACATTACAATTATATAAATTATTTCAGTCAATAAAGCAAAAAAAAGTTCCCTCCCTTGAAAATATTTCTGTTATTCCAAGTTTTTGTAGGTACTCACTTTCCACCCGGCAAAAAAAGCTTCCGACGTCATTCTATCTACTTGATAAATCAAGTTGGAAAATTTTAAGCTTAAAAATTGAAATCAGGGGTATCGAGAAACCTCATTCTAAGTCCTCGAAAAAATTTTTTGTGAAAAACGTCCCTTTTTAGAAATATGATCCATCCGTGAAGTCACCTCCCAAATCTAAATTTTTAAAAAACTTTGGCCTCGCTACGCTCGGCCTGATTGTTTTCATATTTTTCCGTTTTCATAATTCCAATCCTAGAGAAGTGATTTTTTCGTATTTTTCCTCAAAATTATTACAACTAATATTCATTATATTTTTTCTCCATAGAACTTATTTTTGATGTTTAAAAACCAATTTTTCAAAAGCTTTTGTATTTATTCTTAAATAGTTTCAAAATAAAAGTGACCAATTTTTTATTCAAGTTTGTTAATCCAAAACACGGTTTTATTGTACTTTGAATTGGAAGTTTTCAAAAATTTTCGCTCGGGCCAAATTAATTTTTCTCGTGTTTACATCGAAATGCAAATTTTTTAAAATAAAATCATAATTATTTTGAAATTTTTTACTCTCGTTCCAATCTAGATAAATACCTTGCTAAGCTGAGGACAAATGGACAATTTTATGTTAATAATCGCTGGTTTATAGTTGGGAATTTTAAGAATTTGAGTTGGGATTTTCATCAACCCCCCTCCCCCCTCCCTGGGAAATGCCTTCGGTACACCACTGCATACCCCTAATCATCAACCAAAATTATCACCACAACCGCACAGAAAAGTTTATTCGAGATAAAATTTGCTATTCGTTGCCGCAAAGTGAATTATTTTCTTATAAGGGTTGTTGAGTAACATGCGGTTGAAAATAATGAGAAAAGTCCGAATGAAAAATAAAAAATTTATTTTTTCGAATAGCACAACTAAGCCCCTGCAATTCAGAGGGTATGAAAACTTACATATTCCAATTCAGAGCTGGTTGTCTACTTACTGGGTGGAAGGAGTGCAATCAACTGACAAAAGAAACCTTTGCATCATATGTACAGATTTCTTCGCCTATTTCACGAATTCTCTAAGACAGTGAATTTTTCGTGAATTGCCTTTTCCAAATTCACACGCAAACTGCTTCCATTAATGGTTTCGTTCGACAGATATCATGTGTCAGAGTCATGTTTGCGTTTTCTATTCGCATTTTTTAAAATGTGGTATTAAATGTTTTGAAAAAAGAAGCAGCAGTTTTAAAAATCACTTGCCTAGATGACTATTTCGTTCGAATAATTTTTAGCAATTCGAAGGTAAACAAAACAAAAAATGATCATGATAGTTTCGAATAGCTTTTTCACAGACCTTTGCATTCAGTTTCTAAATTCCAACTTGTGAGTAAAAATTTAACAAAACGCAGTAAAGAAATCGTATCAGTAAAATGTTCGCAAAAAAGGTTCTATCTCTGTTAGTTGGAAGTAAATAATCAGTACCTATACGTACAAAATATCATATTGTGAAACTTGCGAAATTATCAATAATACCTGCGTGATATATCGTTGAAATGGAAGTTTGAATCATTGATTATTGATGTGATGCGTTCTGTGAAATAGGAGACAAGTCGGAAAAATCGAAATCGATTAAAAATCGAATACAGGTTGAAAAATGACGGAGAAACAGCACTTTTAAGTTTTGATTTAGAAAAATGATGTTCTGATAAAATTAAGTTCAAAGTTTTTTTAAAACTTTTCTGCATACGTACCTACATTTAATTTTTTTTCTTCAATCAACAAAAATACGGGTTAACGGTTAAAATTGCATGGGTGATAATTGGGAAACGATTACCCATTGCACCCGCCGAATTCTAGACAGCCCGGTTGTCAAGCGATAATGCTGGACAACAAGATTGCCGGCCTGTGGTCCCTTTTTTAAATGGGCTCACACTCTCTACAGGGTGTTCCATGAATCGTCTGCCAAACATTTTTTTTTTTTGGATATAATCGTGTACCACTAAAAAAAAAACTTGAGATGAACATATTGCCTATTTTAAAAATTGAAGGGGCAAATGCTACTCCTAAAAAATCACGTTAAAAAAGTTTTCAAGCATGGTATGGATAGTAAGTACATTGAAAACTGAACTAATTTTCATTTCATAACTTTTTGCCTAACTTTAAAATTGAAGGGACTATAAAAAAATTGTACCAAAAAAATTCTCAATAAATGAACTGATCATGGGTATGAATAGTACCATGAAAACTCAAAAAATCCTGTTCTGTATACTTTTTGCCCTAAGGGTAACTCAAAATAAATGGGTTTCAAAAAATATTAAAATTTTCTCAATTTTTAATGACCCTTAGATCATGATCGGTTCATTTATTGAGAATTTTTTGGAACAATTTTCTGGCCCCAAATCAGCGACCCCGAATTAGTCGAAAAACACTCTTTTCGCTAGTTTTTGAGACACTTTCAATTTTCGTCTCAAAAACACGCTTTTTGGGCAAACGAGCGCCGATCGCGCCAAACGGACGCCAGATTCGGAATCAGCGACCCCGAATTAGTCGAAAAACACTCTTTTCGCCAGTTTTTAAGGCACTTTCATTTTTCGACTCAAAAACGCTATTTTCGAGCAAACGAGCGCCTATCGCGCCAAACGGACGCCAGATTCGGAATCAGCGACCCCGAATTAGTCGAAAAACACTCTTTTCGCAAGTTTTTGAGAACATTTCAATTTTCGCCTCAAAAACGCGATTTTTGGGCAAACGAGCGCCGATCGCGCCAAACGGACGCCAGATTCGGAATCAGCGACCCCGAATTAGTCGAAAAACACTCTTTTCGCTAGTTTTTGAGACACTTTCAATTTTCGCCTCAAAAACACGTTTTTTGGGCAAACGAGCGCCGATCGCGCCAAACGGACGCCAGGTTCGGAATCAGCGACCCCAAATTTGCCGAAAAACTGTCTTTTCGCTAGTTTTTGAGACACTTTCAATTTTCGCCTCAAAAACGCGATTTCTGGGCAAACGAGCCCCGATCGCGCGAACGGACGCCAGATTCGAAATCAGCGACCCCGAATTAGTCAAAAAACACTCTTTTCGCTAGTTTTTGAGTCACTTTTATTTTTCGACTCAAAAACGCGATTTTTGGGCAAACGAGCGCCGATCGCGCCAAACGGACGCCAGATTCGAAATCAGCGACCCCGAATTAGTCGAAAAACACTCTTTTCGCTAGTTTTTGAGAACATTTCAATTTTCGCCTCAAAAACGCGATTTTCTCGCAAACGAGCGCCGATCGCGCCAAACGGACGCCAGATTCGAAATCAGCGACCCCGAATTAGTCGAAAAACACTCTTTTGGCTAGTTTTCGAGAACATTTCAATTTTCGCCTCAGAAACGCGATTTTTGAGCAAACGAGAAGCGATCGCGCCAAACGGACGCCAGATTCGAAATCAGCGACCCCGAATTAGTCGAAAAACACTCTTTTCGCTAGATTTTGAGACACTTTCAATTTTCGCCTCAAAAACGCGATTTTCTGGGCAAACGAGCGCCGATCGCGCCAAACGGACGCCAGATTCGAAATCAGCGACCCCGAATTAGTCGAAAAACACTCTTATCGCGAGGTAGCATCGGCTCTCTGTAATTTTGCTGTAGCCTTTTGATTTCGGCGGATTTTTGTGTGGAAGCTGTTTTAATGGATTACTTGGTGCTTTTTTCATCGGAATATTGCTTCGGAATGTGATTTTCATGTCGTTTTTACCTTAAAACACAATTTATTCGGAGTTTGTGAACTGATAAGAGTCTTGATGCACATATTGCTTATTTTGAAAATTGAAGGAGCAACTGCTACTTCTGAAAAAAAATCATGCTAGAAAAGTTTTCAAGCATGGGAATGGACAATACTTTGAAAAGTAAACAAATTTTCACTTCATGACTTTTTGCCTAAGTTTAAAATTGAAGGAGCTAGAAAATTGTTCCAAAAAATTCTCAATAAATGAACTGATCATGATCTAAGGGTCATTAAAAATTGAGAAAATTTTAATATTTTTTGAAACCCATTTATTTTGGGTGACCCTTAGGGCAAAAAGTATACAGAACAGAATTTTTCAGTTTTCAACGTACTATTCATACCCATGATCAGTTCATTTATTGAGAATTTTTTTGGTACAATTTTTTCATAGTCCCTTCAATTTTAAAGTTAGGCAAAAAGTGATGAAGTGAAAATTTGTTCAGTTTTCAAAGCACTTACTATCCATACCCATGCTTGAAAACTTTTTTAACGTGATTTTTTAGGAGTAGCATTTGCCCCTTCAATTTTTAAAATAGGCAATATGTTCATCTCAAGTTTTTTTTTGTGGTACACGATTATATCCACAAAAAAAATGTTTGGCAGACGATTCATGGAACACCCTGTAGAGAGTGTGAGCCTATTTAAAAAAGGGACCACAGGCCGGCAATCTTGTTATCCAGCATTATCGCTTGACAATACCCATGCAATTCTAAACGTTAACCCGTATTTTTGTTGATTGAAGAAAAAAATAAAATGTAGGTACGTATGCAGAAAAGTTTTAAAAAAACTTTGAACTTAATTTTATCAGAACATCATTTTTCTAAATCAAAACTTAAAAGTGCTGTTTCTCCGTTATTTTTCAACCTGTATTCGATTTTTAATCGATTTCGATTTTTTCGACTTGTCTCCTATTTCACAGAACGCATCACATCAATAATCAATGATTCAAACTTCCATTTCAACGATATATCACGCAGGTATTATTGATAATTTCGCAAGTTTCACAATATGAAATTTTTTTGTTTCCGTTTCCGGAAACGTGTTTCCAATAATTTTGAATTTTCTTTCATTTTTTGGTGGAATGAAGGGAGGTGGAATGAAGGGAACAGTCGGAAATTTTAAATTATTAAATGATGTCGTTTCAAGAAAGGGGGAGCTGTAAAATTTAAAAAAAAACAACACTGCATGACCTGAGCTTATCGGAAAGTAATGGGGAGCGAAATAAATGAACAATCACTTTAATAAAATCTATTTCACGTACGTAAGAACATGCGATATAAATTTTCAATTTCAACGTAATAATTATTATACATAGGTAAGTTGACATTATTTATTTATCTACAAAATGTCATCCATCTGTTCACTCATTTAAAATAAATAGGTAGGTACTGAATCATTTGCGGTACAGGAAATAATATAATTTTATAAATTTCTACGATTGATTCATGATGGTGCAGTATATTACATCACTTTGAAGTTTGAATAACTTTCCAAGAATTTGATAATGACTGAACTACTGTAAGTATATTAATAAATTTAATGGACACAGAGAAAAATAATAATAGATCCTCAAAAATTCAAAAATTGTACGTATATTATAAAATATAGAAAAAAAACAACAATCTTGAAACTTTCAATGTTCTATTTGGAACCTAAAACAAAATGAGTAGGTACTAATCATTAGTTATAGGTACTCAGTTCCTCACTATTTCAATCTCAAATCGCACCTCGCAGAAAATGAAGGACTTTCAATTTTGAAACAGGTTTTGAGTATTCAAAATTCAAAAAACCTACTTCCAAGGGTCTGAATAGGATGAAAATATATAGGGGAAGGGTTCAATTCAAATTATTCAACATCTTAGAAAAATTAGCAAAGGTGCAGTAATTATTCGTATTGCTTTCATAAACATCAAATAAGATTACAACTAAATAGGTATCTATCTAACATAAAATGTTGAAATCTAAGCCCTCAGCCAAGATTTTGGAAATATTATTATGATATATTTAGTTACGAAATCGAAAAATTCTAATGCTGAGATTTTCCTCTTCCTTACTCCCTTTCCTCGAACATCAAAAATTGCGTTTTCACTTTTAAAATTCCTGTTTATTACCTTATTTACAGTAAATTTTAAGCGGGGCTGAAAAAACTGCTAAGTACATATATGTAAGTACAAGTACTAATGGTAGAAAATTTTCTTATCAGAAGTGACATGCTTAAATAAAAATTGTCAACTAATTACTAGGTAGGTATCTACAAAAAAATTCCCATTTATTCATATATTCGTTGGTGAGTAAGGACTGGAAATGTGCACTTAAATGTTTGAACTGAAGAATGTACCTGTAGTGGCTGTAGCACATTCACAACCAATATGGCACTACAGATTATTTTCCTAATTATTGTTTTTGTGAATATTCGGCCTATACAAATTGCATGTTCCGAAAGTCTGTAAGAGAAGACAGAGTAAGTAAAAATGTACCTAATTGAATTGGAGGATTAATAGGTCCTAATTCCTCACATCATCATTAGACTCTGATATCATTTCTTCCAAATCTTGCACAATTATTGTAAATGATGGACGGCTCTCAGGAAGGAAACTCCAACATTTACGCATCAAATTGTATCTGCGTGCAAAGAGAAACCAGCTCAGCATATTGGGCGACTGAAAATGTGTAAGAATCGAACAACAGGAAAAATGAAATGAGATACTTACACCGTCTGGGAGCAATTGGGAGGTTTTCCCATTCGATACCCCGAATGCAAAGCTTTGTATAATTTTCTCACATCCGGAAACGAAGGATAAGGTGTGCCTCCCAAAGTCATAATTTCCCACAGCAATATGCCATATGACCATCTGTAAAACTAAAGCATAATCATAGGAGTTCTGATAATGTGTGGAGTGAACATTTCTCCAATTCAATTTACATGTCAGATTGAGTTGTATAAATGCTATGACACAATGCTTCAGGTGCCATCCATTTTACAGGTAACCTTCCGTCAGATTTTTTTCTGTAATAGTCTGTTTGATAAACATCCCTAGCTAAACCAAAATCGCCTATTTTCATGACATAATCTTCGGATACTAGAACATTTCGAGCAGCAAGATCTCGGTGAATGCACTGTGACAGATATTCAAATAAGGAGGAATGCATTGGCATTCAAAAACAAAAAGTAATGTGATATCAAGAAGGTATAAGTAATCATAATGATTAGTCACTTTGTTTGAAGCCAAGTACTCCATTCCACTGGCTATTTGAACAGCAAACGTTAATAAATTCTTTTCAGATAAGCTCTTCGGCATGCTTTCCTCATTTGTCGCAGAAAGATATTTCCTTAGAAAATCTCGCAAATTTCCATGCAGAGCATATTCTGTTATGATGAGTAAATCGCCGTCTTGTGTACAGCATCCAAGCAGACAAAGAACATTCTCGTGTTTACCAAGCAGTTTCATCATCTCCATTTCTGATACCAAAGCAATCATTTGTGCATCGGAATGAGCATCTAAAACATGGATTTTCAAACTGTAGCTTCACCATGATAAATTGAGATATGTACAATAAAAGGGGATATCCTGTTCCATTATTTTCACTCTTTAAATCATCTGATTACTGATATTCATTCTGTGATGTTATGTGGTAGTTCAAATGTGACCAGCTGGTTTGAATTCTGGCGGAATATTGTGAAACTAGTATCAGCTTTCATTTGATTTAAAATAAAATAATAGCAAACTAATATATCCTCTTAAATAGTGTCCTACTTAAATCGGCTAATCTATGCTAGCATGTCACCTTTCAGCTTTTTAACTGCAACAGTTGTTGTAACGTTTTCATACAAAATGCTAGAAGCTTCTCCCTGAAAGACTTTGCCAAACTCTCCTTCTCCTAGATGTTTTGCAAGTGTTAGTTTACTCCTTGCAAATTCCCATTTGTTATCGAGTGGTAGTAAGTAATCTGATTGTGGTGAAGTTGCTTCAGTAGATTTTGGTACTGGGGTATATATGATTGATATATTTGGTAATCTCTGAAAAAAGATTGAAATGTGGGTAGGTTGGCGAACCGGGTAAATGGTTTTTGTGATTTGAGTATTGATAGATTATTTGAAAAAAATATGTTAATTTTATTGCATACCAATATATTCGATGATTCCTCATTTAAATTGATACCTTTTTCAATGACAAGCTGTTTTATCCATCGCTGCAAAGCCAATGTTTCTGCACTGATGTTATTCATGTTTTGTTGCATATTCATCAACGTTTGTGAGCTTACTGAATATTTTCTACGATATATAAAGCAGGATGAGATGAATACTGATACTAAAATAATTAAACCCAAGATGATGATGCATAGTAAATACATCACAGCAGGTTTTTGGTTGTACTCATTCTCATCACGATTTAAATCCCTAAAGTAATAGAACGGATCGTCAAATGTATGAGTACAGTCATCCATTTTCACTGTGATGTTGACTTTCATTGAAATAGCTGCGGCATTGGTGGTACAGTTTATGATGCTTGAATTGCGAAAAACGATCGCACATGATACATTTCCGATGAAAACACCAACTGAATTTGCAGTGTTTAATTGTTCACCTTTGATGATCAGTTCAGTACCACCAAATATGGGCCCTTCCTTTGGAGAAAACTCGATAATTTTTGGAGCAGGAGATCCACACCTTTTCTCCTTTGGGTACCACTTGCAATCAAATAATTTGATGTTTATCTTTGTAATATTTGAAATTTGTGGTGTAGAGATTGACAGTGTTCCATTCAAGTGATTTGTACCCACTGGTATTGGTGGAACATCAAGTGGTCCAGGCAACGGGCATTGTAAGTTGTAAAAATTATTTTCATTTTCACGAAACAACGGTTGACCAGTATAATACATGGATTTATTCTCAATGGTGAATTCACATGTAAACAATTGCCACATTGCCGGTAATCTTGACCGACCCCATAATAATGATTTACCAGAATTAATTTTAAAAACGATGGTACTGTTTATTACCTCGATAACATATTCATTTAAATTACTTGGGAACCACGCATAGTATTCTGCATAGGAACAATCACATCTTGTGGTACATTTGTTTGTTAATCCGCACCAGCCACACATTTTGGGAGTATTTTGATGGACACAAGTTCTGTAATCTGTATGTATGGAGCAGTCTATTGGATGTATTGGCAGGTTAATTTTGGCAAGTTTACGATTTGTCATTATATACAAAGAATCATTTTGGGGAGAAAACAGTAGATCGGAATTCACAGGTGATCCTTCATCTATTGATAAGTCTGCAAGTTCACATACATTAGTTGGATTATTCACCACAATCTTCTTCAGGTGGCCAATGTTGGTGCCAATGAACACATCATTATCAGTTTCACTTGATTTGATTGTGATTGCTGTTGAAAGTGCATCAAAAGTAATGACGGGATGTTCAATTATAGGAATTAAACCTTCAAGCGACATATTTGTCATCAATGAGCAGAGATTAGATCCAACTGTTTCAGAATAATTGCTACATGGCTGATGCTGTGACACAGCTTTGAATCCTGGACATTTATTTCCATTAAAGCAACTGCAAATATTTTCAGTAAATTTTTCATTGATAACTTTTATCGAATAAATGCACAGAGCGCTGTGATCGCTGGATTTGTAGGAGGTGGTTTCTGTAGTTCGTCTTTCGGAGAATATAGCAAAAAGCACATCATCATTCAAACTAATATTTAATGATTCTGCCAACTGTATATTAGATTTTCCTACAGTAACTGCCTGTATTAAATTATATGTAGATTCGCGACTCTTACATTCAATAGGAATCTCAATATATCCATGCTGCTGAGATTTGTCATCATAACAGATTCTAATCACTTTTGAAATATAAACATGCGGTTCAGAGGATTTTTTTTGGGTGGTTAAAAAGTACACATATTTTCCGGATTCGAACCCATACACATAATTTACCAAAGATGCCTCACGATATGGGATATTAGGTGATCTTTGATGAAATATGGGTACTTCTGTATATGTCCTAAAATCTCTATCAAAATTTAAAGTTCTTATAGTTGTAGCAGGTAAACGTCTAGAATATTCACCATATGAAACTGCAAAATATATATGTTGTTCCAAAAATCTTTCATTCTCATTCTGGTGAAACTTTGAGATGAATGCTACTGCTGATGCATTTCCAAGGTATTTCGTCGTTACAGCAGATATACAGGGAAATGTTTTAAAATGATAGAGTGAAGAACTATTAAAATTATATATTTCACACCAAAATCCAGCTCCACATGCGATCAATTGAGAATCATGGGAATTCACTACTAGAATTTTATTATAATTCTCCCCAATGCGTTTCTGAGCAGTTGTAACATTGCCCAATGGTTTCAAATCAGGTGATAATATATATAAGTGATTGACCGCGCCAATGAACACTGCTCCTTGATTCTGATCTACTGCTAGATGATTGAACTTCGATGTACCGTGATAATAAGAAAATGCCGTGTTATTTTCCGAGGATTTAACGCCACTAAATAGTAAATATGACACAAACATTACCCATGGAAGGGACATTCTCCAAATTGGAGGCATTTTCATCTTGGATCAAGAAAATAAGTATTTAGGTTTGTTTTTTGTTTTTCCCCCCAAAGTCATAGTCCTTTCAAATTCCATACGTGCATTGATAAAACATATGTGCAAGGTAAGTTGTTCACTTTGGTAATGCAATCTGGAATGAAAAAAAGGTGAACACTTGTGAAGAGTTTTTTTTTTCTCTAAGCACATACCTACCTAGTTCATATTTCTTATTATTTAACCTCGCACGTTATATTGCTTGTGGGATTTTCTCAAATTGAAAGATATTTAAAATGTTCTGGATGAGATTGGCAGAAATCAAAATTTACTTTTTTCAAAATCGTTTCAGAAATTGTACGGTTACTTTTTCCATTATTTTGAATACACGGGGAAATTGTTTAGGCATGAGCAAGTCTGAGTAATCATTATCATGTCTGCTCTCGGTTCATTTATGCAAGAAATTACCCGGTGTGAAAAAAAAAAAAAAAAACAGAAAACAGCATAAAGTCTAACTATTGTGCGAGAATTCTACCTCATTGAATTTCAAGTTGCACCCTGCTGTTTTATGGTTGTAGGTTAACTGTTTCGATATTGTTTTTCAAACAGTTCGGGTGCATATCGAGGCAAAATGTGGCAAAAATAGATTTTTAAATTTTCAAGACTTCAATTCCACTAAAGAAAAGGGCTTATTTTTAGTTTGACTACACCTCGCCTCCTTGGAAAAATTGCTCAATTTTCTGGAGGCTCCTGATCGGCTCGAAAGTTTTTCCAATCCATTTGTGAGGTAGAAAATGGGATGTATATCCCTTTTCAGCTCTATACGGGAAATTTCATTCTATTTCGCGGGGTCATGGGGTACCTAATTCTAATATCTAGGAAAATTGTCAAAATTTGAAAAATGAAAAAACTTCCAAAATCAAGATACAATTTTAACATCTAACAAATTTTTCAAAACGAATTCCACGAATTTCAGTGTCGATATGAATTTTCCTGCTTGAGTGACACTGTTTTTTTATGCCGACGAATGATCCCATTTAATAATTAGTTTCTTTAATATCTTTTTTTTTTTTTTTGAAAAATCTGGTTTTTAGACGTTGCCAAGCTTTTTCAGAGGGGTACTAGCCGCTTTCAGTATGTTGCCACTGGTACCACTTGCTATACGAAGGTTGCTACCCTTGTTCACGGTATAGGTACGTTACAATTTGAGTAAACTTCAATTTTAATAAATCTTGTAGGCACAATGTAAATTGTGTTTGCGAGATTGGTCGAAAAGAAAAATGAACTATGCCTTTGAATAAACTTTTTGGGTTAGTAAGGGTTTCGGACAAAATTACATTATAGATAGATTACGCTTGTTTTTCTTTCAGATTTCTTTAGTCAGAAATTAAATTTTGGGTAAATACTTTTTTGAAAAATGAAGAGTAAAAAATACATTTTCTATTGATTTTAAATCATTACTTAAGTATTTTCACCTCATAGCATAAAAATCACCTAAATCTTCACGTGTTCATCGAATCAGTTCTTAACTACTGACTAATCTACCTAGTACCTACCTACTTATATTATCTTTAAATTAACTAAACAAGTAAACACCTGCACACATAACTTGAATGATTTTCAAGAATAGGTACAAAGCTTACCTTATTGGTCCGGAGGTTAAATTTAATGCCTTTCTATAAAAATTCGGATTGAAACGCGCAAGGGAAATAAAACGTAGTAGGTAAAGGTTCATTACTAGGTACTGAATAAACACCCCCATGGACTTTAGTCCATCCGTGACATTTATAAAAATAACGATGACATCATAATGATAATTGAATTGTTTTGTTGAAAAGGACGTACATATGTATTAATCACTGCGAAAATTCGCCATAAAATTTCTCATAAAACGAATCACTGAATACCTAATTCGAATAATAGGTGAGGTACATGATTTGAATTTTTGTTATTTCGAGTAGGTAGGTATGTAGTTACGAAATATACCTTAGCATAGCATAAGTCTAAAAATAGAATACCTATCTCACTTTTTTTGCATACAAAATTGTCATGCGAAAAAATTTGCAACAGATTAGTGTTCAACAGCTCCAACTACCTCCGTAAACTCCATCTGCACAATCAAAGCAATCTTACACATCATCTCACGATTTTTCCGAGCTTTAAGACTGGGATGAATTTCCATCCCGAAAACCATCCCACGGGTTTTCCGTGTGATGATGACTTTTGCGATGAAAATTATTTTCACAAATCATTCCACATATTTTTCGAGCTTTTTAGGCTTGGATGATTTTAATTTTTTTCTAGCTTTTGTAGCTTGAATGATTTTTCCGAACTTTTGAGGCTGGGATGAATTTTGGATGATAGTCATTTTCACAAATTAAAGTTTTTATAAAAAATGTATTTCTTAAGACTTGATGTGATCATTAAGAATGTTATGAAAATGACGAGAAAAATCCAGAAAACAGCAAAAATTTTCATTTCTGAGACCCAGTAGACACATCTCCACATTGAATTGAACAAAAGAAATGAAATAAAATGAAGATCAAGTGGTGTATAAATTTGTATTTTGGGATATACTTACAAAAACAAATCATTTTGGCCAAAAATGACCATCTTATGTATGAAAAACGTTGTGAAAAAAATGGGTTTTCGCATTTTACCGCCTGAAAAATCCTGAATTTTTTTCAGTACCGTGTACTACCCACGCAAGTTTGAAAAAAATTGGTTGAAAACTTAGGTGAAATAAAAATGTTCAAGGTAGTATTCACAAACATCGGAAATAAAAAATAAGAATTTTTTAACCAATAGGAATAGCGACTTTGTGAGAAATATTTGGATATGTTTTGGGACAGTCAATTTCGATTGGAGGTAGGTAATTAAAAAATCTTATTTCTTATTTCCGATGCTTGTGAATAGTCCCTAAAGGAAAGGCTGAAAAAGTAACGTTTTGCCCCATAACAAGGGGTAGGAAAGAGGTAGGAGACCAACATTTTTACTACGGTGTTTTTAGACCATAAGAATCAAATCCCGAAGGTGGCAGCAGAAAAATTTGTAATTGTGGAATTCGTCCTGGAAAGAGCATATTTTTTTTTTTTTAAATTACTTAGGCATCAAAATTATGATTATTTTGTAGATTTATTATAAAACCGTTGAAAACCTGAATTTTCGTTCAAGGTTTGAAGAGAATAATTTTCAAAAATCGACCCGAAATAGCTGAAGTAGTAGGGAAATACCAACCCGAATGTAGATTTGTATTCCTGAATATTTCAATTTTCATGTACTTACTTAATGAAAGGTAGTACAGTAGGGCAGGTACATTTTCAGAATTGTGCTAAAAATGATTTGAAAGGTGTGAATAAGTGACTGAAACAAGCGATGATAAATAGACACTTCTCACTTTTTTAAATTTTTGAAAAATGATCATTTTATGTAGTAATAATTGAAAGTTGAAACATCATAGGCGGAGATAGGGGGTTCAAGCTCTCCAAATGTTGAATTAACCCCCAAATCATTTTCGTGTATTTGTTTCACTCAAAAAATTTCGCAAACACCTAATTTTCAAGGGATAAACTACCAATATGTGTCGAATTTCGACCTTTTTTAAATCACTAAAATAGTCTTTTTGGTGAAGAAAATAATTAGGTGCTTACTATGTTACATTGATCGATCGATTTTTGAAACAGATTATTCGCGGTTTTTTTAAAATCCACATTAGATGCCTGATGAAACCGAATGCTATTGAACCATCCGCGTTACCTAGCTAAAACGAGTTGGTCATCATCAATGAAAACCAATCATTTAAGTGATTTGGGAACCATGAATACTGGTCCAGGGTAACCAAATTTGGAGAAACTCTCTCTCTCACGAATTTTGGAAAACAATCCAGGAGATTTTCCGGGAGATTTTTTAAAAGTTATTCGTGGATAGAGCACAGCGTAAAAAATGATAGTGTATTCTTTTTTTCGGGTCAAAATTTTTTCTCAAAAATGGGAAAATTTCGTTGTAAGTAGGCAAATTTGCCGACTTTTCATGAATTTTTTTCAAAAATTCTGTAAAAATCTTGTTTTACCATGTAGCAAAAAAATACGAAATTTCCTTAAAAAAATACTCAAAATTATGGTGTGAACCCTCTTTCCTTCCATCGATGCTTCATATGGAAAAAAGGTCGAGTAAATATTTAGCTCCATCTTACGGACACGTATAGGTAATTAGGTATGATGGCTTTGATAAATTTCAACTAGAAGAGCGAATCATACTTAAAAATAGAAGTTACAGGGAAACACTGTGACCTGTGACAATTCCTACATAGAAATTACCACAGATATATGTAAGTATAATAATTGACGCAGGCCGCAAATATGACAAATTGACAATTAATATTTGTTCGAGGATAATATTTATTCCGATATTACAGAGTCAAAGGTCATGAATTAAATGATACAATAATTATTACATCAAAGGGTACCTACCCATTTTACCGACTTTTTTTATTAATAAATTACTTTTCGTGATCTTACCTACATTTGTGCTTATGGTATAGGTAAGTTTATTGTATATGTATAGGTTGGCAAGTACTTATCTACGCTACCTATACACACTTACATCATAAGTACATATTTTTGAGATTTTTCGTTTAGGATAATGGTCATAAGTAGAGCATGAAAAACAATTAGTGTGATTGTAGTAGTGGTAGATCGCCGATTCTCGGGCAGGGAGCCTGAGAGCCAAAAATGTGCATGCGCAGGCCACCTACCCCAAAAAACATGGTCCAACCTTAACCTCGCGCGACCCTTTTTTTAAAACCTCGCCCCTGTACTGAAATTCAAGCAAACCTCACGCTCACTCATTTTTGGCTCCTGGGCTCCCTGTCCTATAATCGTCAATTTAACACTACTGATTGTATTAATTGAAAAGAAATTGCACAGATACCTAGTATAAATGTGACCCGCCCCGAGAGAACAGGGCTTAGGGTAGAAAAAATAAGTTTTGAGTTTTTCACGGATTCTGATACTTGAAAGTACGTAGAATGAGATGGGATAGGTAGTTTTTTTTTTTAATTTATTAAGGGTAAAATGCCCTAATTTCGACCGCTTCCTAATTTCGACCACCGGCCGCCGATTTCAGCCGCTATGGATGCAATCTATCCGGAAAAAAATCATGTTTCTTTATTCATAGATGAACAATATTTAAGACCAGAATGACAACCCTACAGGCAAAAATAGCAAAGAAAAGTGAAAAAAACGAAATCGCGTAGGTGAACATTTTTTTAACGAATTCTTTCATCTTTATTGCGAATAATATTTGTAATAAATTCTATACCATAATAATTGTGAATTGTGATGGTACATGGTGTCAGATTTCGGTAAAACCATCGTTTTTTAAAACAACTGAAGGTAAGTACCTACGTACTTAACAAAAATTTTCACCAAAGTTCGATTTGTTTGGGGTGCCCTAATCGCGACCATCTACCATATACTATCTTATGTAATCTGTTGTTTTGAATGCGATTTTGTTTTTTCTAATTTTCTCCATGAGTTTTGGGTGTAGAGTTGTCGTTTTGGTCTCATTTTGTTTATCTGTGAAAGAAGAATATGAAAAAATTATTTTCGGGTAGATTCCACTCATTGCGAACGAAATCTGCTGGTGGTCGAAATTAGGAACCCAAAATTTCAAAATCGAGTTTCGAGTTTCCTCCGAAAAAAAATTACAAAAAATTATTGTATCGGCTCAAAATTTTAGGGAGTGGCAAAGGAAGTATCAGGATATTTTTTAAGCCATTTCCGATGTCTCTATCTCAAAAATTTTTGATCGATGGAAGTTTGAGAAAAAGTGGTCAAAATATGGAAACCTTACCCTTACACGTCATAAAACGTGAAAAACGAATGAAGGAAATTTCAAAAAAGAAAAATATGTAATGATTTTTAAAAATCCTAAAATTAATTTTTTTTGAGTTACCTATTACATAAACTTGGCAACCAGAATTTGTATAATAAATTAAAATAAATTACATTGAAAATTACGAAAATAATTTGAAAAAAACGAATTTATTAAAATAATGGCCGCAATAATTGCAGCTAGCGTTATCTATGTGTGAAAAAAAGTTGGAAATTGTAATAGTAACGTCATCACTCATCACAACCATAACCAATGACAGCAAGGCTTGCAAGAGCATTGCAGCCACATTTGCACCACTTTTATTTTGTGCGAATTTTAAACGCGTTTTTCTCGATAAGTTTATTTTCTTCCTTAAGCCATGTTCTCTCGGAGCGGGTCACATATATGTACGGGTACATGTACATTAGGGTGGAGTGAAAAAAATCGATGGTCTTCGATTTTGCTCATTTTTTAATATGTTGTTCCTTTTGAGTTGAAACCTCCCCACACAAATTTTTAGCCCCCTAGGTCACTCTGGAGGGGAGCTAGGGGGTCTCAAAGAGGGGTCATTTTCGAAAAAAACACGGTTTTTCGCGTTTTTGACCCCGAAAACCCCCCCAAACAAAACTCGTTACGTCGGTTTCTAGGTGCAATTTGAGATTCTGCGTCGATCTGTGCAATCGGTTTTTCGATTTGAAGCCATCTTCCTTTCCCCACCCTCGCTTTTACATGTGCAGATTTGTGTTTTTTGAGTATCATAAAATCGTTTTTCGCGTTTTATGCAAAAACTAAGCTTTCTACGAAAAAAGTGTAGTGACCAATTTTGTAGAGCGTGAAATTTGCCACCTAGTACATGTAGTAATATTTATGTCGACTCGATATTACGAAAAAAAAAACAAAGAAAACGAAAAGGCTCTAGTGCAATAAGGGGGTCATTTGGCCTCAAGTGGAACTTTGTAAAAATTTTTATGCCATTCGATTTGGATTGGTAGAAGATGATTTTAGAGCGCATGAGCGAATTTTTATCTCACCCCTTGGGGGCTGGGGGCCCAAAATACGTGATTTTAAAGCTAAAAACTTCTAAAAATTCTCTCTCCGCGAGTTTTCAACCGATTTTTCTCAAACTTGACACAAAGGTAGAGGTACTAGAGGGGAGTGCTCTGAAATTTTTTCAGATTTTTTCGACCACTTCAATGACCTTGAATTTGACTTTGAAAATTTCAAATCGCCCTGGGGAGCACAGCTTTGGAGCTGTCTCAAAAATTTTTTCAAATTAAAATTTCCCAATGTATTCTACACTCTTGAGAATTTTTTCAGATTTTTTCACGTGGTGGAAAGTGGTCAAACATCAAAAAAACTGGTGTAATTCGTCATTTTTTTTGCTTAAAATCAGTGTTTTCATCAATTTCTCATTTTTTATAGTTTCTTGCTAAAAATATTATTATTCACTCACCGTGTCCCATTTCGACCTTTATTCATTAATTTCTTACGACTATGATGTTTTGAGCGAATTTAATGCTTACACCGCAGGGACTACATCGGACTACTGCAATGGTGTAAGCATTAAATTCGCTCAAAACATCATAGTCGTAAGAAATTAATGAATAAAGGTCGAAATGGGACACGGTGAGTGAATAATAATATTTTTAGCAAGAAACTATAAAAAATGAGAAATTGATGGAAAACACTGATTTTAAGCAAAAAAAATGATGAATTACACCAGTTTTTTTGATGTTTGACCACTTTCCACCACGTGAAAAAATCTGAAAAAATTCTCAAGAGTGTAAAATACATTGGGAAATTTTAATTTGAAAAAATTTTTGAGACTTTTCGTTTTCTTTGTTTTTTTTTTTTTTCGTAATATCGAGTCGACATAAATATTACTACATGTACTAGGTGGCAAATTTCACGCTCTACAAAATTGGTCACTACACTTTTTTCGTAGGAAGCTTAGTTTTTGCATAAAACGCGAAAAACGATTTTATGATACTCAAAAAACACAAATCTGCACATGTAAAAGCGAGGGTGGGGAAAGGAAGATGGCTTCAAATCGAAAAACCGATTGCACAGATCGACGCAGAATCTCAAATTGCACCTAGAAACCGACGTAACGAGTTTTGTTTGGGGGGGTTTTCGGGGTCAAAAACGCGAAAAACCGCGTTTTTTTCGAAAATGACCCCTCTTTGAGACCCCCTAGCTCCCCTCCAGAGTGACCTAGGGGGCTAAAAATTTGTGTGGGGAGGTTTCAACTCAAAAGGAACAACATATTAAAAAATGAGCAAAATCGAAGACCATCGATTTTTTTCACTCCACCCTAATGTACATACTGTAGGATACCTTAAGTTCATAGTTTCTATGTAGAAATTTCCATGGGTACATTGAATTGACTCATTATTTTCACAAAAACTAGATAGTGGTGAGTTGAAAAGAAAAGAAATCGGAAACATAATTTCCATACGGTACCTAAAGGATTTTCGTAGGTCCTAGACAGTTTTTTACTTCGTTTTATTTCGAAAATTATATAGTTTATTCATAGAAGGATTTAGGGTGTCCCAAAAGTGAAATTAGTCCCCCAAACATTTTTCGTCTTTATGCCCATTGAACATTGTTTTCATTAATGTTTGAAAATTTCATTTCATCGAACAACTTTTTTCGAAAAAAGGGATAGGTATTGATGAAAAAATTAGAAGTTGAAAAATGCGAATATTTTCATTTGTTTTTACTCAAAAAAGTTTGAACCAAAATTCATTTTTTCATTCAAAAATCGTTTTTAGTTCCCCCCCCCCCCCGTTACATTCCCCGAAACCGCCTATGAGTTTAACATAATTAAATTATTACTGTACGCGTTTTTGTGTAGTGTTATAATGTTCCTAGATGTGTTTCCAAAAAATATATTAATTAGCCCTCCTTCCGTTCAAAAAAAAGTTCGTAAGCCCTAGGAAATTGTTTTCTCTCTCTTATGGATAAATCGGGACTGTGTCCAATATTTGACGCAAATACAGCATTACCTAGATATTTTTTCGAGAAAATCTTTTATTCTGGTTTTACAGAGTGAAAAGTTATGAATTTACCTAATAAAAAAAATTATATCTAATATGAAATAACTATCATAGTATGTAAGCTATCCAGTGTATATACTTGTGGATGTACTGCTTTAATTCTAATTGTTATGCCAAAATAAAATCATTGCATTGTTGAATTCCTGTATATCCGGCCAATGCAGATGACATCGTTCCAGTAACTGCACATATCCAATTAAAATCCCAAATTAAGAAATTAATTTACGTACGTAAAGAATATTTTTGATAAAATGAGGGTAAATTTCTATGCCCTAGAATTAAAAATCCAGTACCTACCTCATCATTTGACAATAGTTCTTCCAAATCTTCAGAGATTTCTGAAAACAATGGACGACCATCAGGAATGAAACTCCAACATTTGCGCATTAAATTGTACCTTAAAGTGAAAAAAAATGTTACCTAGGTACTTGGACAAGTTGAAAAATTTGGAATATCAAGCATTCATATCCATTAATATGTAATTTACAGGAAAAAAAAAAGACGCACATTTCTTCGGAGCAATGGGGAGGTTTTTCCATTCGATACCCGGAGTGTAAAGCTTGGTATAATTTTCCCATGTCCATAACTGAAGGATAAGGTTCACAACCTAAAGTAAAAATTTCCCAAAGCAGTATTCCATATGACCACCTGTCGAAACAAGTCACAGATTTGGTACGGATTTGATCAATGGGAATTGGGGAATTCAATTTTAGAAATTCAACTTACACGTCAGATTGCGTTGAGAAAATGCTGTGGCAAAATGCTTCAGGTGCCATCCATTTTATTGATAACCTGCCATCGGATTTTCTCTTGTTGTCTTTATTTTGGATATCTCCAGGTAATCCGAAATTACTTATTTTCATGGTGTGATCTTCAGACACTAGAATGTTTCTAGCAGCAAGGTCGCGATGAGCGCACTGAAAATGTACAAGTGTACCTACGTAAAACCCATTTATAAATCATTAATCCGCACGTGCTTGCGGATAATAGATGCCCCTAGAAATCTATGAACTGATGAATACTTTTCTAGCAGCCAAGTAATCCATCCCTTCAGCTACTTGCAGAGAAAAGTTCATTAAATCTTTCACTGACAAGTCGCTCAATGGTTGTGTATTGTCTCCAGATGGAATTTGTTTTTGAAGGAAATTGTGTAAGTTCCCATGGCTAGCGAATTCCGTTATAATTAGCAAACTTCCGTCTTGGGTGCAGCATCCAAGTAGTCGAAGAACATTATCATGTGTTCCAACTGATTTCATTATCTCCATTTCTGATACCAAATCCATCATATCCGAATCGGTGCTGGTGTCTGAAAGAATTATTTGATCTATGAAATAGAAAACTTGAAGCATACAAACCGAATTGAACAGCTGAGTAGTGAATTCTGTTCATCTTTGAATTATCATGAGCAGAAAAATGAGCTAACCTTTTAACATTTTTACTGCCACAGTCATGGTGGGATATTCTGGTAAAATGCCAAGTGCTTCTCCTAGCAGAACTTTGCCAAATTCTCCCTCTTCTATGCATTTTCCAAGTATCAACTTACTTCTTGGAAATTCCCATTTGCCATCGACTGGTAATAAGTAATGTGTCTGTGATAATGTTGTCGTTGAATTATTTAGACTTGACTTGGATGCATTTTCAATGGCAACATTTGGTAATGCCTGAAATTTTGGAGGTATTAAAAGCGAGTGAGAAATATTCAGAATTTTCGAGGTCCCTCGCAGGATGATTTATTTTCTTCTAAAAATGCAATTCTCAAAATTTGAGTACCAAGGTAAGTACATCAATTAGGGACCATTCTTTGGACCGATTCCAGGTCAGTTTCTGAATGACCGAATTTCCGAACATAAAAACTTCTGAAAAATATACTTATTCCCGACTCTATTTTACTGAATAAAATTTTCCCTAAAAATCGAGCGAAATTTTATACCTTTCAAATAAGTTATGGAGGGATTTTATGAATCTTTTACCCAAACTTGATTCGAAAAAGTTAAAGTACAAAATTCATTGAGCTGCGTCGAAAAAAATTGGACCCCTGGGAAGTGAAAGCGAATAGTTAAGTACCTACTATGAAATAGAGCTTTCGGATTTGCAGCATTCAATCCCTTAAGGTTTTTTTTTTACCAGGTCTTGGGAAGTGAAATCGATAAAAAAAAAAACTTAAGTAAAATATGTGTAAGTATATTCGAAAATAATTTTTTTTCTTAGGTAGGTACTTCCTTTTTACTGGGAAACAAGGAACCAGTTATCCCACAACCAATAAAAACAAAATCCGATTTTATTAGGAAAAATCAGGTTCAAATTGATTTTTTTTTTAGGAAAATATGCCCTTTCCGAAAAAAAATTGAAAATGTTTACCCTTCTAGTCGATAAACTCGAGGAAAAAATTTCAAATCAAAATGAAATCGAAATCGGTTTTCTCCAAGTATTAGCTGACAATATTTGGATTTTGCCAAAATATTCGGAAATAAAAATGTAATTTTCAATTTTTTGTTTATTCCGTAAAATTTTATTTGAGAAAATAGATTCAGGCATAAAATTTTCGAGTCTTTCGGTTCGAAAATCCGGTCATTCGGGAAACTGTATTAGGAAATATGGGTAGAAACCAGTGGAAACCCTTTGGACCTTCTTTTTCTTGCGGAATTTAACAGCATGCTAAGAAACAAAAAAAATTGACAAAATGATGTAATATTTCCAAATATTACTCGAACATCTGAAAATATATCTCAGTCTTGATTTTTAAAGGCAACCATTATCAGGGCAGGGATTGAAGAGTGAGAGAAAACAGCGGGGAAAATCCCAATTTTCTCCTTCAAGGTAAAAAATTTAGGTCATGGATAAGTTCAAATAAATATGTAGGTACTCTTACTTCAAGCATTGGTTCTTCTTTGCATTAAAAGAGACAAAATTTCCATCATTTTTTATTAAAATGCCATTGCATTTTTTTTCAATGTTTTTCTCACTTTTTCAACATTTTAAAACACTTCTTCCAGTTTTTCCAAATCTTTGAAAATTTTTCTTTTCTTTTTTTTAGAAATAAAATTCATCTCAGGCATTATTCTATGTACTTTACCTATATTACAATTTAGAAAATCAGTGTTATCAATAATATGTAATTCTAAATTAAAACTGTATACCTCTTTCTTTCTTTCATTCTTTCTTTTTTTTTGGAATCAATTGTACCTCCTCCCAGGCCTAAGACATATCAATATCAAAATCTAGAAATACATACCACTTTATTCACCTCATCGAGTACCTACATTAAACATCATTTTCCTTCAGGTCAAAGTTTTTCATCCCCCACTTTTTGTGGCCTCGAGGGGTCATCTTTGAGGTAATTCAGAGGTCCTTAAATCGAGTAGAAAAGACTTGACACACTTTTCCACAAACGCTCACTATTGAAGATTTTTACTGTCTGAATCAAACGCATTATGGCCTTGGACAAATCGCACTACTGAGTTATAAAATAGCATCTCAAAAACTAAACTCTTTTGTTTTGAAATGGCCAATGTTTGATATTTACTTATTTGGAGCTGGTAGACCCAAAAATAAAAAAAATCCAATTTTTTAAATATGTTACTTCATAGCTCCGAAGTGTTAATAAATTTGGGGTAAGAGGACCAAAAAGGGAGAAAGGAAAGGGGCCTGAAGCATCCAAATTTTGAAGATTCCGTCCATTCGTGAATCGCGATCCTTATTTTTATCTCAGCATAGCGTCTATTAAAATGTGTATCTTTCACTAGAAGTACTTAGCCAATTTTATGCAGATATTTATAATTACACGAGTGATAGAGAAAAGTTTAGGGATACTTTGGTCAGCTATAGCGCTATGTTTCAAATTGTTACACCAACTAACCACTACCACTTCTTCTCCCATGTAGTATTTAGTGGAATACATTTGAAGGGTACAGGATAAGAACCACGCAAGTCAAAAAATCTGGTATTAGAAAAGAGACCTAGGCATAAATTTAAAAAAGGTTACTTCCAAGTCCCTTTTGTAATGTAGGTACAATTTTTTGACTTACTTAACTGATTTTCCACTGTATCCTTCATTTTAAAATTTTGATGCTAAATTCGCGAAAAAAAATCACAAATAAGGTTAAGACAATTTTAAAAATTTGGAATCTGCAGATCCAAATTTTTTGTCCGCTTTGGCCTTCCTACATTCAAAGTTTATCTGCATACAGTTGTCCAAGACCATTATGCTAGGTATTGACTTGGATAATAAAACCCCTAAAAATAGGACTCATTTGTGAAAAAGTAAGTGGTTACATTTCAGCCTTTTTTACTTTATTCAAGGGTCTGTTGATCCTCTTTAGGATGGCCCCTCGTGTTTAAAGTTGACTTCTAAAAATCAAAACTGGGTCATGATTTTCAAGTATTAAGGCAAGTAATTATGAGTATTTGGAAACAGGAGGTACATTATTCCACTGATCCCCCCCCCGTTTTTATATGTCATCCTTTGTTAGATCTCAGGATAATAAGGGTGCCCAGCACCGGACACATGACTTCTGATTGGTGTAAGGGCTAACATTTTGGGAATCTCATTTTTGTAGGTAAATGTACCACCCTGGAGCGGCGGGAGCTTCAAAATTCGAAAGTTCGATTAAAGACATCCTAATACTCACACATTTGTGGTTACCTATATAAATATATTACCTGTGTGTTCAATGACTTTTCATCTAGGTTGATTTGATTCTCAATAACCACCCGTTTTATGCATTTTCCTGCAGTTATTGTTTCCATACCCATTCCATTTGATTGCTGTTGCATTGTTGTCAAACTTTTTCGACGGTAAAGAAAATGGTAACCAATGAGCAAAGAGATAACAATCACACCAAATATAGCTATACCAGGAATGAAAATTGGTATTGCACCATTTTTATGATTAGAATAGTGATTGAGATTGGGATTGGGATTGGGATTGGGGAATCGGGATCGGGATTGGGACTGAGATCGGGATTGAGATTGGGATTGGTATTGAGATCGGTATTGGTATTGGTATTGGGATTGGAATTGGGATTAAGATTTGCATGCTGTTTTGGAACAGTAGTATTGAAATGTTTTCCAATTAATACATTAACATATTCTACTTCCGCTGATGAATTTTTAGGTAGGCGACAAACAACTTCCTTTGAGGAAATTGATCTTACGTCACAGTAGAAACTACCAACCTTCACAAGTATATCCGTCACTTGACAGGCATTGTCTATATCAACTCCATGAATAATGACAAATTTACTACCATCAAATTGAACGGACGAATTGACAAAATGATGAAATTTTGGATTAGGGTATAAAAGAAACAATTGTTTTTTGGCGATCGTGATATTTTTACCAGTTGCATCTGTCAATGAAAACTCCATGCTCTTGGGGTGTTCTGCATCTAATTCAAGATTATTCATTCTTGGTATTTGCGGTGATGGACAAGCAACTGCTGAATCCTTTTGAATATAGTTGCAAGAGCTGTTGTACATGCGAATTCCATCAAACACATGAAACGAAATTCCTCGAAGTGATTTGTGGGTTATGTTACTACATATCAATACTAGTATTGTAACCCCACCATCCAGAATACCTTTCGGTTCAATATTGAATCCTTTTTCATTGTGATGTTCATCCTTAATATATGTGAAGGTGTTGTTGCGAAAAGGTAAAATTCTTTCATCATATTTCACAACAATCTTGGTCTTTTTTTCAGTAGATGAACTGGTAATACATTTTATCTCTTGTAGAGTGAAAGAAAACACCAAACACGATGCATTGCCAATTGAAACAGTGATACGTTTATCAATATTAAAATGTTCACCTTTAATGGTAAGTACAGTACCGCCATATGCAGGCCCTTGTTTTGGAAAAAATTCAATAATCTTTGGAATAAGGGATTCACATTTTCCCTCCATTGGACACCAGCCGCAATCCAGTATTGAAGAATTGTATTCTCCACAAGAAATGCACTCGTTGCAATCAAATAATTTAATGTTCATCTTCACAATATTTGAAATTTGAGGTGTTGAGATTGACAGTGTTCCATTCAAGTGAATTGTACCCACTGGTATCTGTGGAACATCACGTGATTCAGGCAGCGGACATTGTAAATTGTAAAAATTATTTTCATTTTCATGAAACAACCCTTTACCAGAATAATACAAAGATTTATTCTCAATGGTGAATTCGCATGTAAACGATTGCCATATTGCCGGTAATCTTGAACGACCCCATAATAATGATTTAACAGTGTCATTTTTAAATACAACAGTACTGTTTAGTGTAATTACAACTTCTTCATTTAAATAACTCTGCAACCATGCATAGTATTCTCCATAGGAACAATCACATCTCGTGGTACATTTGTTTGTTAATCCGCACCAGCCACACAATTTGGGAGTATTTTGATGGACACAAGTTCTGTAATCTGTATGTATGGAGCAGTCTATTGGATGTATTGGCAAATTAATTTTGGCAAGTTTACGATCTGTCATTATATACAAAGAATCATTTTGGGGAGAAAACAGTAGATCGGAATTCACTGGCGATCCTTCATCTATTAATATGTCTGCAAGTTCACATACATTAGTTGCATTATTCACAACAATCTTCTTCAGGTGGCCAATGTTGGTGCCAATGAACACATCATTATGCGTTGCAGTTGATTTGATTGTGATCGCTGTTGAAAGTGCATCAAAAGTAACGACAGGATATTCAATTATCGGAATTATACCTTCAAGTGACATATTTGTCGTCAAAGAGCAGAGATTAGATCCAACCATTTCAGAATAATTGCTACATCGCTTATGCGGCGACTTAGCTTTAAATTCTCTACATTCACTTCCATTAAAACAACTGCAACCATTTTCATCAAATTTTTCATTGATGGCCTTTACCGAATAAATACACAGAGCACTGTGATCACTAGATTTGTTGGAGGTGTCTTCTATAGTTTGGCTTTTAGAGAATGTAGCAAAAAGCACATCATCATCTGGACTAATCTTTAATGATCTTGCCAACAGTTCATTAGGGTTTCCTACATTAGCAGCTTGTATTAAATTATACAAAGATTTTCCACCTCTACATTCAATAGGAATCTCAATATATCCATGCTGCTGAGATTTGTCATCATAACAGATTCTAATCACTTTTGAAATATAAGTAGACTGCTCAGAGGATTTTTTTGGGGTGGTTAAAAAGTACGCATATTTTCCGGATTCGAACCCATGCACATAATTTACCAAAGATGCCTCACGATACGGGATATTAAGTAATCTTAGATGAAATATGGATACTTCTGCATATGTCCTAAGATTTCTATCAAAATTTAAAGTTCTTATATTTGTGGCAGGTAAAGTTGTAGAATAATTGCCATGTGAAACTGCAAAATATAGTTTCAAAATTCTACTTTTCTCATCCTGGTTAAACTTTGAGATAAATGCTACTGTTGATGAATTTGCACCATTTTCCATCATTCCATCAGATTTACCGGAGAATGTTAGTGCATGATGGAGTGTGTCACTACCAAAATTATATAATTCACACACAAATTCATCGGTACTACCGCAAGCGAATAATTGAGAATCACGGGAATTCACTACTAGAATTTTATTATAATTTTCCCCAATGCGTTTCTGAGGAGTTGTAATATTGTCCAATGGTATCAAATCAGATGATAATATATATAAGTGATTCACCGCGCCAATGAACACTGCTCCTTGATTCTGATCTACTGCTAGATGATTGAACTTCGATGTACCGTGATAATAAGAAAATACCGTGTTATTTTCCGAGGATTTAACGCCACTAAATAGTAAATATGAAACGAACATTACCCATGGAAGGGCCATTCTCCAAATTGGAGGCATTTTCATCTTGGATCAAGAAAATCGTTTTCATGTTTTATCTCCACCAAGTCATATTTCTTTCAAAATCCATACATGCATTGATAAAAGATATAAGGTAAGTTGTTCACTTTTGGTAATGCAATCTGGAATGAAAAAAAGGTGAACCATCTATAAAAAGGTTCTCTTTCAAAGTCATAGGTTCACACTTCTTTTTACCTAACCTTACACATTCTAATTTATACGTTGTTTATGAGATTTCTTAAAATTCAAGAATATCCAAGGAAGGAAAGAAAATTTAAAGCAGACGATTAAATTAACTCAAAATTGAAATCTACATTTGCGGTGTTCCATATGAAAAAGGGCAGCATTGTCATAAAGTTGATTTCTAGAAAATTGCGAAAATGTGAATTCAGGTCGAAATATCGATTTTTTCTGTGGGTTCGTGCGCTATAATCTTTTTACTTTTATGTGAGATTGTCCGGAACTCGTGAAATATATTTTAAACTGTATCAACAAACCGTTGAATAGTTGGAGCAATGAAATTTTGAATACAAAAAATTGTATATTTTCATTTGCCTTGGGTTACTTATGTTTGGGGCTACTTTGAGAACACTTGGATGTCTGATACGGCTTCTAAACTAACTTTTTCGGATTCTACAGCGAATTTTCCATAGGATTTTTATGAAATTAAATTTTGCACCATAAGGTACATACTTTTTTTACTGAATATTTTTTACTCAAAAACTTAAACTTGTTCTTCTCAAAACTTTGATTTTACAGACTATCTTGAATAGTGCAAATTTCAAATTTGATCCAATTTCATTCACAGCGGTGGCAACTAGAAGTGTTTCAGAAAGCTGCCAGAATTTTGATGGATTGACCCCGCTATTGTTAGTTTTACTAGTCCCTCCGGAAAAATTAGGAAATTATCTATGGTATAGGTATTATTTAGCGGGACCATGGGCTAATTCTGACATTTTAAAACATTGACAAAACTTGAAAAATGAAAAGATGCAGTTGTAACAACAATGGTCGGGAGTGGTGGTGTGCTCCTATTGATATGTACCTATGACGCATGTAAATTATCAGAGCAAAGAAAAATTGAAAAATTGTGAGATTCTTGGAACAAACGATCAATATACTTTCTAAATTTTGAATCAGTTAAATTTTGTAGAATTTTGCCATTTTGAATCAGTATAATAAATTTAACTAAAAATCAGTCCATTTTCTCCGATATTTCAGTAAAAATTGCAGAATTTTTTTGATAACTTGGGAACCGATTGAGAAATTAATGATTTTTTACTGAAATATTAATTAAAAACTTATCACTAATTTAAAGCGAAATTTGTTTCACTGTTTCAAAAAGGTTGAATTTCATCAAAGATGATTCAGCTTTAGAAAGTAATACCTAGACCTAAGTATATTCATTTAAAAAAATAATGTAGATCTATTGAAATATCACTCAAACGAAACGAGGGTCATTTTTTTTTGAAAAATCATGTTGGTAAAGCAAAAAAAAGTTTTTTTTCAACATTTTCATGATGAAAAATTTCTTTGGCAAGCTTAAGGAGGGGATTCGACCCCGCCAGCCCCCCATTGGGCGCAGTCATGTTTTCAGAGTGGTTTCACCAGCACCACTTGCTATACCTACGAAAGTTGCTACTCCTGTTTACAGTATTTTTTACAATTTGAGTAACCTTCAATTTTAATATATCCGATGAATCCAATGTACCTATATTAGCAGGTGCGAGATTAGACAAAAAGAAATGGAACTACCTATGCCTTAGACTAAACTTTTTGGGTTAATTAAGGTTTTTGACAAAATTAGATTTTAAATATTATTATTTAAATTTTTTAAATTCAGAAGAAAAGATTAACCTTACGCTTATTTTTCTTACCGTTTTCTTCAGTCAATTATTAAATAGGTACTAACTTACTTATATGAAAAAAAAATGAAGAAAAAACGTTTTCTATGGGTATTTACTTACTTTAATAGTGTCAAACTGATTTTAAATCATTATTTTATTTCAACTTCGAAGCATAAACATCACCTAAATCCATTCATATGTGTTGAACGAATCAGACATAGTCCTTAACTGGCTACCTACCTACATACCTACCTACCTATACTACCTGAAATAAACTAGACACACTGTACGTATAACTTGAAATTTTCAAGAATATATACATAAAACTTACCTTAATGGTCCAGATGGCCAATTTTTTGCATAAAATTCCAACCGAAACGCACAAGAGAAGTAGTATTCATAAAACGTTTTTAGTAAAAATCCATTCCAACTGAATAATTACCTGATAAAAATAACGATATCACAATGATTTTAGCAGTGCTCTGTTGAAAAGGATGTATGAATCATTGAAAAAATTCACCATACATTTTCTCATAAAACGAATGATTGATTTGTGCGATAAATTTATGATAACGTTTAATTACCATACACAGAGACAAATAATTTGACGTTAGTTTTAATTTTTAGTACTTACATTACGTATAATAAATATGTAAATGTTTTTCCAATAATTTTAGTCTAATATGCACTCGAGCTGGTAGGTTGAATCGCCATCAAAAAAACATATGTACTTACGTAGCGTAAATCAGGGAATTTTACATCACAATGATAATTTTTAATGAAAAAATTACCATCAATTTATTCACATCAAGTCTTATGGGATACATTTTTATAAAATCGTTTTTTGGTGGTGCCAACTAGAAGTAAACTTCTTAGCTGGTTATTTTCCATCAAACTTTGAAGCACATAGGTATGTGTTTCCCCCTTCTTCGTCCAAAAAATGAACAAACTTATTCATATTTTAAATCAATAAGAATCCAAAGAATAATATAAAAATTCAAAATAATTATCTACCATATTCACATAATTATGTACGTGGGCATCGCAACCAGTAGCATCATCGATTATTCTGCTAGATATCACTTTCATGAATTTCCGGTCTGTACAAATTGAATGTTTCAAATGTCTGTGAAAAAAAATATTAAAATTATAGGTAGGTACCTAATGTAAAATGCTCTAAAAATAAATTAGTGCATAAAATATTGATTTTATCTCACGTAATCCGCAAGAAAAATTGATATTTATAAGAGATATTTAATCGTTATATGAAACATTTTATGGTACAAAATTGAAGAAAAATTTTAAAATTATTGGAAAATTTGAAGAAAATTTTAAAAATATGAAGTTGAAAAATTGAAGAAAAATTAAAATAGGAAAAAAATAATACTTGACAAAATTTCATTTTTTCCAACTGTAAAATTAAAAATATTTTAACTTTGATTTTTTGAATTTTTTCTCAACTTTGAATTCCCTAAGAAAGTTTTTTAACCTTATTTTCTTCAAAATTTCTTTTAACTTACCCAATTAGAAAAAACTAGAAAAAAAGAGAAAAAAACAAGATAGAAAAAATTCTGAGAAAATCAAAATTTAATAAAATTTTACTCGTGGAAAATTGTACCTAAAGTTGGGATACAGCGTTGAAAAAAATTTATAATTAAATAAATTGAAAACATTTGGAGTTGAAAAAATTATTTACTTACTTTATCATTCGAAATCGGCATTGTTTTTTCCAAATCTTTCAAAATCATTGAAAACGATGGCCGGTCCTCAGGAACGAAACTCCAACATTTACTCATTAAATTGTATCTGCATTGAAAAAAATTCAGTTTAACATTAAGTAAAAATACAAGATGATTAGGTAAAAAGAAACGGAGAAATAGAATAAGACACTTACATCGTTTGAGAGCAACTGGGAGGTTTTTCCATACGATATCCTGTTTGCAAAGCTTGGTATAGTTTTCCCACATCTGGAAACGAAGGATAAGGTGTGCCACCCAAAGTCATAATTTCCCACAGCAGTATGCCATACGACCATCTGTAAAGTTTAACAGTAATGACTAAGTGCTTTGATGTACCTGTTTGGTGTCAAAGGTACATGAACTTATTTTATCCTTTCAACTTACACATCAGACTGAGTTGTATAAATACAATGGCACAATGCTTCAGGTGCCATCCATTTAATCGGTAGCCTGCCATCTGATTTAATTTTATAGTAGTCTGTTTGATGAATATGCCTAGCTAAACCAAAATCTCCGATTTTCACGACGTAATCTTCAGATACCAGAATATTTCGCGCAGCAAGATCGCGGTGAATGCACTAAAAAATAAAATTTAAATAAGGGCCGAGGTATCGGCATTTTAAAACAAAAATGGCTGGAATATTAGCAAGGTAAAATCTTGATGAATAGTCACTTTAATCGAAGCCAAGTACTCCATTCCCCTGGCTACTTGTACAGCAAACATTAATAAGTCCTTCTCAGATAATTTCCCCGGCATGATTTTGTTATTCACTGAAGAAAGATATTTTCGAAGGAAGTCTCGTAAGTTGCCATGCAAGGCGTATTCTGTTATAACGAGCAAATTGCCATCCTGCGTGCAGCATCCAAGTAAACTGAGTACATTTATATGTGTACCGATCTGTTTCATCAACTCCATCTCTAATACCAAAGCAACCATGTCTGCATCAGAATGAGTATCTGAAATGTGAATTGATAGTTGAAATTTTAGGGTTTCCTCGTGATAAATTGGCCAATATTTATGGGTAGAGTACTTTTCAACATTTTAACTGCGACGGTTGTTACTACGTGTTTATGCAAAATATCCAACGCCTTTCCTTGAAAAACTTTTCCGAATTCTCCTTCTCCTACATGTTTTTCAAGTGTAAGTTTACTTCTGGGAAATTCCCAGTTGACATCGAGTGGCAATAGGTAATCCGATTCAGATGAAGTTTCTATAGCTGATTTTTGAACTGAGTTATGTACGATTGAGATGTTTGGTAATTTCTATGGGAAAAGGTTGACATATGCCTAGGTAAGTACTTATATACATATTTATGCAAAAAGTAGGTATGTTCGATTGGAGTGAAAAAACAGATTCTTTAGACTTTTAAGAAAATTGATGAAGTAGGTAGTTTACTTCGAGTGAAAATTCTCCATAGGTAGGTATTTTTGAGGACACGGGTGATCTTGGTGATCAAGGGGTTATGATGAGAAAATACCAGATCTGTAAACACTAACTCAGCACATGATCTATTCTTCTCCTTCGCCAAGAGTCCCTTGCAGCAATCAATAAGAACACAGTTGATTCGGATGGCAAAATCAACACAACAATCCAACAGTAAATTACAAAACAAAGTCACATATGTTCATTATATTGAATGTTCTAGAATCTAGATCGCCAACAAACCTCCTAGATGCAGTAGATATCCGGTCAAAGTGCCAAACTACCACGTATCTATTTCTATATCTGACTAGTCCAATGCCACAGCAGAACAGAATTACGTGCCCAACTTCATTCAGTTACCTATCCATTAGAGTTGGATCCCCCCCCCAAAAAAAATGAGCAGTCCACCGAGATATGTAATTTCACTTTGTTTCGTTCAGGCCCCCCCCCCCCCCCCCCCCCCCCCAAATAAAAAAGAAACTTTTTCCAATTTCTATTTCTCACAAGAAATTAATTTTGAAATTTTGTGTTTACAGATTTTAGGAATTTAAAATTCGCGACTTTTTTTCGCGACCTTTTCTCAACTTTTCATGCTCCGAATTTGTCCAAAATACCCCCTCCCTCGCGCATACTCGTTTCAAAGGAAATTTCAAGTACTTTTTTCATTCCTCCTTCGCTAATACTCTTCTTTTTTTTAGGAAATTTCCAGAATTTCATAGATTTCTTACTAAACAACATTTTCACGAAAATAATAACCAAGTATTCAACACTAATGATGAGAAGATAAATTTTCCAAAAAAATTGAAATTTGGGGGCAAAATTTTCCGTTTCAAAATATTCAATTGTCAGAAATGGAAAAGGAAAGAGTCTATAATTATCATCATTTTGAGAATCACTGCTATAAAGTAATAGAGCCCGAGCGAAGCGAGGGCGAACATTTTTGAAAAAAAAGGCATCCAGAAGCTGAAATTTCTTCATTAAAATTTGTGCTTTTTCGTGCTACTTTTTCAGAATGTCCGACAAAAAATGATTTCGATTTTTTACTCATTTTGTTGAGGTATGTTAATATGTTGAGCCCGAGCGAAGCGAGGGCGGAAATTCTTGCTAAAAAAAAACCTAAAATTGGAAAATTCACCAATTTTTCCTTATTGAGATGAAAACTTTCCAGATGATTCCGTAGATGTCTATCTTTCGTTAATGATAGGGTTTCAAATTTAATATTTAACAAAAACAGGACCTTCACATAACTTGAAAAGCAGAAAAGTAGGACTTTTGTAGGACCTGTAGGACCAGGACTCGCTAGATACCTTATTTTTTGACTTCCAAAAAAACACGATATTTTGTAATGAGGACCTCTCCTTCCAAAAAAAATTTAGGAGTAAAAATTTTGAAAATTCTATTCGAGATTATCTCCAAGTCCCATAATAAATGAGAAGGGAAAAAATTGTTTTCACTCAAGAAAATTTAATTATCTAGGTTAAAAGGGAAGGAGGTTCATATCATCATTTTGAAAATCAATCGTGTAAAATTACTGAGCCAGAGCGAAGCGAGGGCAAACTTTTTTTCAAGTTTTAAAGGAGGGAATCATATGAATGCGACTACAGCGATAATTCCAGACAAAGAAATAAAAATTGTGAGATTTTCATTGAAAATACCTGAATACAGATTATTTGAAATAAAAAGAAACAGATGTTCTGCGCGAGCAAAGCGAAGGCGGAAATTGTTTATAAAAAATTAATCTTGAAAATAATTTTTTTTTGACAGATGAGTTTTTTATTTTTTTCGTACTATCCCTTGGATCAATGAAAAGAAAATAAAAACTTATAAGTTCCTACATTAAATCAAAAAAATATTATTTTCACGATTTTTCCTAATACAGCAAAGGTGACTCTGGTTTTGGTCAATTTTGACCATGGCGTACCCTAGGTAAAATTCTGGAAAATTATATGATATTCTAGGACCAATAAGGTGTCTAAAAACTATTTTTTGAAAATTTTTCCGCGAGTCCCTCATAGGTAAGGAGGCCCTCAAAATATTGACTCAACGTTTTGAAGGGGTGGGGGTAGAGGGGGGAGCTGATTTTTTTTGTAAAAAGCCTTTACATATATAATCAAGTTTGAAGAAAATCGGTTGAGTCAATCCCGAGAAAAAAAATGAAACTAATTTTTCACATTTTGAGTCATTACTCACGAACCACTTATGTTAGGGGGTCTGAAAATCAGGAAAATGATGTATCCTTAGGGGTATCTACATATCCTGTAAGTATCATTCCAAGATCGCTTGGGGCCGATTTTCTATGTAAACCCGCCAATGCCCTAGATTTACCAAGATACTTAATTTTCTAATTAATGATGCAATACCCACTTCTATAAGAAATTCCTTCAAAAATGTTTAAACATTAAATTTAATGACTAAAAATTTGTTCGATCTGACTACTTTTCGAGCCATGGAGTGAAAAATCTAAATTTTACAAAATATTGCATTAGCCAAAATTCAGTTACTTAACAGAACTTTCATAAATGTGAGGCGTTGTGCAATAAAGGACCTTGTGGTGAAAATGAAATTTGCCCAATTCGCTTAGAAAACTTAGGTATTTTCTATACGAATTCTGCAAAATCTGGCATTCGATTTTTTTTCACCGTAAGGTCCCTTATCGCACAACTCCTCACAAATTCAAAAAATATTCTAGATAGGTAACCAAACAATTTTTCGCCTAAATTTTGGGGTACCTACTAATTTTAAAAAATCAAGAAATTTCGCAACCCCCAACTTTTTTACCCCCTCCCCCTTGCGAAGGGCGAAAAAATCATACCTATCTGAAGAAAGTAGAAACTCAATAACACTTTCTCAGGGATGACTACTATTTCTTACAGAAAGCCCTACTTAAACGTGGCATTACTTTGAGGATCCCTGCTGCTTAATTTTCTTCTGAGAAGTCTTCTTTACTCGAAGTGAACCATTTCATTTCACCAATTTTTGTCAAAATCCTGAGGATTTTCTCACTCCGCCTCAATGAATATATACCTACCAATACATTAGATTGTTCTTCATCCAGATCATTGTGTTTTTCAATGACAAGCCTCTTTATTTGTCGCTGCAAACCCCATGTTTCCATTGGAATATAATTCGTATTTTGTTGAATTTCCATCAACGCTCCTGGACTTTTTGATAATTTCTTACGGTAAAAAAAGCATGAAGCTATGATTGAGGACACTGCGACCGTTGAAACAATGATACCGATCCCTAACAAATATATAGGGGTAATACCACTAATTTCAGACAGCCAAAAAAAGAAGCCTGAATTTTTGATGTAATCGAATGGAACGTCAAACGTACGCGTTGCTTGATCTATTTTCAATGTAATGTTACTTTTCATAATGGCAGCTGATGGACCAGTGGTGCACTTAATGATGCTCGAATTGTAAAAAAAAATCAAGCATGAAATATTTCCTATGAAAACACGAACAGAATTTCCAGCATTCAAATATTCTCCTTTAATTATTAAATCAGTTCCGCCAGATTTGGGCCCCTCTTTTGGAGAAATTTCCGTGATCTTTGGATCAACAAACGTAAATTTTTTTTCAGATACAATAGGTAACCCATGGACCATAACTTGAACTAGCCCTTCGTGAAATTTTCTTCCATTTGATTGCTCGGTAATGCAGATGGTCTGCTTTGATGCTTTGTACTCATTTTTATATGGTGTACAAGTGATGCCAGCAACTTTAATGTCTTGATTGGTACTTGTAAATGAATCATCAAAATTATCATACCAAATGGTAATATTGGTACCACCTTCCCATGGCCCTTTTTCAGGACTGAAATGAGAAATTGATGGACGGAGATTACGAATCTCGATTTTGGTCAATTTCTGGTCAGTCATTGCATACAAATACTCTTTTTTTGGATCAAACTGCAGGTCAGGATTTATTGGAGACCCTTCATCAATAACTGTATCACTGTATTTCCACACAGAAGTGGTGCCCTTCACGACGATCTGCTTCAAGTGGCCAGTATGCGTTCCAATTATTATAAAGGTACTGTCAGATTTTGATATTGCAGTGATAGCTGTTAAACGTGTTTCAAAAGTAATTAAAGCAATTGCTTGCACTCGCATGCTTCCACCGATGGGTAAATTCGGCATTGTCCCACAGAATTTCGAATCATCAGTGGTATCCTTGAGACTTTTTCTCTCTGATGGTAGTAACATATATTGTAGACCACAATCTCCCATTCCATTGGAACACTTTTGAATATTTTCAGTAAATTTTTCATCTATTGTTTTCAGGGAATACACACATAATGCATTTTCATTACTGAAATGGGATGTCTCATCATCTAGGGATCCGTTGCTTTGAGCAAAGATCACGAATAATACGTCATATTCTGGTGCAATACCCAGAGATCTCGCCAATTCAGTATTTGGTTTTGTAATAAATGCAGCTTGAGCTAAATCATAAGATTTTCCTAGTTTATCTGCACATTTGATTGGGATTTCGGTATAGGAGTTATAAGTTTCATCCCGCTGACATAATCTGATTAATTTTGATATGTACGCCGATTGATGGATAGATTCCCTTTGAATTGTTAGGAAATAGCTATGAGATCCCGAACTGAAACCATACACATACTTAATAATATAATTTTCTCGATAATCCTCATGAAGGAAAATCTGTGTTTTGAAAACATCTTCTGGACCGTGCTTGATAATGCTAAGAAATTCTTTATTATCCAGGTTTCTTGTAGAGACTGCAGGAACAATTGATTGATGTACCAAATCATTAGTGTAAGTAGCTCCAACATACAACGTTGGTAATAAATACTTTTCTTTCTTATACATGCCAAAAGAACTAGGTTTGATAAAACCAGTGGCTATGAATGCTACTGTTGAAGCGCTTGGACTGCTTGCTGCCACTGATTCGGTCCCTGTGATCGTTTTACGCAATGGATTTTCAATTTTATAAGCATCACATGAACCACGAGGATAACTTCCGCAAGCAATTAATTGAAGACTTTTATAATCCAAAACGAGTATTTTATTGTAATTATCTATGACTTCTGGTGGACATTTACCATTAGCGCATTTCTCATCAACACTTGGAATGGTAGAAATGCTTTGTATCAACTTTAAATCGGGAGATAATTGATAAAGACGGTTTACTGCACCGATAAACACCCATCCTCGATCTTTATCCACTACTAAGTGGTTAAACTTGAATGTTCCATATGGATCAGAAAATATTTTAAAATCATCGACTGAGGATTTGGCAGTTATCCATTGCAATGTTAGACATAATCCAGAAACAACCCAAATGAAGAATAATTCGTCTCTGTAACGCATACTGAGGAATATTTCTGGTTAATGGATTTTTATATCCTTCCAATTCTGAAATGTATTTTCATTGCTTCTATCTACTTATTATTTTGGAGGTTAGGGTCCGAGCTTGTGATGAAATTATTTTTGTGATGTGAAAATGTCTACAAAGTAAAAACAAAAGACGTAGTTTAAAAATTTAGATACGAGTTGGGTTTCTTTTCTCTAAAGCAAAGCATGATTGAAAAAAATAGGTGTATCTACAAAATTTGAAAAATATGGAGAAATGCTACTGTCATTAAAACTCGAAAGCAGTCATGTACTGTAGTATGTCATGTTTGGAAAATAAAATAGGTACTTTTAACAGTACCTACTTTCTTAAAATGTGGGTATTGATAAAAACTTGTAAATTTATTTTGAAATTCGATAATTTTCATTTGTCAGAAATCTTGTTTTGAAATATCCTCATAAAAAACATATTTTTGGACCAAAAAAAAAGTACATACGCCGAGAAAAATTTGTGGTAATATTGACAACAAATTGTGGAAAAACTTATCCAGTCCGAGTTTATGATGCTCTTCACCACAACTGTGGTACTTTTTACCACAGTTGTGGCAAAAAAAGTACCACAACTGTGGTAAAAAGCATCATAAACTCAGACTGGATAAGTTTTTCCACAATTTGTTGTCAATATTACCACAAATTTTTCGTGTACCAATAGACCGGAGTAACATTGATAGAAAAATCGCTGTTTTTTTCATTTTTTACAATTTTTCGACGTGTTAAAAATGAGTTTGATTTTTCGTCTATTTTTTTTCTGGAAGTACCATCGTTCCTCTACAATTCAAGTCCAAAATGGTTACTCCCGCATGTAAGGTCGAGGAGCTAGAATTTTTTGAAGGGTCAAGAAAAAAATCGTCAAAAACGGGGTAACTTTGATAGGGTCTAATTATTACGTCATAGCGACCAAACTATGAAGTGAAAAGTGTTCCGAATGATGGGGGAACAATGATAGATAATGTACCTACACATTGCACCAAAAAAATTTGCACAAAAAAATCGTAAAATATCAAAATGTCGTTTATTTGTAAAATAGCGATTTTTAAACCTCTATTTTACGAATAAACGACATTTTGATGTTGTACGCTTTTTGTATGGCAAATTTTTTGGTCTAATGTGTAGGTACACCACCTATTAATGTCCCCCCATCAATTTGAACATATTTCACTTCATAATTCGGCTGTTATTACGTAATATTACACCCTATCAAAGTTACCCCGTGCCCGTAGAATTGAAATGCCGCTCATTCAGCACGTGATAAAAAATTTTCCACACAAAATTATATTGATTTAAACTTACCTTTAGATCATAGGAAGGTTCATTTGACGAAAAATTAAAATTAACCACACTTCAGGGGGGGGGCTTGTTTCCAACGTCTCAAAATTGTTAAATAGTGACATTTACATTCAAAGCTGAACAGTTATCGTGATAAAATTTGAATGTCCCAGATAAATATCACTTCCAGTGGATTGGACTCTCCTCTTTCGATTGAGCTCGGCGCGAACGCGATAGCTTCATTTTTACGCCGCCTGCAGCGCATTACGTAACGAAAAACGTGATTATCAAAGTTACCCCGCGAAAATCAAAGTTACTCCGGTCTATTGGTAGGTATGTACCTAAATAGTGCTTACCGAAACACTCGAATTTATTGACTAGAATGATTCAAAAATATTCCAAAAGCAAAATATATGTAATATTTTTCGTAAAGGCTGAAAATGGAAGGAGGGGGCGATATGGAGAAAAATCTTCGCTGACGATCTTTTTAGAAAAAAGGTTTTCCAAAACCAACATTAACAAAAAGACACTAAGTATGGTATTTTCAAAAAATAAATGAGTGATTTAAAATAACCTTACTTATAGGTAACGATTGGTATAAATATAACGAACAGTGGCGTCGTCAGAATCGAAAATTGGGGGCACAAAAGGGGTCGTGAGTTGAACAACTTTTTTTGCTTTTTCGTAGTGGAAAAAAGGGGCTGACTTTTTTCACCTACTAAAAATGGGGAAGGGGTAAAATGGAAGCCTTCTTCCGCATGTTCGTCTCAGATAGATCATAAAATTGCTTTCCATGTTTTAATGCTCTGAAAATCCCTATCTGATGAAGTGTAATGTAAATTTATAAATACAACATAAGTTTTTTTGGGGTGGGGGGGGGGCAGCGGGGACCAGAACTTTTTTCGGAGGGGCCTGCCCCCACCCCCTTGACGACGCCTCTGATAACGTACCTAAACACCAGATTTTTCCTTATTCATAAAAGCAAATTGATCTTTCTACTCACCTAGAATTGCACGAGATGAAATGAATAATCAACAAATTACCCGATTTTAATCCAAACAGTTCAATAAAAAAGTACAACACAACTATATTCGCAATAGGTACGGTTAAAAGTGATGTCATGTCTACATACCTATGCGTTACATTTCTGGGAAGTTCTGATAAAAATTTAATTTCAACGTAACACTTGCCCTCTACAAAAGTCCGGTCTATCTGTTCACTCATTTTATACTAACATGAATCATTCGTGATAGAACTTCGACATTCGGCTAAAAGGGATTGAATCATTTCAAATACCCAGTTTTTTCAAGTTGAAAGTATACCTACCTGTTTATGAGATCAGACCGGTGTCAGAGATGTCAAAGTGTCGATACCTAACATTACTGAGACAGATGGGCAGATAGGTACTTGTATTCTCGAGAATTATATTGAAGAAAAATTTGAAATAACTAGTAGAATTCGTTCTAGAAGAAGGATGAGAAATATTTTAAAATAACTTATAAAAATTTTGGTTATTTTTTGTAGATTTTGTTATAAAATCGTTGAAAACCTGAATTATCGTTCAAGGTTTGAAGAGACAAATTTTCAAAAATCGACTTCGGATACTGAAACGGGCGTAATTCGTATTTTTGAGTACTATTGCCATTTTCATGAAATGAAAGTTAGTCTAGGCATATTTTCAGAATTCGATCAGAAATGGTTTGAAAGGTGCGAATAGATGACTGAAACTAATGGTAACAAATATACACGTTTTCTACAGTTCTGAATTTTTAAAAAATGATAATTTTTGAGAAATGGTCATAAAAATCCTGAAATTATGGTCTATTAAAGTAGAAATTGAAAGCTGAAACACGACGGGTAATTATTTGAAATATGAGAGGGTCATTACTAGCTCCATCCGGAGGATGGGTACTCTGACAATAGGTAGATACCTATAAAAAATGAATCACGTATAGGTATTCAGGTTTTGGTAACCCGATGAAAATTTTTTAGATCTGATCAGATCTCAAAAATGCTTCAATATAATTTTGTCGAATTATGTCAAATCACATCAAATTCATAATTCATAATTTATGAATCCAAAAATTCTCGAGAATTCGAGTAGAATGAAAAACCCAAAAATGCCCCTAGTTCATAGTATTTTGTTTACTTCTTGATGTGAGGGGTTCTGCGCCAGGAGGCGGCAAAAGTGAGATTTTCAAGAATTAATGTATCTTAAAAATTCATTGGAACTCGGATCAAATAAAAAACCCAAAGTTGTACCCAGTTCATGTTATTTCCTTGTTTCTTGGTGTAAGAGAGTTCTGCGCCAGGAGGCGACAAAAGTGACGCATTCAAGAATTAATGTATCCTAAAAATCCTCTGGAACTCAAATCAAATAAAAAACCCCAAAGTTAAACTCAGTGCATGGAATTTCCTTGTTTTGTGGTGCGAGGGGTTCTGCGCCAGGAGGCAAAGAAAGTGAAGCTTTCAAGAATTAATGTATCCTAAAAATCTTCTCTCCTCTGGAACTCCAATCAAATGAAAACCCAAAGTTGTACTGAGTACATGCAAATTCCCTGTTTTGTGTGTGTGTGTGTGTGTGTGGAGGGGGGGAGGAGTTCGACGCCAGGAGGTGACCAAAACGACACATTCAAGAATTAATGTATGCAAAAAATCCTCTGGAACTGGAATCAAATAAAAAACCCGAAGTTGTACCCAGTTTATACGCTATTTCTTTGTTTTGTGGTGTGAGGAGTTCTGTGCCAGAAGGAAACAAATGGAAAAATCGTATTTTTTCGGAATCGATTTAAATCGATTTTGTGGCACTTGAAATCAATTTAAATCGGATTCCAAATGGTAGATTTGGGGCGTCTTTTGACCATGACTATAGGCCGCTATTGAACTAAAAATGCATTTCATATTAAGTACTTTATTCTAACGCAGTTATTTCCTCAAAAATAAACCACTCCAAAAGTAGAAAACTTGATGCTACACAATTTCTGGGAGAAGAAATTTTTTTCGAATTGAAAGTTCCTACTTGTCTATGTATTTCTTCCTCAGAAATCAGAATCCATTTATGAACTGCCTAAGATCAGATAGGTGTCTGAGGTGTCGATACTCAACATCACTGAGACAGATGGGTGGATAAGTATGTGTATTTATAAGAACTACATTATTGAACGAATACTTAAACTCTTTTTCAAAAATCGACTTTGAATAGCTGAAATAGTGGAGAAATACAAAAACGGATGTACCTAGATTCATATTTTTAAAAATTCCCGAGAATTCGAGTAGAATGGAAAACCCAAATATGTACCTAGTTCACAGTATTTTGTTTACTTTTTGATGTGAGGGGTTCTGCGCGAGGAGGCGACAAAAGTGACGCATTCGAGAATTGATTGTATCCTAAAGATTATCTGGAACTCGAATTAAATAAAAAACCTAAAGTTGTGCCTAGTTCATGTAGTTTCCTTGGTTTTTGGTCTGAGGGGGTTCTGCGCCAGGAGGCAACAAAAGTGACGCATTCAAGAATTAATGTATCCTAAAGATTATCTGGAACTCGAATCAAATAAAAAACCTAAAGTTGTACCTAGTTTATGCAGTTTCCTTGGTTTTTTGTCTGAGGGGGTTCTGCGCCAGGGGGCGACAACAGTTACTCGTTCAAGAATTAATGTATCCTAAAGATTATCTGGAACTCGAATTAAATAAAAAACCTAAAGTTGTGCCTAGTTCATGTAGTTTCCTTGGTTTTTGGTCTGAGGGGGTTCTGCGCCAGGAGGCAACAAAAGTGACGCATTCAAGAATTAATGTATCCTAAAGATTATCTGGAACTCGAATCAAATAAAAAACCTAAAGTTGTACCTAGTTTATGCAGTTTCCTTGGTTTTTGGTCTGAGCGGGTTCTGCGCCAGGAGGCAACAAAAGTGAAGCATAAGAATTAATGTATCTTAAAAATCCTTTGGAACTGGAATCAAATTTAAAAAAAAAACGAAGTTGTGCCTAGCTCATGTAATTCCCTTGTTCTTCTGGTCTGAACGGGTTCTGCGCCAAGAAATGACAAGTAAAATAGAATTTTTTCAGAATCGATTTTTATCGAGTTTGTGACACTCGATTTAAATCGGATTCAAAGTGGTAGATTTGAGATTTGGGGCGTGACATAAAAGAGCAAAAATTTCCAATATCTGCTCATTTGAGCCCCCGTTGCGCGTGCAACGCGCGCAGAGAGGCCAGAAAGGAACAGAGCGGAGTAGAAAAGAGCAGAGAGGAGCAGAAATAATGCATGAAAAGAGCTGAAAGGAGCAGAATTTTCTGCTCTTTTTGAACACAGGCATTCACTTGAAAACAGGAAATTGCAGGAAAACATTGTAAGAATTCCTACAGAGAAATGATCATGGGTAGGTGATAATTGACGCCAGTTGCAAATTGATAATTAATCTTTTATCGAGAAAATTTTCATTCCTATGTTACAGAGTGAAAAGTCATGAATAAAATGAGACAATCATTACATCAAATAAATACAGATTTTTATTTATAAATTTCTTTTCGTGATTTTACTAAAACTTATACTTAAAAGTTAATTATATAGGTAGGTAAGTACATTGGTACGCTATCAAGGTACACACATCTATCAACTTAGTTAGAATACTGAATGATCATAAATGCACTGAACATGAAAAACAATTGCACAGATCCCTAGGTATACATTATAGGTACCTTCCTATATTCACCCAGAAATAAGGGTTGTTTCATCATCCATATTGTGTGCAGTCGGCCAATTGAAATTACATGGTTCTACTGTCTGTGAAACACACCATGAATCTGATCAAAATTCTAAATTATTAAAAAAATTATGATAGAATAGTTTTGACAAATAAAAAACAATTTTTGTGTCATTATTACTTTCAACTTGCGTTAGGTACCTCATCATTTGACAATATTTCCTCCAAATGATTAACGATTTCTGGAAACAATGGACGATCATCAGGAAGAAAACTCCAACATTTTCTCATCAAGTGATACCTGAAAGTGGAAAAAATTGTGTTTCGTTCAGCATAAAAAAATTTGGGAATGGCAAGCACAGATAGTCATTTGAGTGGATTGAAAAAAAGGGCACATCATAGGTTTTGATAATAATTGGTGAAGTACCTAGTTAGACTTTTTGAGTGGAGAAGATCCCAAAAGTTTTGAATTTTTAAGCTCTCAGCCAATAGAAGAAACAGAGCTAAGGGATGTTGAATTTTGAAAAAAAAATACAGTCTACTCAGCTTCTGAGTAGTGTCCTGCTGGGAATGACGAGGAAAATTTTGATTTGAATTTCTACGCTTTCCTGACGCATGCTTGAAATTGAATATCACATTTTGCTCTCCAGCCTATGCAATGGGAATGAACAGTTGCAAATCACAAATTAAAAGAGTTTCGATTTTAAGCAAATTCAAGTCGGTAACTCAAACACCTCGAAATTAACTCAATTTTTAGTCCTCCTTGAATAATTGATGAAATTTTTGAACTAATTTTCATTAAGTAAGTACCTATAGGAACTTTCAACTAAATTTTGATTAACAAAGTCAAGTATCTATACAAAACTCAAGTTAGGTATGTACCTATTCATTTAATGAGTAGATGAATAAGAAAAATATATTTTGGTCATTTGAAATAGGTTTCAATTGGATGTAGGTAGTAGGCACTTACTCCATTTTCTGGAAATTTTTGAAGCAGTGTTGCCAAATGAGTTTTATCAAAACTGCAAAGCAAGGTGCAATATTGAAAGCACTACCATGAATTTCTTTTAGTAGTAGGCAACTATTGTAAAAAAATATTCCAAGTGAACAAACAAATTTGCAGTCAGGTTTTAAGTGTGCGAGCGAGCGATTTGAATGAGGTAGAAATCAAAAAATCTTAAAATTTGCGATTTAGCAAGCAGTTGAAGCAGTACCAAGTACCTACTTGAAAAATGGCAAAACCCTGTTGTTTTTCTCAAACAACTCTAATAACCATTACATGTAATTTTCTGTAAAACAAGCTAATATCAACTTACATTTCATCAGAGCAATTGGGAGGCTTTTCCATGCGATACCCAGAGTGTAAAGCTTGGTATAATTTATCCAGGTCCACAAGTGAAGGATAAGGTGCACCACCCAAAGTAAAAATTTCCCAAAGAAGTATGCCATATGACCATCTGTAAAAATACATCACAGATCTTAAGAAATTTTCATCAACCTAAGTGGATATCTGACAAGTCCAACTCACACATCAGATTGTGTAGAAAATATGTTGTGGCACAATGCTTCAGGTGCCATCCATTTTAGCGGTAACCTGCCATTTGTTTTTCTCTTGTAGTAGTCTTTGTTTTGGATATCTCTAGCCAATCCGAAATCACCTATTTTCATGGTGCAATCTTCACCCACAAGAATATTTCGAGCAGCCAGGTCGCGATGAATGCACTAAAAATGTGTATGCAAGTATAACAAATCACTTCCTAATCTACATGTATTTGAACAACAGATAAGTACCTTTCTTGAAGCCAAGTACGCCATCCCTTCGGCTATTTGGAGAGCAAAAGTAGATAAAAGTTTCACAGACAAGTCGCTTAGTGGTTTTTTCTTATTCGCAGACGGTAGGTGACTTCGAAGATAATCACGTAAGTTCCCATGACAAGCAAATTCTGTAATAATCAGCAGACTTCCATCTTGAGTACAGCATCCAAGTAATTGAAGAACATTATTGTGCGTTCCAATTGATTTCATTATTTCCATTTCAGACACCAGAGCTATCATATCAGAGTCGGAGCTGGCATCTGAAAAAAATTATGATGCGACTTTATTAATCAAACTTGGTATCCAACTCTCAAAAAGTTGAGTAGGTATATTCGACGTATGTACAAACCTTTCAGCATTTTTACTGCCACAATTGTAGTAGAATATTTGGGTAAAATGCCGAAAGCTTCTCCTTGTACAACTCTGCCAAATTCTCCTTCTCCTACACATTTTCCAAGAATCAATTTGCTTCGTGGGAATTCCCATTTGTCATCAAATGGTAATAAGTAGTGTGTTTGAGACAATCTTCTCAAAGAGTTTTTCGGGATCGGCGTGGATGAGTATTCGACTGTGACGTTAGGTAATTTCTGTAAATTTTGCAGTTGTGAAAAGTAACTTATGAAATTTCAATGTCAAATTTTCACTCACTATAATGTTGTATATTTACCAAAATATTTAATGACTCTTCATCTAGGTTGATTTGCTTCTCGACAAGGACCTTCTTTATGCATTGTTTAAAAGCTATTGTTTCCATGCCCATGGCGTTTATCCGTTGTTGCATTTGTTTAATTTTTTGGAAATTTTTTCCACGACTTCTACGACGGTAAATAAAATGATAAGCAATTGGCAACAGAAAGCCAATCACACACAGTACTGCTGCACTATAAATTATAACTTTCAGTGTCGGATTATTTTGCTGTATTGGCAACCTTGGAACCTTCTTCGTGAAATTTTGTCCAATTGATACAATAATGTGTTCATGTCCGGCTAACACATCAAACTTTTCTTTAGAACCGTTCGTAGACAACGATGAACGAAATTTTGGCAGTACGCAAATCACATGATGAAAATATAATGAAACTACCTCGCACGTTTCATTACCTACTAGCACATTAATATCGACTTTTTGACACGCTACGTCTATATTTTGTCCTATGATAGTTAAAGAGTAGTTTTTACTGAGTCGGGTGGAATCGTTGAAAAAATAATGAAATTCAGGATCAGGATACAAACAAAAATTGAACGATTGATTGTTGGGAATTGAAATATTTTTACCTGTTGCGCTGTCTTTCAATGAATATTCCATTACCTGGGGATTTTCTCCATCTAATGAATCACTTTCTATATCAGGTATACGAGGTGACAAACATTTAACTGTGGAATAATTCTGGACATTACATGAGCTGGTATAAGTTTGATTTCCATTGTACACATGAAATGATAATCTCTCACCAAACAATAAAGTTGCATTATGTATCAATATTGTAACACCACCGGATGTAATACCTTTTGGTTCGATGTTGAAACCTTTTCCATCATGATGTGAATCTTTGAAATATTCGTAATTGAATGAGTTGTTGGAAGAATTGGCGATCTTTTCATCGAACTTTACAATAATATTTTCCTTTTTTTCAATGAATGAACTAGTAATACATTTAATCTCTTGAACAGCTAGTGAAAACACCAGACATGACGCATTGCCGATGAAAACCTGAATGTTTTTTCCAGTATCCAAATCTTCGCCCTCAATGGTAAGAACAGTACCGCCGTATACAGGTCCTCGATTTGGAACGATTTTATTGATTTTTGGATCAACGAATTTAAAATATTGTTTGGACGAGACAGGTTTTTTATTCACATAGACTACAACTGGCCCTTCCTGATATGGTAATGCATTCGATTTTTCAGTTACACAAGTAATCGACTTCATTGGTACATACGTATCTTTATAAGGTGTACAAGCTACTCCAGCCACTGTGATTCCTTGATTAATGTCTTCATTATCGAAATCATAAAATAAGCTTTCACCTTGAATAGTAACATTTGTTCCCCCTTCTCGAGGACCTGATGAAGGCCAAAAAGAGGAAATTGATGGAGAAGGTGAACCAGGACAGGGGTAATGATACTTCATCTGTGGGCCACTGCAATTATCACGAGATTCACAAGTGTTGGTATTCTGACACCATCCGCAATTATGTTTTTTATCTAAACCCATACACGAGATGCAACTATTCGCCAAATTCAGGCATTCGCTCGAACTATTTTTTGTATTGGAAAAAGTATGATTGGATGAAATATTCAGAATGTTTTGTTCGTGTTTTGCCACTATATTTGTACAGGCCGTCTCATCACTAATTATCGAAGCATCCTTGGTGATATTTTCCCCATAATACATACATTTCTTCTCTTCTAAGTGCCACTGGCACTCAGGTATTGAAGAAACACAATCATTACAAAATGCATAGCTATTGCAATAATTAAAAGAAATGTTTGTGCGTGCAGAACCCCAAGTATTCCTTACATGAATCAACAATTCCACGTTATTCCTATCCTTTGACATATGTGAAAATTGGCCAACTTCAGGAACTGGGCAAAGTACGTTGTAATCATCATTCATGGATGATTGACCATCGGTAAACGAGTATGAATATTTATTGGCAATCTTGAAGCCGCAACGAATACTCTCATTGGAGCTGATTAAATGAAAACTTGGAATACGCAATTGTATTGTTTCAGAAGCACCAATTTGAACATTTTCAGAACTTATATTTGCAATTCTAATTTGAGCCGGACAATCACATACTTTAGTACATGCATTTGTAAACCAACACCAGCCACAAAACTCATTGTTGGACTTCACACAACTCTCATAAGTCGTATACCTGTAGCAATTGAGTAGCTCCAATTTTAGTTTGGTCAATTTACGTTTCGTCATAACATACAAACTGTCTTTCTGGGGAGAAAAAAGCAGATTGGAATTCACTGGGGATTCTTTATCGATTTCTAAATCTGCATTTTCACAAGCATGCGTGGAATCTCGCAAATTAACCATCTTCAAATGACCAGTTTTTGTTCCAATAAAAACATCGTAGACGTTTTCACTTGGTTTGGTAGCGATAGCAGTCGGAAAATCAAGTAATGGAATTACAGAGGGTGCAGATATAGGCATGTTGCCAACTATAGGCATATTCGCATTTGATATACAAAAATTTGAGTCAATAATCTGATTATTTTTAATACAATTTTGATTCTGTGATATGGATTCGAATCCTCGAGATCCAGTTCCACTGAAACAATTTCGAATATTTTCATTGAATTTTTCATCAATTGCATTTATTGAATAAATACACAAAACGCTTTGATCACTAGGTTCATTGGATGTGGGTTTTATTTCTTGAACTTTTGAGAAAACACCAAATAAAATGTCATCGTTAAGGGTAATATTCAATGACCTCGCCAATTTGAACCCAGGTTTTTCTGCGGTGGCCGTTTGTACCAAATTATACGTTCCTTTGCTATCAGGTAATTTGCATTCGATTGGAATCTCTGTATACCCTTTCGAAATAGGCTCTCCGCCATCATTACATATTCTGATCAATTTTGAAACATACGGCGACTCTCGTTCGGTAGAATTTCGTTGAGTTGTTAAAAAGTACTTGTATTTTCCTGACTCAAATCCGTACACATAATTCACCTGATATAAGTCACGATGCTTGATAATCAATTCGTCTGAATCAAATGCACGACCATTTTTGTCCGCCTCAGAAATATTATTGGGATTAAAAGTTCTTGTAGCGATAGCTTGTTGTTTGGATACATAACTACTGAATGAAGCTGCGAAGTATAGTTTCGGAAGTCCATTATCATATACATCCGGATTACCATTCGCGATGAACGCCATTGTTGAAACACATGTATTATTTTCGTTCAATCCAAAAATTTTATTTTGAGAAATTCTGCTGAGTTTGAGTAGGCCATCATTAAAATTGTAAATTTCACACACAAATTCAGTGGCGCATCCACAAGCAATCACTCTCTGATCCAGTTCATTAATTACCAGAATTTCATTGTAATTCGTCGAATTAGGATTTGAAGTTGTTGTAACATTATCTAGCAATTTTAGATCTGGTGATAATTTATACAAACGATTTACCGCCCCAATGAATACGGTTCCATTATTTTTATCTACTGCTAAATGGTTGAACGCTGGTGTATTGTAATTATCAGAAAATACGTCGCTCTTATTCAATAACTTGACAGTTCTTGGCTGTAAATATAGCACAAACACCAACCAGAAAACTCTCGATGCACCGAAAAACTTCATTCCGCGTTTGTTTTGAAATATAGACATATTTTTTATTCTCATCATGAATAACTAAATCATATATACATTGTTGGGAATCAATGTATGTTCACAGACTTTTTTGGTACGTAGGTACTTTTTCAATTTTCCATACACATATTTTGGAGCTAGTGAAACAAATGCATTATGGTCGCTGAATAATCTGAAATAAAGGTGGACAATAAAGAGTTACATTTTTTGTTATCTCAATTTTCTTTTTTGTTGTGGAGCTGATACAGGTAAAATTATTCAAGTACGAACTGACCTAGTAATTATCAAAATTACAATTTGAAAAACGATTTATTATTAGGTACCAAGATGCAGTGGCGTAGCGAAAGGCGGAGTCCACCACCGAGGTCAAGATTTTACGGTATTTACTTAAAAAATGCCTCTTTGGGCCAAAATTCTATAAACTATTGGAGTTAACAATGCGAAAAAAGGCTACCTTTTTCTCTCCCCCTTCTGGTATCCAAAGTCTCCATAGGTACCCATACTTTATACCTCCCCAAAACTCACAAAAAAAGCTTTCGATGTCACTGCTGGGATTTGTTATTATTTTTGGGTTTTAAGGTGAAAATAATTAGTATGGAAGTTGTTTGTTCCAAAATTACATTTTCATCAAAGTTTTTTTTTTAAAAATATTCTATGTAAATCGCGTACCATAAGAACTTTATTTAACACCCGTGCGACTGTTCAATATTTATAAAAATGATTCAAATTTTGAATTTATTATTATTTTTTTTTAGTAAAAAGGAAATTTAGTGGAAGGGGGATTGAACTCAAAATTTCTCAAAAAAATTATGAAAGTTCGGACCCCCTTCATGAGAAATTCCTAGCTATGCCACTGCCAAGGTGATAAATTTTCTCATGGGTTTATCAGATTCGGAAGTGAAACGAATAAGGTAGAATACCTGTTATCTATTTAATAGATAACAACATTAAGGATTCTAAAAAACAGCAGAGATCTAGGCATTACTTTTTCTTGTAAATATTTTGCTTTTATTTTTAAGAATTTAATTTTTCAGCCATAATGTGATAAGGTTATTTTAGTTTTATCTATTTCTAGTTGACTTAATCTAAATGAAATAAAAAATGAATCAGCAGTCATCATATTTTCTAACTCTAAAAGGATTGAAATTAATGCAGTTCAATAATCTTGGCAATTTTTAAATTACCTAATAAGTATGTGACCTATACGTTGATAACTTACCTCGATCGAGTCAAACGGTGCCATCAATATTCACTTCATTCGCGAAAATTCAGGACACAAATAAATGAAAATGGTACAGATGAGAGATGTTTCCGAGGGTAACAAATAACATTAATACCAGACTTTTACTTTTAAATGAAGTGGTGACGATATTATAATGACGCATACCTATGAACAATGCACATATATTTTTGAATTGATTATTTCGAATCATGATCACATATTGGCTCCATTAGTTGTCGCGAACTAAATCATGAAGTATTTTCCGAGAATTGAACACGTACATATCTAATGTTTCAAACGAGGGTAACCTGTACGGCTACCTTTTTCTAATAACATTGTTATCGTACCTAACACAATTAATCATGCTATTTAACTTGAATCAGTAAATATTCACCGACCAATCAGTTATTTCTAGTCCGTTTGACTGATGAAATAGACAAATTTGGTCAACTGAAGAATCAGTGAAATTTAATCGCCAGATCAGTGAAAAATCACCGGCTCAATCAGCCATTTTATCATTTAAATCAGCGATTTGCGGATACTACTTATCGAATCAACACTTTTACTGCTTCAACAAATACAATTAAGTAAAATCTATTTCACTGATTCGTGCAATTTCGTCTATTTCATCAGTCAAAATTCAGGGATCCGGAGGGAGGGGGTCTGGTCCCTCCGACTCCGGCTCCGAAAATTTTTAAAAAGTACCTCCGGCTCCGGTTCCAGCTCCGGCTCAATAAAAAAGGCTCCGGAGGGCCCTCCGAAGATGAAAAATCAAAATTTTTATATAATTTTAAGGAATTATAATGAAAATAATAAAAAATACAATACTTGGTTAACCCTTTCGCGACCGATTTTGGAATCATTGCATTTCAATTTTTTTATGGAAATTGTTCCTGACCCCCCCCCCTTCCAAACACAAATCAGGTGTCACAGAATTTTTTTCCCTCCCCCAACCTCCTCAGAGGGCTTAAGGTACCGTATGTCTCAGTGGTATAGTGAATTGACCCTGTGTGTCCCAGTGATAGACAAAATTGAAATGTGTGTGTCCCAGCGGTAGAGAAATTAGCAACGACTGTGTCCCAGTGGTAGAGAAATGAGAAATTACACAGTGACACTGAACACTGATACAGTGATTCTCAAACCACACACATGTTGTGTGATGCGCAGTAGCGAGTTCGCATCACAGCGTGGGACCAAACTGGAATGGTGAGGGAAATGAGCACGTTCTGAAATTGAAAATACAAAGAAGGGACCTCCGGAGCGAGGAGCCGGAGGGGTCCAATGTGGTCTCTCCGGCTCCAGCTCCGGCTCCAAATTTTTTTTTTAAAGTGGCTCCGAATCCGGCTCCGAAATTTTTACAAAAGTCCCTCCAACTCCGGCTCCGGAAAAATCAGCCGGAGGGGGCCTTCCTCCCTCCTTCCTCCGGCTCCGCTCCGGATCCCTGTCAAAATTTAGAGAGCAAGTACATACGGTTTCAAGTACTCATTTTCAAACAAATTTTATACTACCCAACAAGGGAGGTATCCCAACTCAAAGTAAAATTTTGAGCCCAAACAAAAAAAAAAAATCGAAAGTACATTAAAACAGGACCCCGTACCCAAAATTTCAGGTGCTGAAGTTCATTTCTCGATTTTTAGCGAATTTTTGAAATTTTAAAATTACCTCCGCCCTGGGAAATATGAAAATTTTATCTATCTAATCAACGAAAAAAGCTGAAATTTGGTATATGTATACCCTATTTTCGACCTCCCGAATCGAATGGAAGCGGTTTTGAGACGTTTCGGAGCAATCAGAAAATTTTGGAATTTTCCAGCGCTGGAGAAAAGCCCATAAAAATGGCCCATATGCACTTCAGCACCTATGATTGCGGATTATCCATATTAGTGACTTATTTGATCGATTGAAACACAATTTTCCAAAATTCGTAACTTTCGAGTTCAAATTCGCATTTTTGGGCAAGAAATTTTCCTGGAAAAGATTTAAAAATTCGCCTAATGCGCATGCGAATTTGTACTCAAGTTACGAATTTTGGAAACTTGTGTTTCAATCGATCAAATTGGTCACTAATATGGATAATCCGCGGTGAGTGAAAAATAACGCGCAAATGTAGGGTTGTTTCGTTCAAAAAAAATTACAATATAGCAAAAAAATACCTTCTTACTTCAAAAAATTTTCCAGAACAAAAAAACTACTGATATCGACTTCGCGGTGAATTGGAAAGTAACCAATGGGTTTCTTCCTACTCCTATATACTACGGGATAGACTGTTGGATACAAATAAGAAAATAAATCACTCACTTTGAAATAATTATTTTACTAACAAAATTTTCACCACAGAAAAAAGATTCTTCCAACTTCTGATCGCTTTCAAATGGAGACAAATCAAATTTAATCACGAATATTTTGTGAATGTGAAGTATCTGAGAAAGTGATCAGAAGTTGGGACGCATTCAACAGAATTTCCATTTCAAGTTGATTCCCTCAAGTATTTTTGGGTTGGTACACGAAAAACAAAATAATGCACCTACCCTTTCCCCATCCTAACTCATTGTCGCCTTGAATAGAATTTCAATTCTCAAACATACAAAAAACTATCATCCAAAAATAGGGTGTCCTTAATCACATTTTTTGTTATATTCATGTAGGTATAGTTACTTAAATCTGGCCAATGCAAGTTATCTACATTGTTTTACTGTCTGCGAAACATATTATCATGAATCCAATTAAAATTTCGAATTGAAAATTTAATAAAATAAAAGTGGGTTTGATTACAGATGTGCAGTGAAGTTACGCCTTTGAGGAGAAATTCCTTATTGATGATCAGGTGGGAGGGGGCGAACGAGTCTTTTTTAAAATTGTAAATATGCACCTAAAAAAGTATTATTTGCACGTACTGGAAAGAAGAAATCAATGAAGAAAGTTACTGTAAGACCTTCAAAACTAGGTTTTGTTATTTATTTTCTTTTTGTATGATTCCTTAACTTAATCTCCCCTCCCCCCACATGAAATAGTCCCTCTTCGCTACCAAATAACTGGCATACTTAACCCTTCAAATTTGTAAAATTGTAAGAATGTGACATCACGACTGACAGGTATTATCAGTCACAATAGATACAGCAATTTTGAGAAATAATGTGCAATCCTTCGAAATATTGAGCGCCACTTGAAAGAGCTTAGTAGTGTTTTGTAAAATACTGCATAAAAATTTCAAAAATGAATCCACTGGAGAGATGAGAGAGCGTTTGGTGTGATTGGGGGGGGGGCACTCCTCGTAGGCTCAGGGTAAATCGCCGCACCGCTGTTATGACAAAAGCAGAAAAAAGTTTTGAAAATAGGTACATTCAATTTATGATACCCAGGATTGTAAATGTAGAATAAGAAGAGCTTTTCTGATTGGCTACTGCCTAGTTATCATAAAGAAATACAAGTGGTAACGCGACGATGGCTTGAAAAAATGTTCAAAAAGTTCAGGTAAGTAATAAAAAAATGTATTTTCATTTTCTGTTCTCAGTGTGTTTTCTTTTTGTTAAATTTGAGAAATTGAGGCATCTTTTAGTGGTTTAGATGATATTTAATTTTATTCTACATATTCTACATTTTACATTTTACAAATGGTTATTCTACATTACATATTCTACATTTTATTCTACATTTTACATTCTACATGACAACCCTGATTTGATACCTCGTCATTTGACAATATTTCCTCTAAATTATTAACGATTTCTGAAAACATTGGACGGCCATCAGGAATAAAACTCCAACATTTTCGCATTAAATGGTATCTAAATGTGAAAAAATATGATTTTTATTTAGTTTGAAAAAATTAAGCATATACCTATACATATAGGTTAGGTATTTAGCCAATATACTTTTGTAGACATAATTTGCAAGAAAAGTTGATACATACAGTTTGTCAGAGCAATTGGGAGGCTTTTCCATGCGAAATCCAGAATGTAAAGCTTGGTATAATCTTCCCATCTCCATAAATGAGGGATAAGGTGCACCACCTAGAGTAAAAATTTCCCAAAGTAGTATACCATACGACCACCTGTAAAAATAAATTACGGATTTGATGAGATTTTGATTAATTTGAAAAGCAGGATTCAATCACTGAAACGGAAATTTGATGAATTCAACTCACACATCAGATTGAGTTGAAAAAATGCTGTGGCATAATGCTTCAGGTGCCATCCATTTTAATGGTAATCTGCCATCTGATTCCTTCTTGTAGTAGTCTTTATTTTTGATATCCCTGGCTAACCCAAAATCGCCTATTTTCATGGTATAACCTTCAGAAACGAGAATATTTCGAGCAGCAAGATCGCGATGAACGCACTGAAAATGTATTAGCACATGCACATGTCACAAATCATTAATCCACAAAATAATATTTGTAGTTGCTTTTAAGCAATCTATGAACAAATGAATACTTTTCTAGAAGCCAAGTACTCCATCCCTTCAGCTACTTGGAAAGCAAAGTTCAATAAATTTTTTACAGACAAGTTGCTCAACGGTTGTGTATTATTTCCAAATGGAATGTGTCTTCGAAGGAAATCACGTAAGTTCCCATGATGAGCAAACTCTGTTATTATCAGCAAATCTCCGTCTCGGGTACAACATCCGAGTAATTGTAGAACATTATTATGTGTTCCAATTGATTTCATTATCTCCATTTCAGACACTAGATCAATCATATCAGAATCAGACCTGGTATCTAGAAAAAAATGAAAGTTCATTAATATAATAGGCATAGGCAATGTCTCAACAACTCAGTAGATTCATTTGCCAAGTAAACTTTATATTCATAAATTTTTATGAGTAGAAAAACACACTAACTTTTCAACATTTTTACAGCCACAGTCATGGTAGGATATTCTGGCAAAATTCCAAGAGCTTCTCCTTGCACAACTTTTCCAAACTCGCCTTCTCCAAGAATTTTCCCAAGAACCAATTTACTTCTTGGAAATTCCCATTTGTCATCTACAGGGAAAATGTAATGGGTTTGTGACGACGATTTCGTAGAATTTTTCGCAACCGACATAGATGCATATTCGATTGTGACGTTTGGTAATTTCTGAAAATTTTAACATTGCAATAAATACATTTATGAAAACTGAGTAAAAAATGTTCATACAAAGTCCTTGTAAGTATATTTACCAATATATTCAATGATTCTCCGTCCAAGTCGATTTGATTTTCAACGATGACTTTTTTAATGCATTGTTTCACAGCGATTGTCTCCATGCCCATTGCATTCATTTTCTGTTGTATTTGGTTTATTTTTTGGGAACTTTTTACGATAATTTTTCGACGGCGAAAAAAATGGTAACAAGTAAGCAACGATATGACAACTAAACAAAATATAGTTGCACCAAAAATGATGACATACAATCGATCTTTTTCAGAGGCCTCCGAGCCCTGTTTTGGAACAGATACTTTGAAATATTCTCCAATTGATACGTCGACATACTTATGTTCTGCTAAAATGTCGTGCTCATTTTCCGAATCGGTCGTTGGGCTGGATGAAAATTTTGGCAGGCGGCAAATAAGTTGGACTAACGACATGGATTTTACTTCACAAGTATGATTGCCAACATTCACAGTTATATCAGTTTTGTGACATGATTTGTTTATGTGATGACCTTGAATGATGAGAAAATGTTCGCCATCGAATTGAACAGATGAATTGTAAAAATAATTAAATTTGGGATTAGGGAATAAGAGAAAAGTGGACCGTTTATTTTCGAAAATCGAAATATTTTCACCTGTGGTACTGTTTTTCAACGAATATTTCATTTTCTTGGGATTCTTCACATCTAATAAACCATTATCTATATCTGGTATATGAGGTGAGAGACATTTAACTGTGGAATCATTTTGGGCTCGGCATGGACTGCTATAATTCTGATTTTCATTAAATATGTAAAACATCAATTCTTGAGTTGGTGTTAGGCTTATATTGTGTATCAATATTGTGACACCACCAGCTAGAATACCTGTTGGTTCAATGTTGAATCCGTTTTCGTCACGGTCTTGATCTTTGATGTACGTAAAAGAGTTATTGGAGAAATTGGTAGATTTTCCATCGAATTTCACAGTAACCTTGGCCTCTTTTTCAGGAGATGAATTGGTAATGCATTTTATCTCTTTCGAAGAGTGAGAAAACACTTGACTTGATGTGTTACCAATCAAAACCCGAATGTGTTTTACAGCATTAAAATTTTCACCCTCAATGGTGAGCACAGTACCGCCGTATATAGGCCCTTCATGCGGATAAATACTGATAATTTTTGGATCCGCTGCTGTAAGAGTTTGTAGATCAGTGTATTTATCAAAGACATCCATGGATTTATTACCAAGAGATTTTTGATATTTACACGTATTTGAGCTTTGGCTCCATCCACAATCATATTTTTTATCCAACATCTCACAAGTAGCTTTGCTATGAGCCATATGTTGGCATTTATAAATAACCAATGATGATTTGTAGAGAGCACCATAAAAAGTGGTAGTTCTCCAAAAAGTTGAAAATGATGCGGTAATGTTCGATATGTTTTGTGCATATTCAAACAATATGTTTCCACAATAGATTAAACTGCCATTTTTCATTGAAGCATTCGTTACGTTATATTTTTCATCAATAGTGAATAAACATTGCAGATTAGGCATCTTTTTACAAATATCCAACTGGACATTTCCAATACTGAAATCTATATGCCTTCCAGAATGTATGTTGATATCTCTATGCACTTCAATCTCAGGTTGTTTATCTTCCCAACAGTTGTTAGCTGCATCATGAGTACATTTTTTCGCCCTTGGGCACCATTCACATTTGAAAATCGAATTAAAGCATGTTTCGCAAGAGGTGCGGTTGTTACAGTCAAGAGCGATGTCATCTGATAATGATGCAATAACCCTAAGTAGTGAATGTAACGTAAACGATATCCAGAACATAGATAATTTATTTAATAATTGCATTTTCATCAGGAATCATAAAAATACATCTTGGACGTTTTTCACGATGGATTTTTTAAATTTTCAGGTATGACGCGACGCATTCGCCAACATGGAGTATATATTACTCAATACTTATGTTCTTCAATTGTGGTAATACATCTAGAATAAGTAAACAAAAAAAATGAACAATGTGTGAAAAAAGGTTTCTTTCAAGTTGACTCAGTCGCGTATTTCGCAACTTTCTCATTAGTTTTTTTCAAATTCTAGAAAATGACGTTTTTTTCTCCCAATTTTTTAATGTCAGGTTACAAGAAAACACTAAAATATCTGTAAGTACCTAAGTACCTTTTCAAAAACGTTGAAAAATTAAACATGTACCTGCACCAGTTAGGCGCCCGATTGATTTTAAATAAATTTCAGGGGTGCTTATTTTGGTGAAAATTTAATGAATACATATAAACGGGGTCGAAAATTCAGAGGGGGAGGAATTTTTAAGTTTAGCAAACGTGACAATTTAATAAAAAATATCTTTCCAATTGAATGAAATGGTCGACAAGACTCCCAAAATTTGACTACTGGTCAGATTTTTTGAAAAACTTATTGAGGAATAGAACACGACTTTCAGAATTCAGGGAAACAAGGAACATTTTACTTGCGTTGAAATTTTTTTGTTTCATTGTTACTCTTATGCCAATTTTGATCCAGTTCCATTCGCGATGAATTGATATTTTATAATTTATGTATCTAAAAATTCCTAGAAATTCGACTAGAATAGAAAACCCAATCATGTACCTAAGTAGTTCACAGTATTTTGTTTAGTGTTTGAAGTGAGGTGCTATGCGCCAGGAGGCGACAAAAGTGACGCATTCAAGAATTAATGTCTCCTAAAAATTATCTGGAATTCGAATATGAATAAAAAAACAAACTTGTACCCATTTCATGCTATTTCCTTGTTTTTTTTTTGGTGCAAGGGGGTTCTGCGCCAGAAGGTGGCAAAAGTGACGCATTCAAGAAATAATGTATCCTAAAAATTATCTGGAACTCGAATAAAATAGGAAAAAACAAAGTTGTACCAAGTTCATGCGATTTCATTCTTTTTGTGGTGGTGGTGGTGGTGGTGGTGGTGGTGGGGGGGGGGGTATTCTCCATCAGGAGGCGACAAAAATGACGCATTCAGGAATTGATGTAGGTATCCTAAAGATTATCTGGAACTCGAATGAAATTTTTAAAAAAGTAGTTGTACCCAGTTCATGTCATTTCCTTGTTTTTTTGGTGTTTGAGCGGGGGAGTTCTGCGCTGACGGCGATAAAAGTGACGCATTAAAGAAATGATGTCTCCTGAAAGTTATCTGGAACTCGAATAAAATTTAAAAACCAAAGTTGTACTCAATTCATACAATCTCTTGTTTTGTGGTGTGAGGGGGCGAGAGTGGTTCTCCGACAAGAGGCGACAAACATTACGTATTCAAGAATTTTTGTATCCTAAAAATCCTCTGGAATCTGAATCAAATGAAAAAACCAAAATTTGTACCCAGTTCATGCTATTTCCTTGTTTTTGTTTGCGTAAGGGGGTTCTGCGCCAGGAGGCGACAAAATTGACACATTCAAGAATTAATGTATCCCAAAAATTATTCAGAACTTGAATACAATAAGAAAAAAATTGTACCAAGTTCATAAGATTTCCTTCTTTTTGTGATGTGAGGAGGGGGATTAAAGGCGACAAAAATGATACTTTCACGAATTAATGTATCCTAAAGAATATTTAGATCTCGAATAAAAAAAATTTGTATCAAGTTCATACGATTTCCTTCTTTTTGTGATGGGGGGGGGGGGAGAGTTCTCCACCATGAGGAGACAAAAATGATAGGTTCGCGAATTAATGTATCCTAAAAAATCCTCCGGAAGTGGAATGAATTGAAAACCACAAATTTGTACCCAGTTCAAGCTATTTCCTTGTTTTTTTTGCGAGGGGTTCTGCGCCAGGAGGCGACAAAAGTGACATTTTCAGGAATTGATGTATCCTAAAGAATATTTAGATCTCGAATAAAAGAAATTTGCATCAAGTTCATATGATTTCCTTCTTTTTGTGATGGAGGGGGGGGGAGAGTTCTCCGCCATGAGGAGACAAAAATGATACGTTCGCGAATTAATGTATCCTAAAAAATCCTCCGGAAGTGGAATGAATTGAAAACTACAAATTTGTACCCAGTACAAGCTATTTCCTTGTTTTTTAATGCGAGGGGTTCTGCGCCAGGAGGCGACAAACGTGACACTTTCAGGAAATAATGCATCTTGAAAGCTATCTGGAGCTCGAATAAAATAAAATAAAACTTGTACCAAGTTCATGCGATTTCCTTCTTTTTGTGATGTGGGGAAAGGGGGGAGTTCTCCGCCATGAGGAGACAAAAATGATATCTTTGCGAATTAATGTATCCTAAAAAATCCTCTGGAACTGGAATCAAATGAAACCCTCAAATTTGTACCCAGTTTGAGCTATTTCCTTGTTTTTTGGTGCGAGGGGTTCTGTGCCAGGAAGCGACAAAAGAGACTCATTCAAGAAATAATATAGGTATCCTAAAAAATCCTCTGGAACTGGAATCAAATGAAAAACCAAAATTTGTAGCCAGTTCATGCTTGTTCCTTGTTTTTTGATGCGATGGGTTCTGCGCCAGGAGGCGACAAAAGAGACTCATTCAAGAAATAATATATCCTAAAAAATCCGCTAGAACTTGAATCAAATGAAAATCCTAAATTTGTACCCAGTACATGCTATTTCCTTGTTTTTTGGTTCGGGGGGGGGGGGGGATTCTGCGCCAGGAGGCGACAAAAGTGACACATCCAAGAATTAATATATCCTAAAAAAATCCTCTGGAACTGGAATCAAATGAAAAACCCAAATTTGTAGCCAGTTCATGCTTTTTCCTTGTTTTTTTGGTGAAAAGGGGTTCTGCGCCAGGAGGCGACAAAATTGACACATTCAAGAATTAATATATCCCAAAAATAATCCAGAATTAAATAAAATAAAAAAAAAACAAATTTGTATCAAGTTCATATGATTTCCTTCTTTTTGTGATGTGAGGAGGGGGATAGGTCTCGGCCAGGAGGCGACAAAAATGATACTTTCGCGAATTATTGTATCCTAAAAAATCCTCTGGAACTGGAATCAAATGAAACTCTCAAATTTGTGCCCAGTTCGAGCTATTTCCTTGTTTTTTGGTGCGAAGGGTTCTGCGCCAGGAGGCGACAAAAGAGACGCACTCAAGAATTAATATATCCTAAAAAATTTTCAAGAACTGGAATCAAATGAAAACCCTAAATTTGTACCCAGTACATGCTATTTCCTTGTTTTTTGGTTTTTTGGGGGGGAGGGATTCTGTGCTAGGTGGCGAAAAAAGTGACGCGTTCAAGAATTAATGTCTCCTGAAAGTTATCTGGAACTCGAATAAAATTTTAAAAAAAAACAAAGTTGTGCTCAGTTCATACAATGTCTTGTTTTGTGGTGTGAGGGGTCTGCGCCAGGAGGCGACAAAAGTGACGCATTCAAGAATATAATGTATCCTAAAATTATCGGGAACTGGAATCAATTAGAAAATCCATAGCGGTACCCAGTTCATTCAATTTCCTTGTTTTTTCGGTGTGGCAAGTGGGGGGGGGGGTCTGCGCCAGAAGGCGGCAAAATTGACACGTTCAAAAATAATGATGGTATGAACCCTCTTTCCTTCTATCCCAAACAATTGAATATTTTGAAGCTGGAAAAATTTGCATCTACTTTTCGTTTCTTAAGGGACGTGGTAGCGATAATTTACCAAATTTTCAAAGAGAGAAGGTCATTAAGTGATATAGTTTTGTTGAGTTCAAAAAGTTGCACGAACAAGACATGAACTTTTGTTTTTTGATTTCAGTACAACTGATCAGAAATATAAGTTCGCAAATCTTTCCTTTTTTGATAAAATGTTAGTCGGTATATTTCTTTTTCACGCCTCAGTTTTTTTTTGTCCAGCGAGTGTAAACATTCGCCAAGTACATAGGTACTGGTACATACATATGGAAATTTTTGCAAATCTGAGTACATCTGGGTTCATTTTTGATCATCTCAATTTCTGATATGATCAGTTCTTTCAGACATGATTATATAAGCCCAGATCTGCTCAGATCTTATGATTTTTTCAGAGATTGATCTGCTCGTACTTGATCAGATATACTTGATTACTTTTAGGTTCAAATGCGACGAGATTTTGTATCTGATCGTTTTCTGCTAGGACGGTACACTAATCATCATGATTTAAATAGGTAAGTACCTATTTTTAGAGGTATCTCCCTAAAAAATTTACATAATTAATCGGGCACCTTGCACGTACAAGTATCTGAATGATTTCCCAACTAGGTAAATACTTATAATTATATAAAACTCACCTCATTGGTTCTGGTAACAGTTTACAGTAATTTTGAACCGAAAAATGGTAACGAAAGATTTCAATCAACTACCTACTTAATCGACCTTTAAATTAATTTTTTGTAAAAATTCGATAAAATGTACGATAGAAATTGCACTCTTAAAAGGGTTTCACAATTGACTAATCATGAACTAATGGTGATAAAATCACAATTATAATTATCTGCGGTTCATTGTTACAAAGAATGTTTGAATCATTGGAGAAATTTTAATAAAGTTTATCATAGATGAGGACTGAATCATGTGAAATAATTTTCTGAAAATTAATGATAAATAAATGTGTGATCTGGTTGCATTATTGAGTGATCAATCACCTACTGCTACGGAGTTGGATATATGGTTTTCATAAAATCATTTCAATCTAAAGCAGGTAATGGGTGGGTATGATCATATTTAAATAAAAGTTGTAAAAACTATTTCGGAAATAGGATATTTATACGTATTTATTATAAATTAATTTTAAAACAAAAATTAAATTTACAAATTATAATAGATAGGTACCTAAAAAGTAAACTAAAAAATTTAATATTCAAAAATCCATTAAGTTTTTAAAAACAAAAAAAATGTCTGAAAAAAGGGATACTTGCTTTGGCAAGGTAAATTATGTAAACAAAATCGAACGTGTCACAGCAAAAAGGACATATAGAAAAAATGGCGTTTTTGGGAAATCGCGATTGAAGTTGGAGTATACTTTTTTTAATACTAAACTAAGGAATTGAGCTGGGGGAAAAATTTTACTTTAAAATTTAATCTATTTGCTACAAGAAAACAGCTCGCCCATCACTTGATATCTTTTATATTTTTTTTCTATATTGAAAACAAAAGGTTGAGTTATATGTCCTTTTTGCTGTGACAAAATATCATTTCGACCCTTCTACGTTTGATGACGTATAATTTTTTCGGAAGTGAAAATTAAAAAAAAATCTTCATACAAAAGTTGAAGAGAATGAAAAAAGGAACATTTTAGTGAAAAAAAATTCATATTATCTCTTTAGGGAGCGGATACATCGCACTTTGAAAAATGACAACTTTTTTTTCATTTTCTTGGTTACAAAAAAATGCTAAAAATACATTTTGGACGGATTTTATTATTTTTTCAAATTTATGACGAAAAATTAACTGAAAAAACACTTCATTAAAATTTTAAAATTTTACAATCATCTGCACAGTAAAAAAATTAAACATTACGTAAATTCTCGAAAATCAAACATGTAATGTATGTAGGTACCAAAATTGCGAACTTCGTATTTTAAAAACGCCATAACTCTTCGAGGAAAACGTATTGGAAAGTGGGAGGGGGCTCATTGGATAAAAAAAACTTCAGAAAATACGAATCGCTTGTCGCATCAAAAAGGACATATGCTGAGTTATGCCCTTTTTGTTGTGATACATTCAATTTAGTTACATTAGTTGGTAACTTTTATTTGAATTTTATTTATGAATTAAAAGAAATTGGGTAAATTTAACTTTCCGCTGAAAGAATCAGAACACAAACATTCCATAGATACTATGAAGTATAAACGCAGTCTGACTCCATAAATGACTTCTTGAAGAATAGTAACTCAATTTAATAAATGATGAGTTTCGTCCTTTGGATCATTGGATTCATTTCTTTTTGGCCAATAAACATTGCATTGGTCATGGATCTGTAAAATATATCTAGGTATATGAATAGAATTTTTTAAGACTAATGTACAAATGAGTATTTTACTTGAGTACCACAGATATTTATTGGGAATCAACTCCTCATATACTTAAAACATCATTGTTACACTGTTACCTGCCCAAGCAGTCTACCAACATTCCAAATTTATATTTCTTAAATGCCTGACTAGGTGCCAACCTAGGTAGGTGATATATTATAAATGCAACTTTGGTCGTTTGACCTTTTTTATATGTACTTTCTGGTGTTGTTGTACCTCAATACATGAGCGTTTGTTATTCATACTTTTTGAAAATGAATTTTAAAATAATTTTTTGTCATTTTTCAGTTCACTTTGAAGTTTTATGCTTTGGAAAGTAGCATTAAAACGATACTTACTTATCTTACTTGGTTGACTTTTACAACTTTTCAATTTTCATGTTTCACAATTTTCACCAAGTAGGTAAGTGCATATTCTTTTCAAAAAATTACTTTTCAGAAAATTGCTCATAACCTAATATTTTATGTTTGTTACAAAAATCGAAAATTTTCAAGATGAAATAATACAAAAATTTCATACCTCATGTGAATAAGTTGATGCCTACCTTATGATTCAACAACATATCTTCTAAATTTTCTACAACCACTGAAAATGATGGACGATCGCTGGGTTGAAAACACCAACATTTATGCATCAAACTGTACCTATATAATAGAAGAAAAATCAAGTGGTTGGAATTCGGGAATAATTCGAGCAGCGGCATTAAATTAAGGAAGGTATAAATACATACATTTTCACCGAGCAGTTCCGAGGCTTTTCCATGCGGTATCCCGACTGTAGAGTTTGGTATAATTTCCCTACATCCACAAGGGAGGGATAAGGATTACCACCCAAAGTAAAAATTTCCCACAGCAATATACCATATGACCACCTGTAAAATTGAATGTTGGTTTTGATGTGAATGTATCTGAATATGCCAAGAGACCTCAAATTGGAACTTGAAATGAATGTCCAATTCTACTTACACGTCAGATTGAGTTGAATAAATGTTATGACACAATGATTCGGGAGCCATCCATTTAACTGGCAATCTTCCATCTGTTCTTTTCCTATAATATTCTTTATTTGTAATATCTCTGGCTAAACCAAAATCTGCAATTTTCAGGATATAATTGTCGGACACTAGAATATTTCTGGCTGCAAGATCGCGATGAACGCACTAAAAAAGAACACCCAAACTGGTATAAGGGCTAAATTCATGCAAAATTCTAAATAAGAGAATTGAACTAATGTCTAATTTCTACTCAAATTGAAAAGCTTGGGAACAAAAGTTTGCTAAAATAATTACTTTTATAGAAGACAAATATTCCATTCCTTCAGCCACTTGCACAGCAAAAAATAATAACTTTTTCTGAGACAAACCGGTCGCTGTAATTTCATTATCTGATGGAAGGTGTTTTCGAAGAAATTCTCGCAAACTTCCATGTCTGGCATATTCGGTGATAACAAATAAGGCACCATCTTTGGTGCAGCATCCAAGCAGACGAAGAACATTGACGTGTGTTCCAATTAATTTCATTATTTCCATTTCTGATACCAAATCAATCATATCTTCATCGGAGTGATCATCTGTCATCGAGTATTTGCAAAAATGAAGATATAAGTACACATAGGTAACTATTTATTATTTCAAGTTACTTGTAAATGAATTACTTTTCAACATCTTAACAGCTACTGTTGTGATTATGTTTTCTTTTAAAATATTTTTTGCTTCTCCTTGAACCACTTTCCCAAATTCCCCTTCGCCTAAGCATCTACCAAGACTTAAATTACATTTTGGAAATTCCCATGTGTCATCAAGTGGTATTATGTACTCAGATTCCAATGAAGTTTCAGAACTGACTCTAAGAACTGATGTATTCTCGATTTCAACGTTAGGTAATTTCTGTTTTAAAAAATGAAATATTCTTTAAAAATATCAGAAAATAATTATTGATTTACTCAAAATTAATTTAATGAAGGGGTACTAATTTTCATACCAATATCTTGGAGGAATTTTCATCCAAGCTGAACTGGTTCTCGATGATAACACGTTTCATGCATTGTTTTGTTGCTATTGCTTCCATACACATTATATTTACTTGTTGTTGCAATTTCTTAGCATTTTGTAAATGATTTGTCATGAAATGTAACATGATCAATGAAAGTATGAACATTATGAAAATAATTACAACAAAAATGAAGTATTTTGTATCTGATTTTTTATCCGAAAAATTCGACTCTCTCGGAACGATAACACTGAAATTGGCTCCAATAGATACAGTGATTGCATCGTGCTCTGCTAAAATGTCATATCTTTGCTCAGAGACATCCATAAAATTTGATGATGATATTTTCGGTAGACGACAAATCAATTGGTTAGAAGAAATTGAGATTACATCACAAATATAATGGCCTACGTTCACTTTAATATCAATTTTCTGGCATGCCTTATTGATGTTTTTCCCTTTGATAATCACAAAGCTTTCTTCATCAATTTCAACAGAAGAGTTGAGGAAATGGTGAAACTCTGGATTAGGATACAACAAGAATTTGGGAGGTCCTTTTTCAGAAAGTTGAATACTTTTATTAGTAGAATTGTTTGTTATGGAAAAATTCATTTTTTTTGGATTTCTCGCATCTATAGAGTTAGTTGCAATGTCTGGCATGTATGGTGATGGACAGGTAAAATTGGAATCGCTTTGGAGTGTACACGAGCTCTCATAAGTACGATTTCCGTAATGAAGATGAAAAAGTAATCCTTTTACAGACTTTGGGATATCATTGTGTATAATAATTGTGACCCCACCGCCAGGGATACCTTTTGGTTCAATGTTGAAACCTTTTTCATCATGTTCCAAATCTTTGAAATATTCGAATGTGTCATTAGTGAAATTACGAATATTTTTATCAAATGTCATACTAACTGCCGCGTTTTTCTCTACAGATGAATTGGTAACACATTTTATCTGTTGTGAAGTGAGTAAAAAAATTAGACATAATATATCACCAATGAAAACCTGAATGAGTTTCCCAACATCCAAATTTTCACCTTTGATAGTCAGCTCGGTACCTCCATATATGGGACCATTGTTGGGGGAGAATTCTAAAATTTTTGGATCGACGAATTTAAAATTTTGTTTGGACGTAACAGGGTTTTTATTCACATAGACTACGACTGGTCCTTCATCACCTGGTGATGCACTCGATTTTTCAGTAACACAAGTAATCGACTTCATTGGTACATACGATTCTTTATATGGTGTACAAGCCACACCAGCCACAGTAATTCCTTTATTGGTGTCTTCATCATCAAATTTATAAAATAGACTTTCACCTTCGATAGTTACATTAGTGCCACCTTCCCAAAGCCCATGCAGAGGCCAAAACGACAAAATTGATGGAGGAGATGAATGTGGACATGTATTATAATCACCCATCAATAGATCATTACAATTCCCTTGAAGTTCGCACTTGTTTGAGCTTCGACACCATCCACACTTATACTTTGAATCTAAAGTCAAGCAAGTGGTGCAGTTATGAGCCATCTGCTCGCAATTACATTCAAATCTGGTGGTACATTTATTTGTAATTTGGCACCAGATACAATATGCAGGACCGTCCTGGAAACAAGTTACAGTATCAGTATACTCCGAGCAAATTGATTTTTGTGGTGTTTTCAGTCTGATTAAATGATGTTCTGTCATTGCATACAGGTAGTCACTACCAGGAGAAAACAATAGATCGGAATTCACTGGTGAGCCCTCTTCGATTGTTAAGTCACCATTTGCATACACATCTGTTAGGGTATTCACTAAAATCTTCATTAAATAACCGGTAACAGTGCCAATATATACATCATGGTGTATTTCACTTGGTTTGGCAGCAATAGCTGTTGGAACTGCATTGAATGTAAAGACAGACGATTCAGTTACTGACATAATACCAATGAGAGGCAAATTTATTTTCGACGAACAAAAACTTGAGTCAATATTTTGACTACTTCTGTTACATCGTTGTTTTGGTAATGTGGTACTGAATCCTTGGTATCCATTTCCTCTAAAACAATTTTGAATATTTTCGGTGAATTTTTCATTGATGGCCTTCAGCGAATAAATACACAAAGCGCTTTCATTACTGGGTTTATCGAAAAGTTTTTCCTCGTATTGACTTTTAGAAAATACTGCAAATAATGCATCATCTTCAGGACTAATGTTCAATGATTTTGCCACCTGCGAACTAGGTTTTCCAATGTCAGCTGCTTGTACTAAATTATAAACTTGATTGCTTTCTGATTTGCATTCAATTGGAATCTCAGTATATCCTTGCCAAAAAGCCCGGTCATTATAGCATATTCTGATCACTTTTGAAATATATGATGGCCCAAGTGTTGCAGAATTTCGTTGAGTGGTCAAGATGTAATTGTATTTTCCTGAACTGAATCCGTACTTGTAATTAACTTTATATTCATCGTGATACCGGGTGTATTGATTTCCTGAGTAGTCTAAACGGACACCATCGCCTCCATCAATGGCGTAATTTTCAGACATTTTGTTAATAAATAATGCTACTGCTTCAGAAGAATTTTCGCAGTATGAAACAGCAATATATAGGTTCGATTTCTTGATATCATTTGGAGTTGCACTATCAACTCCAATAAATTGTACTATTGATGCATTTGCACATGTTTTCAAGGTCAACTGAAATTCCCTATCTTCGCTTGGGGTTTTATTTTCATGGATACTTAAATTATAAGAAAAATACCAATAGGCATCAGTGCTTCCACGTCCACAGCCAATCAATTTAGAATCTTTGTAATTTATCAATATATTCTGAATATTGTTGTGCAATGGTGTTGAAAAATTTGAAAACTCGTTTAAATCTGGCGATAATTTATACAAGCGATTTTCCGCTCCGATAAAAACTGATCCTTGATTTCGATCTATTGTCAGATGACTGAACTTTGGTGAACCAAGTTGATAGGATGATATTTTTATATCATAAGATAATGACTTGATACTTCCAGTTTGTAAATACAGTATAAACATTAAGCAGGGTATGGTTAATCTATTGAAATCCTCCATTCTCCACTTGATTTAAAAATACCTAGCTGGGTATTTCGATTTCTCCAGTAACATGTGGTAGGCCTATAACACTTATGATCAATGGGTGAACTCAGATTATTTGTAAGACGATCCGATGTTCCACGCGCATTGCCAATTTATAACAAACAATCTGAAATGAAAAATATTAAACTGAAACGATGCGGTTACATTATTTAGGTATAATTCGCGTTTATCCATTTTTTGTTTTCATTAGAAAACGAAATGCGGGGTGATTTAGCTCAATATTAAAATTGGAAGAGAATTCTCACTTTTTAACTTTTCAAACAATTTCATGAAGTTTGCAATAGTAAGCTGGTCTGCGCGAAAATCTGCTATGAATTTATCAACATTTCGTGGTTGTTTTTTGTTTTTTTTTTCAAGATAATCAAATTGAAAATGAACTTTTTGTAACTTTTTTTGAATAAAACTAGAAAAAGTGCTTCTATCAAATCTTAATTTTAGGGCACTTTTGGGTCTAAGGATCTTGAGAATGGTTTTAATCTATTTTTCGAAGATTTTCTGGTCTCGAATCCGAGAAAAGTGATTTTTGGTAAAATGATTGCTAAAGTTCCTTTATCCCTGGATGTATACCACATATGCAGTCGGTCATTTTCCACTGTCATTCCATTGCAAGTAACTTCCGTTCAGTTTGAATTACCAATAGATATTAAACACGTCCCCTGGCATGGCATGCAAAAATGCAGAATTTTTACAGAATTCCTGAAAAATATTTTAAATTCTGCAAGAATTCTGCAAAACAAAATCCGCTAGAAGTTTTCCAATATTCTGGTAGGATTCTGCAAGAATTCTGCAGCCTTGATGTACCACACGTTGCACTCCATACCCAGGATCAGTGAAAGGGGGTGCAAAACGTGTATTTGCAATGAGTCCACATTTTTTTTAAGATTTAGCGAGGGGCTCGAAATTTCTATTTTACATTTGAAGACCTCACGGGAAGAACGGGTTAACTGAGGGTTTTTTCAAAAATTACTTTTTTTTGCCATTGTGTACAATAAACCATGTACTTTTATGTGGTTTAAATGAAATATGTCGAACTTTTCAAATTTTGTCAATAAACGCAAAAAAGAATTTTCAAGAAATTAAAAACACGGAAAGAACGGGTTAACTACTCTCAACAAAGAAAAATATGTGCAAAAAGCTGATTTTTGTTTTTTAAATAGTTGATTTATTGTTGTGAACATGAAAAAAAAAATCATAATTTAACAAAAGATAACTCATAGGTGGAAAAAACTGATTAATTTCAGAGAAAAACTATGTTAATTTCAAGAAAACACGGAAAAAACGGGTTAACTGTGTCACTTTACGGAAAGAACGGGTTAATTGAGGCACTTACACGGAAAGAACGGGTTAACTTCTCAGAATGTTGTTCAAACACATTGTGTGTTGAGTGACTTTGAAGCTTTTAAAAAACTTTTGAGCAATATTTGCCAATGTAAAATGATTCTAATTGACATTTTGAAAGTAATAAAATCAAAACGAAACTTGTAAATCCATTTTTTTTCAGTTCCACTTCAACATTATCTTTAAAACATTCTCCTGCAAAATTTATAAAATTTTCAGTTAACCCGTTCTTCCCGTGAGGTCTTCATTTTATTTGGAGAAAATATGCTATAAAAGAACAAAATTTCTTTTTTTTTCTTTGCTAAAATTGCAATTTTTTAAAATTTTTCTCTTAAAAAAATTGAACAAAAAGGGCAGAACCTAAAAAATTTACTAAAATGGGCTGAAAAATCAATTTCCTATATTTTTTAGAAAAAAAAAATCCAAAAATTTTTATGGCGCCGGACCCGCATTCGCTCTCGCCGGTTTTGGATATACCTCGCAGGATCTTTGCAGAGATCCTCGGTTGAATCCTTGCAGACGTTTGCACACCGGGCCAATTTCAATGTGATTCAACACAAAACCAAATAGAAAACCATTCTTTCAAATTTCAAAGAATATTGAATCAACTACTTGACAAATGCAATACCTATTTATTGACTAACTATACTCGATGGTTAGGAAAATAAATATTACTTTAAAACTCACCTCGATCTAAGCCATAAATTCCATCAATATTTTAATTTCGCGTATGAAACAATCGTTAAATCAAAGTTTGTAATATCACTATGATACACGTTATTTTTAAAATAAAAAATTTTAATTGTAGTTACAGTTGTTACATATCTTGCCATGAACTGAATCATAAAATATTTCCGGGGAATTGAATGGGTACGAATAGATTCATGCATAGGTTATCCTGTATAGAATGACAACGACTTACAATGACAGATTTCACATAAGCGCAATTCTGGGTACCAACTATAAAATAGGTATTCTCATAACCCAAAACAAGTATATTAGTTTGATGATGAGTCGAATCGTTCGATATGGAATTCAATCGGATATTACAAGAAGTTTCGAGGTAAACTATAAATAATTGTTGTTTAGATAATGAAAATAAGGTACAGTGCCCTATTAACGCCAATGCATTCCCGGATTGATGTAACTCCTACAATTTTGATTTTTTTGCGACCGTAATACATGCATTTGAAAGAGAATTTATTTCTCTACCTCCTGCTGCATTCAATTGCACGCAAGAGGAAGGCGATTTAATGCAAAATGCATTTGAACAAAAGTCACTCAATTGGCGTTATTAGGCAACCGGGTGCCTAATAACGACAATGTTTTTTTTTTCATTTTTTTCCTCCCCCCCCCCGTGACGATTTCAGAGCAGAAAACCCCACACGCAACTAAAAAAAAGGTTGTACATACCATAAAATTTATTTCAGAAGTTCAATAAAGCATAAAAAATAAAAAAACATGCAAATACATGAGAATTTTTTTTTTGATTTTCAAAATTTAGAAAAATATTTTTTTTATTGCAATTGGGGCACACCGACAGGTTATCGTTTTTAATAGCATCTGTTGCCGGTTTTAAGTTATTTTCACCCTACAGGCCCCCGTTTTCTGGGCATTTTTCACTGAAACTGGAAAAAAAATCACAGTTGGCGTTATTTGGAACCCCTATATGTAAATTTGTTCACGTTATAAATCACGTAAAACTGGTCAAAATTAATGTCTGTTAAGGTGCACTAGTGTAAAAAGAGCTTAATAATTGATAGAAAGTGAAAGAAGTTGCTAAAAAGCTTTATTCTGGACGAAATTTGAATTTAAAAAAAAAGTGGTTGAGGAAAAAAATTCGTAAAAAACTTCAAAGTTATTTTTTTTGGCTTTCCGTTTGACGGATCGCTACAAAATCACAACACGTAAACTGATAACACTTATAGAATACCTGAGTGAAGTTTACGGTGTGGTAGATAGGTAAGTTTCCAAGATAATAGGTATTGGCGTTATTGGGCACCTGGCGTTATTAGGGTATGGTACCTTAGATACCTACCTACTTAGTATCGTTGGACGATTTTCCATATTCGAGTTAATACCTATTGTTTCTGATTCCAGAAATCAGTCATGATGATGAATCACACTTTATTTTCCAATCGAACCTCTCTAATGAAGTAATGATATCCCCACCGATGTTGATAACAAATTCTGCGAAGAATTAATCAAATGATTGGTAAATTTCGTTGAAGCAGGGTTCGTTTAACGATAATATAGTTCGCATTAAAAAGTAGTTTTATAAGTGTAGGCGAATTAGCCCAATTTTTAGGAAACAACAATTTTTAGCTAGCCAAGCTTTTAAGCGAAAAACTGTCCAGGGTGGTCCCCTGACTAACCTCTATACCTAAAGTCTACATCCTCTAGATCCCTTGCTAAATTTACTCAAAAATGAGGGTTCCCCAATAACTCCACAGGGTTTGATTATACAGCAAAAGTAGTTCAGTATTTTTTTATTTGGTACTTAATTTCCTACAACTTTTGTCTGAGAAATTTTTTTGTACGATCGCTTCGAGAGGAGGTGGAGAAGACAGAAGAAGGGTGGTTTTGGAAAATATACTGTAACATAAAGTGTGACTTTCGTGTAGATCTCATCCCTCTCCCCCCACCTCCCCAACCATTTATGACGCAATTTTTAAATAAATCCAAACAATATGGTACAGGTAGTCTATGGAAACGAACCTACCAAAGATGGGCAGAAATATTGAAAGCTAGGACCCGTTCCAAAAGTTAAAGTATGAACCTCTATTTCGAAAATCACCAGTCTGGCGATCCGTAGCTGCTGATTGTGAGCACAGCGAAAGCTATGTACAAAGTTCATATAATTTTCATGAATTTTCATCCGAAAACATATTGATGGTCGAAATTTGTGTCAAATTACAGGATTTTTTGCGCCGAATCCCGACCCCCGAGTGCTGCCAAAGAATGGGCAGGCAGGGTAAAAGGGGGAATTCGAAAAATTCATAGTTGTTTAATAAATTTCTCATAAAAGTTGCATAATTGGGCTGAAAGGGATTTATAAATGGTTGCAGGAATTCCTCAAGAATAGGAATTACTTTTCATTTTCAATACTTAAGGGAGTGAGGCATGAGGAAGAAACCAACTTGTTCAAGACCTCCGTTCTCCTTCTCCCATTTTACCAAACTGTATTTGGGGAAAAATCAAACCATGTTCTGTAAAAAAAGCAAAGAAGTTAATCCATAATTGAGGAAAAACAATTTATACTAAGTATCTTCTTTTATCGACATTCCCTCCTTTCAACAAATGAATTTTACCATTTTCAGTCAATCTAGAGTCGCCAACGTGATTTTTATCAGCCTTTTTCAATATTTTCAAACTGTTTCAGAAGGCTTGGAAATCAACTTAGACAGCTAATAATTGAATTCCTTCTTCCATTTGAGTAATTCATAATAGAAAAAGTCACCTTTGTTGAAATTTCTAACACAAACAAACAACACAGGAAAAATTTTTTATATCCAAATTTATTCGACTGCATCTGAAAACTGTTCAAGAATCCCTACTTAAATGATTAAGTTTTCTAACCTGATTACAGATTTTTATACTTAAATGGAACATTCAGTCAATTTTTTTTATTGTTGAAGAACGTTCTGAGCTATTTTAAAATACTTTTTGGGTACCTACGACTCATTTTTTTTTTTTGAAAACTGAAATACCAACGCTTCCGCAAAGCAGAAAATAAAATGTGTTTGCTGATTTATTCTGTTGAAAAAATAAAACACAATAAATTCATTATAAATTGAAACTTCGAAGAAAAAAATCACGAACTCAGAATGTGAAAAAGTAACCCCATATTTAGGTAAATATCCTGGGAAATGAGTTATTTTCTGTGAATTCGAAGCAGGTAATACGTACATGTATGTAGAAAAAAAAAAAACATAGGTAATCGATAAAGTAAAACGGCCAAACGGGAAGTTGAATCGTCGATGAATTTCACATTTCCTATCACGGTAACAATTCTTGTTATGAAAGTCATCAGCAGTGCATCGAATTGCATCGCATCTCATAAATTCACAAAAACTCGATTTCGGTGTGATTTGGGAATACTGATATTAGTACAGTTGATTAATCAGCGAAGTATTGGAAATTGAGTATTGATAGAATTGGAATTTCCTGCATATTTGTATAATAGCCAGGAGCGTGACCAAAATTTTTTCAATTTGGGAAATTTTATGTGAGGCATCAGACATCAGTCATCCCAGAAACGAAAAATATTTTGGAAAATTTATTTCGTAGGTACCGTATGGTAAGTATTTTAGACTTGATTCAGGAGATGTTGGTTTCCTGGAATAGTACCTAACATATTTGATGTGAATAACTTTTTTTGACGAGTTCATCTCAGGATCTCACATCTCGTTTTTATGCGACTAGTGAGTATCTGCAGGTAAAAATAAATTTCCTAGATGCTTCCATAAAAGTATTTTAATCCCGCACATTGATCAAAATCCAAAATATTAAGTAATTAGGTACCATATATAAATCAAATGCAAGAAGGAAAATATTACAAAATTACTTATTACATTTATTTTAAACAAAAAAATATACCTAGAGCATATTTAAATAAAACTTAGCAATGCCCCTCGCACATATAATTTTATAACAATTCAAGTAATTTTCTATTCATCACACTACTTCACCTTTTTTTAAGTTACTGTTTCTATATTGATGGAATAATTTTTTTAAAGAACACAAAAAATAGGATTTTAGAGCTGCTGTTACTTCATTTGTTTACAGATCCTTTATGAAGGAAAACCAATGTAGGTAAGTAGTATAAGTAGGTTTTACTCAATTTTTTTTTATGACATAGAAGTGATTTTAGAGGCAAAAAATATCAACTTTTTCAAACGAATTTTTTTTAAGAGCACCTGCCATGAAGAAAGGTTATAATAATAAAAATGGAAAAAACGAGGATTGTGCGATTAAAAACTATAGAAATGCGGTTGTTTTCGGGAGAAATTTCCAAAATACAAATATATTTTATGTGCATGCTACATTCGATCGTGAGAAGGATTTTCCTATTCTCGTAGAAAGTTCAATAATAAAAACGCGCGCAGTATGCCAAATCACATTTTTAAATGACGTCCGAGTAGTAAATCATTTTGATAAATCAGTTTCGTCCTCAATATCGTTGGAATTATTTCTTTCTGGCCAATAAACATGACATCGGTCAAGAGTCTGTAAAAGATCAAATATTTTAAAACCCATGTACAAACGAAGACTTTACATGGGTAACACAGCTATTTGATGGGAATCAGTTCCACAAATATTTAAAATATCATTGTTACACTGTTGCCTAACCAAGGATTCTACAAAAAATTCAGGAATGCAATTTCTTAGGTACATAAGTACCTGGTACGATACATGCATCAATGTGTCCAGCTGTCCACTTTCTGGTTTTCGTTTTCCACAAAACTCATATTTTTCGAAATAAAGCTTCAGAGAATATCATAAAAATTCAATTTTCATGTATCTCTCTTTTCGCTGTTCTTTTCAAAAAAAATTACTTTTAACGGCATCGCTCATCCCTAATATCAAAAAAATTTCTCATGATCACAACAGAATGGAAACCTCGCTGATGAAATAATCCAAAAGCGACTGTTGGATTTCATATTTCATGCGAGAAGTGAACCGCAAGTATAAGTTGATGCCTACCTTATGAGTTGACAACGTTTCTTCTAGATTTTTTACAACTGTTGAAAATGATGGACGATCACTGGGTCGAAAACACCAACATTTGTGCATTAAACTGTACCTATGCAATAGAGAAAAATTCGAGTGGTAAGTATTCGGGAATCATTCGACTAGCTGTATTGAATTAAGGTATGAGTACAATGTACAATTACATTTTCACTGAGCAATTGTGAGGCTTTTCCATGCGGTATCCAGAACGTAGAGTTTGGTATAATTTTCCAACATCCACCAAGCAGGGATAAGGATTACCGCCCAAAGTAAAAATTTCCCACAGCAATATACCATATGACCAGCTGAAAATTTAACGGTGCTTTAGATACATGAAATTGAATGTGCCAGGAGTCCTTCATATTGAAGGCTTTAAAGTTGATCTGTTCCACCAATTCAACTTACACATCGGATTGAGTTGAATAAATGCGATGACACAATGATTCAGGAGCCATCCATTTTACAGGTAACCTTCCATCTGTTCTTTTCCTGTAATAGTCATTATTTCTGACATCTCTGGCTAAACCAAAATCAGCGATTTTCAAAACACAGTTCTCAGATACTAGAACATTTCTGGCTGCAAGATCGCGGTGAATGCACTGAAGGAAAAATAGGTAATGAGTTTGTTATGAGACACAATACCAAATCCTAAATGTGAGCACTGAAGAAACAAAATTTTTAGGATAATCACTTTTATGGAAGCCAAATATTCCATCCCTTTAGCCACTTGCAGGGTGAACATTATCAACTTTTTTTGAGACAAACTGGTAGCTGTAATTTCACCATCTGATGGAAGATGTTTTCGAAGAAAATCTCGTAAGTTCCCATGCCTAGCATATTCAGTAATAACAAACAAAGCACCATCTTTGGTACAGCATCCTAACAGACGAAGAACATTAACATGTGTTCCGATTAATTTCATCATCTCCATTTCTGATACCAAATCAATCATATCTTCATCTGAGTGATTATCTGCTCATCATGAAATATTTGCGTTAATAAAGTCAACATTCTCTCCAGACACAATAAACTAGAGTGAACACAACAATAAATAGGTACCTTTCAACATTTTAACAGCGACGGTTGTAATAATGTTTTGTTTCAAAATGTTTTTAGCTTCTCCTTGAATTACTTTGCCAAACTCTCCTTCGCCTAGGTATCTACCAAGGGTCAAATTATTTTTGGGGAACTCCCATTTGTCATCAAGCGGTAGTATGTATTCTGATTCGGCTGATGTTCCATTACTGGCTCTAAGGATTCGTGTATTCTCAATTCCCACTTCAGGTAATTTCTGTTTCAAAAATGAAAAAAAATTGTCAAAAATCTCATTATTTTTAAGATTTGCCTAAAATTAATAAAATGGAATTTTAAATAATTTAAGGTTTATTGTTAGGTACATACCAATATTTTTGATGAATGTTCATCCAAGCTGATTTGGTTTTTAATAATAACACGCTTCATGCATTGTTTTAAAGCTATTGCTTCCAAACCCATAAAATTCACTTGTTTTTGCAATTTCTTAATTATTTTTAAATGGTTTGTCGCAATTTTTTTTCGGATGATGAAATGGGATGTGATCAATAACAGTATGACCGCTATGAAAATTATGAAACCGTAAATGAAGTAGGTAATTATTGGCTCTTTAGGCGCTGGAATGAACCCTTTGTCTTTTTGTAAGGTAATCTTGAAGTGGGCTCCGATTGTTACAGTGATTTTATTGTGGTTTGCCAAAATCTCATACTTTTGTTCAGATTCATTGATAAGACTTAGTGATGATATTTTTGGCAGACGACAGATCAGTTGGTTTGAAGAAATTGAAATTACATCACAAGTATAGTTGTCTACTTTTACTATAATATCAATTTTTTGGCATGCCCTATTAATGTTTTTTCCTTTGATAATCACAAAACTTTCTTCGTCAATTTCAAAAGAAGAGTTGAGGAAATAATGAAACTCCGGATTAGGGTATAACAAAAATTTGGGCACCTCATTTTCAGAAGTTTTATAACTTGTCTTAGTGACATTGTCTATTACAGAATATCTCATTTCTTTAGGATTTCTCGGATCTATTGAATCAGTTGCGATGTCTGGTATGTAAGGTGATGGACAGGTAAACATGGAATTGTTTTGGAGTGTACATGAGCTCTCATAAGTATTATTTCCATTGTGAAGAAGAAAAACCAATTCTGGTTCTGGCAATGAGACAACAGGGTGTATAAGAATTGTGACACCACCGGCAGGGATACCTTTGGGTTCAATATTGAAACCTTTTTCATCATGTTCCGAATCTTTGACATATTGGAATGTGTCATTAGTGAAATTACGAATATTTTGATCAAATTTCATGCTAACCGTAGAATTTCTTTCTACAGATGAATTGGTAACACATTTTATATTCTGCGAAGTGAGTGAAAAAACTACACATAATACATCACCAATGAAAACTTGAATGAGTTTCCCAACATTCAAATTTTCACCTTTGATTGTAAGCTCTGTACCACCGTATATAGGTCCACTGTGGGGAGAAATTTCTGAAATTTTTGGATCGACGAATTTAAAATGTTGTTTGGATGCAACAGGTTTTTTATTTACATAGACTACAACTGGTCCTTCTTGACCTGGTGATGCTATTGATTTTTCAATTATACAAGTAATTGGCTTCATTGGTATATACTCATCTCTATATGGGGTACAAGTCACACCAGCCACAGTAATTCTTTCATTGGTGTCTTCATCATCAAATTTATAAAATAAACTTTCACCTTCAATAGTAATATTAGTGCCTCCTTCCCATGGACCTGATAGAGGCTGAAAAGAGGAAATTATTGGAGAAGGTAAACCTGGACAGGAGTAATGATCCTTCATCAGCAGACCACTGCAATTATCACGTGATTCACAGGCGTTGGTACTCTGACACCATCCGCAATCATATTTTACATCCAAATTCATACACAAGATGCAACTTTTCGCCAAGTTAAGGCAATTGCCAGAAGTATTTCTTGTATTGGAAGAAGTATGGTTAGGTGGTACTTTAATGTTCAGATTTTCACAGGATGTAAAGTTACTAATTATTGAGGCATCCTTGGGGATATTCTTCCCGTTATATACACATTTCTGCTCTTTTGAGTACCACTGGCAATCAATCTTCAAAGAAACGCAAGTCTTACAAGATGTGAACTTGTTACAATTCACAAAAGCAATGTTTGTGTGTGCAGAACCCCAAATATGGTTGGCATCAATAGACAAATTCACGTTTAAGTAATCCTCATTTTTTAGTATGGATGGAATCTTAAGATTTTCAGGAATTGGGCAATGTATGTTGTAATGACCATTTGTGGATGATTGTTTAAATGTATACAAATTTAGATCAGCTGTAATGAAGGCGCAACGAATACTCACATTGACATTGGTGGAACTAATACTTGGAATATACAATTGTACCGTTTCAGTAGCGCCGATCTGAATATGTTCAAAATTTTTTTCAGCAATTTTAATTTCAGGGGAACAATCATTTTTTTTAGTACATGCATTTATCGATCCACACCAGCGACAATACAGATTGTATGACTCCAGACAACTCGCATAGGTTGTATAACTGGAGCAATTGAGTAACTCCAATTTTATTTTAGTCAATTTACGTTTTGACATTATATACAAACTGTCTTTCTGGGGAGAAAACAGCAAATCGGAAGTGACTGGGAATTCTTCATCGATTACCAAATCTGCATTATCATAAGCATGCCAAGCATCTTGCAAAACAAGCATCTTCAAATGACCTGTATTCGTTCCAATAAAAACATCAGAGCCGTTTTCACTTGGTTTCGTAGCGATAGCAGTTGAAAGATTATTGAAGGAAATAACAGAGGATGCAGATATAGGCATATTACCCACTAGAGGCATATTTACCTCTGATGTGCAGAAATTAGAGTCAATAGTTCGATTATTGGTAATGCAATTTTGATCCTGTAGTGTGGATTCGAATCCTCGAGATCCTCTTCCATTGAAACAATTTCGAATATTTTCATTGAATTTTTCATCGATTGCATTTATTGAATAAATGCACAGAGCGCTACGATTACTAAGTTCATTGGACGTGGGTTTCATTTTTTGAACCTTGGAGAAAATACTAAACAAAATGCTGTCGTTAAGGCTAATATTCAATGACTTTGCCAACTGTAAACCAGGTTTTCCTATGGTGGCCGTTTGCACCAAATAGTACGTTTCATCATTAGATAATTTGCATTCCATCGGAATTTCAGCATATCCCTGCGAAAGAGGCTCTCTGCCATGGCACATTCTAATCAATTTTGAAACATAAGGTGACTCTTGTACAGTTGAATTTCGCTGAGTTGTTAAAAAGTACTTGTATTTTCCTGATTCGAATCCGTACACATAATTCACCTGATATATGTCGCGATACTCGATGATAAATTTGTCCAATTTAAATGTACCACTCCTTTGGTCCACCTCAAAACTATCAAGATCAAAAATTTGTATAGCTATAGTTGATTGTTTGGACAAATAACCACTATGAGAAACAGCAAAGTAGAGTTTCGGAAATCCGTTATCAAATGCACCCCGATTGTTGTAAGCGATGAAGGCTACAGTTGAAACACATTCAATGTTTTTCGTCATTCCAGGAATTTTATTTTGAGAAATTGGGGTGAATTTGGGTGGGTCACCAATAAATGAATATATTTTACATGCAAAATCAGTGGCGCATCCACAAGCAATCAATCTCTGATCTAATTCATTAATTACCAGAATTTTATTGTAATTCATCGAATTGGGATCTGAAATTGTTGTAACGTTGTCCAACAATCTTAGATCCGATGATAACATATACAAACGATTAATTGCCCCAATAAATACTGCTCCATCACTTTTGTTTACTGCTAAATGGTTGAATGTTGGTGTTCTCTGATTATCAGAAAATATGGCGATATTAGGTAATGACTTGGCAGTTTCTGGCAGTAAATATAGCACGAACATCAACCAAAAAATTCGCCATGCAGTGAAAATTTTCATTCTGCGATTGTTTCAAAATGTATACGTATTTTCTATTCTCACCATGAGTAACTGAATCATATTATGTACATTACCTATTGGGTCAATGTATATGCATAGACTATTTTGGTAAATAATTAAATTTTCCATATGACTAGGTACTTATTTTGTAGCTAGTAAAACAAGTGCATCTGGCCGCTGAATAATCTGAAATAAAGGTATAAAATGGACAATATGTAAAACGTTACATTCTTCGCAACCTAGATAACTTTCTTTTTTTACTGGGAACTGATAGGTACTTACTACTTACACATAAAATTATTTAAGTACCTAATTGAATTATTAAAATTGCAATTTGAAAATCAATTCAATAAGTTTAGTATTAGGCACTAAGGTGATACTTTTTTCCAGAGGTTTATCAAAGTGATGCCAAATGTTACTTGGGACCTAAAAACATTCCACCTAAATTTTTTCATCTCTGATCCCCATCCCTTCCGGAATTATTGCTTTATATAAACCCTGATAAGTTGATTGGCGGTATTTCCGGAGAGGGAAGGGAAGAGGGAACAATTTCAAGATTTTTACAGATTGCAGGTAATGTAGGTATCAGGCGAATGTACCCATGGCAAATTTTTCTGTTTTTTTTTTTTCATATTTTACACATTTTGGAGGGATTTGAAAATTTCAAAAAAATATTTTTAAAATGTTGGGAGTGGCATGACTGGAATTTTCTAAAATGTTCGTTATGTAGTCAATAGTATAACATATACTTTTTCTACATTTCCAAAATAATTGCAACATGGTCAAAAACATTGAAAACATATTGAGCCTGTGACGATACGTCACATTTCCCACGGCATTCTCGTGAGAAGTACGGCGTTCACGGTCTCATGACAGGCGAGATGTAAAGAATTGTCTCGATTTCGCTCAACCTCACGTAAATGCTTACTGGTGAGTTTGGAATAATCCAAATTTTTTAGCTCCTTATGATCGAAGGGGCTGACTCGAAAACAATTACTTTTTGTCCAAGTTCCATCAGTCTAAATACTGAATACCTAGATGGAATTATTTCTTTAGCAATTAAATATCATTTTGGCAACCCTGCTTTATCTGTCGTGTTGCTGGCCTGACTTTGGAAAATGTTTATCCGGGGGGGGGGGGGGTGAATATTTCAAAAAAAATGTTTTCAATTTTTTTGACTATGTTGCAGTTATTTTGGGACGTGGGAAAACTATATGTTAGGTACACTTGACTACACAACGAACCTTTTGAAAAAATTTTTAGCCATGCTACAACTCCCTCCCAATATTACAATTTTTTTGAAATTTTTAAATTCTCAAAAATGGGGAAAATATGAAAAAAAAAACAAAAAATTACGGCTACAATTTGTGAAAATTTCAAAATTTTCTTCTTCCCCTTTTCCTTCCGAAAATATCGCTAATTGAATTTTCAGCACATATAATGCAATAAATGATAATTCCAAATAGCGTGGGGGGTCAAAAATTTAGGTAGAATGTACTTAGGTCCCAAGTAACATTTTTTTTGGCACCACTATTGACCAAATTCGGGTCAAGGGCCGATTTCACTGGAGACATACGTATAGATAACAGGTAACAAAATTAATGATTCTAAAAAAGAATAGGCATCTTGACATTATTTATTTTTGCATTCGTTTTTAAGGAATTAATTTTTCAATCATAACGCGGAATTTTACTTTCGTTCATGTCTAATTGACTCAATCTGAATGAGGTAAAAATTGAACAGATAAGCTCTTAAGCCACCATTATATTTTCGAACTTCAAAAAATTAGGGCACTACAAAAAATCAAATGTATAATGTTTAACAACTCGAATTTTTTAAATTAGTAGATAAGTGATAACTCACCTCGATCGAATCAAACGGTATACCATCAATATTCACTTCATGCGCGAAAATTCAGGAAACAATCTAACAAAAATTGCACAAGTGAGATGTTTTCTAGAGTAACAAATACCTACCAATATTACCGGGTGATCGTTTTTAAATCAAGCGGTGACGGTATCATAAAGACTCATAATTATGCATTTGAAATGATAACTTCGAATAATTGTCACATTTGCTGCATTAGTGGTCGCGAAATGAATCATGAGGAATTATTTTCCGAGAATTGAACACATGGGTGACTAGTATAGTTACCATGAGCACAATTTTCATTTTCCAATGATTTTATCGTAACACATTTAATCATGCTTTTTTAATTTGAATCTGTTATTATTCACTGAAGAATCAGTATTTTTGGTCCGTTTCACTGATGAAATGGACAAAATTGGTCAACTGATGAATTAGTGAAACTTCATCGTCAGACTGTATTTCACGAATTGAATCAGTGAAATTCAGTAAGTAAAATTCAGTAAAATTTATCGTTTCTTTTCAAGTAGTAACCTTACCTAAGTAAAACTATCTTGATACAGAAATTTGAAATTTTTGAATCTCAGCGCTGTAAATTTATGATTTTCTTAAAAATCATAATTTTCACGATGAAAAATACCTACTTCTACCAGAATCAAAACTTGGCACCGCAGAAATATAAAATTTTTTATTTTTATATCAAATAGATTTTTTTTTCAATGATGCTTGAATGTTGGCCGAGTTTTTGGTTACTAAAATAATGTTATGTCACTTTTGAGAAAATAAAATTTGACTCTTTAACCATTTGGAACTTTAAAAAAAAATCTATCCTGTAAGTAATATCGAATCGAGATATCTGGGGTTCAGGGCAGTTAAGGAGTTCCCAAATTACAAGGAAGAAAATCATATCTAGCTTAATTAAGGGTGCATGTGAATCCACAAAAATGGTTCCTCTGACGTCTGAAATTAATCGAAAATGGTTAATTTGGGCCATATGTTCGGTTATTCATAAGACGACGATTTCAAAACTTGCATTTTTCAGCAAAAAATATGATTTTCATGAAAAAAATACGTTCACTTTTACAGTCAAACTGATGAAAATTAGGACCCTTCAACCATCCTTCATACGACAATCGAATCTCAACATTTTTCAGTCATTCTGAAGCCTCCAACGTTATTTTGAGTTTCTCCAATATTTTTGAATTTTTTCTGAAGAGTTTGGAAATAACATGTATAGCTAATAATCGAATTCTCTATTTCCAGTTGAGCAGGTTATTACCTTTGCCAAGAAAAACTATATTTGATACAATGTCCAACTGGGCTGCTTAAATAGATAGGTAATAATGTAAGTTTTCTATCCTGATCTCACATTCTCAGTACCTAATATATTTTGTTCATTTTTCTATTTTTGAAGAATTCTGAACGGTACTAGCATGTACTATAGTAAGTGCAAGATAGTAACATTTTGGAAGAGATTTTCGAAAAAAGTGGCTCTTTCCTTTTTCATGTTAAATTTTCTGGTTTATTCGTTCTGCTAAACAGATGAAACACTGAAAGTTGAAACGCCAATGGAAAATTCTTAAATTCAGGACATTAACAAAAAATCCCCAAACCCTAGATAAATGCAGCAGGAAATGAAATGTTAAGATGTAATGCAAGTACCTATTTAGGTACCTATAGAAAAAAACCACATCAGGTGGTGAAATAAAACATGATGTTGAATCGTCGATGATTTCTACGTTCTCTATCTCGGTGATAATTTGTATTACTAGATATTATAAAGGTATTCAGAAGTTCGTCGAATAGAACTCAATACAGGTACCTACAATTAGAGAATGTAATCAGCGAAGTATTGGAAATTAAGTATTGATAGAATATCCGGTTATGTACAGCAGGGTAACCTAAGGATTTTCTAAATCCGGAAAATATTATGTGAGGCATCTACAGAAAGCATCAGAATAGTTCTTTTTGAACAACTGATAATACATTTTCACTTATCTAAGGGGATGTTCTCCCCCTAGTAAGAACAGTGACATCGGATGTAAGTCAATTGTTTTTGATGACGAATTCATTCCGTTCCTATCCATCAATAAAATATTAGGTAAGAACTACTAAAAAAATAAATTTCCGGGAAAGTACTTTTCGTGAAAATATTTAATTCTATCAAATTCTTAATTAAAATCATATCTAAATAATAATTATGAATCATAGGTGTGTTTAATTTGTAAAACATTAGGTACACAATTTCTCATATAGGTATGAAAATACTTATAATTACAAAAGTATATATTTTCTCCCCCTCCCCCCGAAAAAACAAGTAAGGGTAAAGTGCCCTAACTTCGACCGCTTCCTAATTTCGACCACCGGCCGATTTCGGCCGCTATGGACGCAATCTACACGAAAAAAAATTTTTCATGTTCCTTTTTCATAGATAAACGATTTGAAACCAAAATCACAACTCTACAGGCAAAATTGGCGGAGAAAATTGAAAAAAACGAAATCGCATAGGTGAAAAATTTTTTTTACGTATTCTTTGATCTCAAATTATGAATAATTTTTTAAATAAATTCTACCAAACAGGGGTGCGGCGAACCCCCTGAGTCAACGACGAGGACCCCCCCCCCAAATTTTCCAAGTAGCCCCCCCCCATTTTCACAAATTTCCTCATTTTTTACGAACTTCAAGATGGTGGGGGGGGGGGGTACAAAAAAATACAATCAAGCGATAACATTAAGAGCGATAAGCCTTAAGAATCAGCAAATATCAATAAACTTTATTAAATACATATAAACATTTGACATCTGTCCCCTAAAAAATCAGCCATGTCTGCATCTCTTTCATCTTTATCCATCTGAAATCTGAATTGGTAAAATTTACCTGCTTGAATCAGTGGAATGACTTCAACTGAAAATCAGTGTTTTTTCACTGATCTTTCAGTCAAGTCGTCAAGTCAAAATAATTATTGATTTTTCCTGACAAATGGGAATTGATTGAGAATTCAATAAAAATATTATTAATTTCCAAAGATAATCATTTTACTGATTCTCAAAGGCAGAATTTCATCATAGACTGATTCAGATTCGTTTCAGAAAATAGGATTAAAATATTGCCCGAGCGAAGCGAGGGCGAAATTTTTTCGAAAAATCATGTTTTAATACCAAAAAAATGCACTTTTTTCACATTTTTGTAAAAAATCTCCTTTCCGAGAGGGGGGAGAGGAGCTCAAGCCTATCGTGCTTCCCCCTTGGGTGCGCCTTATGGACGAAATGAATTTGAAGTATAATTTAAGTTTCATAGAATGGTGTGGCAAAGTGTGCAGTGACGTACCAAAGTCAGGATGTTGAATTGAGGGGGCAAGGTCTCAGAATTTCCGGCTTGATTTTTGAAAAAATTTGAAAATCAAATTATTTAAGCACGAAACAGAGCAGACAGACTTTTTTGGAGGCGGGAATGGATGGCACAAATTTTCAGACTGAATTAAATTTTTTAACCACTTCTCCCTCTCATTAAATTTATTGCTTTTCCCTGCCTTATTTCAATGTATCTAATCTATGTATCTACTCGAAGTTGGAAAAATCAGCGAAATTGTCAATTTGTCCCAAACAAAGAAAGAGTGGAAAAGTTCGAGAAAAATTATAATTTATTTCAAAAATTTTGTAATTTCAATGGAAATGCGAGCGAAATGAATTTGGCCCGAACGAAACGAGGGCGAAAATTTTAGAAAACTTTCAAGTTCAAGGCGAAATAAAACAATATTTTAAAATAAAAAACTTGAATAAAAAATTGACCACTATTACTATGAAATTATTGAGGGAGAAGTATGATGAGGCCGAGCGCAGCGAGGCCAAAGCTTTTAAACAATTTTATTTTCAAACATCGAACATGAGTTTTGAGGGAAAAAATATGTATGTAATAAAATTAGGTGAATGTTGGAATCATTTTGAAGAAAAATACGAAAAAAATCACTTTTGTATGAAGTAAATGAAATACATACTCGTACATACAATAAGGCCGAGCGTAGCGAGGCCAAAGTTTTTGAAAATTTTAGAATTGGGAGGTATAATTTCAGAGTTGGACTGTAATTTCTGAAGAAGCGATGTTTACTCCAAAAATTTTATTGTTATTGGTCAAATTTGCCAACTTTTCTCATTTTGAGACGAATTTGCCAACTTTTTCCATACTAGCATTTCTGGGGGGTGAGTCATCCCCCAGACCCCCCCCATTCGCTACGCCCCTGCATCTAAGTTATACTCGAAGATGTTACTTAAAAAATAAACATAATCTTTTTTGCATTTTTCTAAAAAATAAATATTTATCTACTTTTTTTTGCATTTTTTATAAAATGAATACCTATCCTTTTTTGTGTGTTTTTTTTTAGAAAATAAATACCTACACGTTTTTCTTTTTTGGAATGTACCTACTTAGATATTATATATTTACCTATTACAAAAAAAAAAAGAACAGAACATAAAAACCTTTCAATGAAAGCAATGTTTTTTTAAAAAAAATGAAAATTCACCTTAGAAATTTTTATTGAGTAAGAAATGAGCAAAATTGGCATAAAATTGATGCGAGGGGGCGTCGCTGAAAAAAAAATGAAAATTCACCTGATTACTAGTGCATTTTTTTACGTTCCCAAGAAAATTTTGTCCATTTTTATTGAGTTTAAAAATGAGCGAAATTTGGGTGAAATTGATTTTTTTAGAGGGGGTCCAGTCTATCGATGGGGGGTCTATTATATTGATTTAGGGTGGGGGGTTCGTTGCTGAAAAAAATGAAAATTTACCTGTTTACTAGTACATGTTTTTACGATTCCAAGAAAATTTTTGCCATTATTGAGTTAAAAATGAACGAAATTAGCGTCAAATTGATGAACTTTTGAGAGGGGGGTCCGTCTATTGATAGGGAGGTTCTGTAATTATAGGGGGTTTGTTTTTAATTATTTTCTAATATTTATTGTTAATTTATTTTTTTCTCTTTAAAATTTAAATTTGTAATTTTTTTGCATTTTTTTTTCGGCCCCCCCAAAATTTTCAACGACGAGTTGCTCGTCAAGAATACCCCTTCGCAGCACCCCTGCTACCAAATAATTGTGGATTGTGATGTGACATGGTGTCAGATTTCGATAAAATCATCACTTTTGAAAACAACTGTAGGTACGTAACAAAAATTTTCACCAATGTTCAAATTGTTTGGGGTGCCCTAATCTCGACCAGCTATACTATCTTATGTAATCTGTTTTTTGAATGCGATTTTGTTTTTTCTGATTTTCTTTGCGAGTTTTGGCTGTAGGGTTGTCGTTTTGGTCTCATTTTGTTTATTTGTGAAAGAAGAATATGAAAAAAAAATTTTCGGGTAAATTCGGCTCTATGCGGGCGAAATCAGCTGGTGGTCGAAATTAGGAACCCAAAATTTCAAAATCGATTTTTGAGTTTCCTCACAAAAAAAATCGCAAAAAATACAAAAAATGATTGTATCGGTTCAAAATTTTAGGGAGTGATAGAGGAAGAATCAAGGTATTTTTTAAGCCATTTTCGACGTTTCTACCTCGAAAAGTCTTCGATTGGTGGAAGTTTGAAAAAAAGTGGTCGAAATATGGCAACCTTACCCTTACCTAACTATACAAGGCCAAGGCCTCTAAGTACCTAGCACCATAATTTTCGTTCATTAGGTAGGTACCTAGAATGATTACATATGTATGTAGGAACAGTTTCATTGAAGTAAATCGAACTCACCGCTGAGAGGCTGAGAATTCAGAAAATTTCTTATAGCATATAAACCCAGTATGACATCTTAAATGGCATCTTGAAGAATAGAAAATCATTCTAATAAATGGTCGGTTTCGTCTTCTGTATCATCGGATTCGTTTTTCTCAGGCCAATACGCATTATGTCGGACAAGGGTCTGAAAAAGATACTATCTGAAGTAAACTTAAATTTCAATGCTACCATCAGTATTCCAAGACCACTGTTAAAATGAAGGGAATTCATGAATTGCACCAAAGGTGTAGTCAAGAGGAGGCAGCCCCCCCCCCCACCGAAAAAATTATGACCTCCGCTTGGCTTCCCAAAAATTTATGTTGTATTTATAAATTTACATTACACTTACATCCAGATAGGAATTTTTAAAGCATTAAAACATGAAAATCTGTCTTTTTAGGACATTAAAAATCCAACTTTTTCAATAATCCTTCTGGTATCAAGTCTTCATACCCTCTTTGTATCCTCTCAAAAAAAGCTTCCGACGACACTGAATATGTCCATCTTTAGCAGGAGTCCCCCTTTTCCACTTCGAAAAAGCAGAAAAAAGTTGTCCAACACCCAGCCCTTTTCGTGCCCCCCAATTTTCGATTCTTACGACGCCACTGAATTTCACAAATATCTATCTGATAGAAATAAATTTCTGAACTGTTGAAATGAAGCTAATCCTTAATGGATTTGTTGATGTGAAATTCAAAGATGAGGAAAATGGCACGAAGACATAGGTACTGAACTGGCGATGAAGCATAGGTATTACTTTTCGGACAAATGATGTTCGAGATTTTTAAATTCCAAGAAATGAATTCGGGATCATATTGTTCGAGATAGTGGTATCCGGGAAAGTGACAATTCAGGTTTATAAATTTGGAACAGTATTTTTTGGATAAAAAGCGTTCGGAATTTTAAAATCCAAGGAAATGTCCGGCTACCATGTACTATAGGGTGGAGCGCGAAAAAAAAACATACCTCGGATTTTGACCAAACTCGGTAGGGTTGTTGGGTCACTATCGGAGACTACCCAACAAAAATTTGAGCCCCCAGGTGGAGGTGGGGGAGCTAGGGGTCCCCAAAGGACACCAGCTTTTGAAAAAAAACGCGGTTTTTTTGTGATTCTAGGCAAGTAAAAATAGTGTGAGATTCATGAAACAGCACTAAAAAGGTGCGATTTGAGTTTCTACATCTCCCTGAACCGTTGCCACCCTTCTCGGATCAAAGCTCATTCTGCTACCAGGGGGTCGAAAAGTTGTAGATCGCAAAATTCAAATATTGTGAAATTTTCGCTGGCTCCGAGTTATTTATTTTTGCGTCGGGTAATTTTACCTTCTTTTTCAAAATAAATTTTTAAAGATAATTTTCAAAATTTTCTCGATCAGTGTAGGTAGCCATTTACAAATTGTGGAAGTCAAATTATTGGAATTCGCGTTGATCTGATCATGTTGTGTCTTACTAAGTTTTAGATGATAATATTAAAACGATACCTATCTACTCATCTTACACGATCGACTTTTACACGTCTTCAAGTTTCACACTCTTCTGCACACTATTCACTATTCTTTTCAAAGAAAAAAATGTTTTCAGAAAAGTTTTCATTTCTAATAGGTACCTAAAAATTAATCTAATTTCTCGTGTTCACTACAAAAATTTAAGCTTCTGTAAAAAAAAATAATTTAAAACCAATCGTAGAATTTCATGCGAGAAGCAAAAAAGTATCAACTAGGTGCCTACCTTATCGCTCAACAGCGTATCTTCTAAATTTTTTACAACTGTTGAAAATGATGGACGATCTCTGGGTCGAAAACTCCAACATTTGTGCATTAAACTGTATCTATACCAAACTCCGAGGGGTACATAAGTATTTAGGAATCATTCGATTAGTGGTAAGTATTACATTAAGGTATTAGAACATACATTTTCACGGAGCAATTGGGAGGCTTTTCCATTCGGTATCCAGAACGTAGAGCTTGATACAATTTTCCAACATCCAAAAGTGAAGGATAAGGAGCACCGCCCAAAGTAAAAATTTCCCACAGCAGTATACCATATGACCACCTGTGAAATTGAATGGTAGTTTCGATAAATATGAAATAAAATGTGCGAGAGGACCTCCTCCATATTAAAAGCTTGAAAGTTATGTTTGATCAATTCAACTTACACATCCGATTGACTTGAATACATGCGATGGCACAATGATTCAGGGGCCATCCATTTTACAGGCAACCTTCCATCCGTTTTTTTCCTATAATACTCTTTATTGGTAATATCTCTGGCTAAACCAAAATCTGCAATTTTCAGGATATAATTGTCGGAAACCAGAATATTTCTGGCTGCAAGGTCGCGATGAACACACTGAAAAAAAATTCTCAATTTACCAAATAAATGTGAGCACTAAAGAAACAAATATGAGGATAATCACTTTTGTTGAAGTCAAATATTCCATTCCTTTAGCCACTTGTACAGCAAAGGTTACCAACTTTTTTTGTGACAAACTGATTGTTGTGATTTCATTATCTAGTGGAATGTGTTTTCGAAGAAAGTCTCGTAAATTTCCATGCCCAGCATATTCAGTAATAACAAACAAAACACCATCTTTGGTGCAGCATCCGAGCAGACGAAGAACATTGATATGTGTTCCAATTAATTTCATTATTTCCAACTCCGATACCAAATCGATCATATCTTCATCGGAATGATCATCTGAAATTGAGTGTTTGCAATCATAGGTAAAGTTTTAGAAATGCACATTCATTTTTTCAAGCAACGTTAACCTAGGTACTGCCATGTACTGCAAATGGAATACTTACTTTTCAACATTTTAACAGCTACTGTTGTAGTTATGTTTTCTTTTAAAATGTTTTTGGCTTCTCCTTGAACTACTCTTCCAAACTCCCCTTCGCCTAAGCACCTACCAAGAGTCAAATTACTTTTTGGAAATTCCCATTTGCCATCAAGTGGTAGTATATATTCAGATTCTGCTGACGTTCCATTGCTGACTTTAAGAATTGATGTGTTCTCAATCTCAACATTAGGTAATTTCTGTTATTAAAATTTAAAAAAAAAAACTTGTTCATAAATATTTCATGAATCACACATATAAGAAATAAAACAAAACATTCGCTTATTCGGGGTCAAATTCATTAATGTTGATTAAGCACAAAGTTTTCCTTGACCAAGCAAAATAGGTACAGGTAACCGACGATTCGATGTGGGTAATTAGTGTAGCCGAATAAGGAAATAAAAAAACATTTTTAGCTAGCCAAGATTTTATCGCCAAAAATTGTCGAAGGACGAAGGTGGTCCCCTGACTAACCTCTAAAAAGTCCGCACCCCCTGGACCCGTGCTAAATTTTTTATGGAGGCTCCCCCCCCCCCAAAAAAAAATGATTTTCCCGAATAACTTCTCAGAATTTGGTTTTACGGCAAAAGTAGCTCAGTAGGTACTTTTTTGTTCTACACTTAATTTCCAACATTTTTTGTATGACAATTTTTTTCGTACGACCAACAGCAGAGGAGATAGAGAGTCCTGAAGGAAGGGGGTTTTGGAGAATATGATATCATTTGAAAACACGATAATAGGTATAAAATCGTACTAAACTGTATGTTTTGGGCATGAAAATAGTAGTATTATGTAAATTGATGGTATTAATACAACTTGACCCACCTTCCCCTCCCTACGTGCCTACCCCACCATACCCACCCGATGAAAAAAATTTAGATCTATTCATATCTTATGATATCTAATTTTATCTAATCATATCTCAAAATTGGTATGTAGATAAATTTAGTCGGATATGATCAGATATGATCAGATATGATCAGATATGATTTTATCTGAACAGATATATTCAAATGTAATTATATGTGAACGACGATATTTCCCTGGAATAGAGATTGGCGTCGCTAAAAATAAGAATGGATGTAATCAGATCTAATTAGATGTGATCAGATATGATTAGATATAATTTTATGTATTCATATGCATGTGAATGTAAATTGTAAAATGCTACGAAAAGAAGACCTGATGTCACCAGATGCAATCAGATATGATCACATATGATTAGATATGATTTTATGTATTCATATGTATTCATATGTATGTGAATGCAGATTGTAAAATGCTATAGAAAGAAGAGCTTATGTCACCAGATTTAATCAGATGTCATCAGATATGATTAGATATAATGTTATGTATTCATGTGTTTATGGATGTGGATTGTAAAACGTATAAAAAAGAAAGACTGATGTCATCAGATTTAATCAGATTTGATCAGATTAAAACAAAATCTGATTTGTCATCGAGAAATTTTACTGTGCAATGAGATCAAAAATGCAAATACATCAAAATATTGAGAGATGGGGTAGGATTGGTGGTAAAACTCGGAAAATTTCAATTTTGCAATTTTTCCAAGTGATATATCGAAATTTATATTTTTGAAGGCGTAGAATACAAATTTGGAAATATTTTTCTATTAAGAATGAAGGGCTGTGTAGGGATGGGGTAAAAGGGTGATGAAGAGACTTCAAAAATTTATATTTAGCAATTTTTCCGAGCAATATATTGAAATCTACATTTTCAAGGGCGAAGAATATGAATTACCTACTTACCACCACTCAACTTGACCCGTCATTCGTAAAAGAAAAATATATCCAAATTCATATCCTACGCCTTCGATCAAAAACATAGATTTCGATATATCACTCGAAAAATTGCAAAATTCAAATTTTCCAAGTCCTACATCCCACCCTTCATCACAACCTTTCATTTCCAAGAGAAAAATATGGTCAAATTCGTATTTTAGGCATTCGGAAATGTTGATTTTGATATATAACTCGAGAAAATTACGAAACTCAGATTTTGTTAGGTCTTACCCCCTCTCTACTCCAACTCTTCATTCCTATGAGAAAAATATTGTCAAATTAGTATTCTGCACCTCCGAAAATATAGATTTCGATATATCACTCGAAAAATTGAAAAAACAAAAATTTTCAAGTTTCACCTCCACCCCTACACCTCTCCTACCCAACCCTTGAATTCCTAACGGAAAAATATTGTCAAATTCGTATTCTACACCCTCAAAAACATAGATTTCGATATGTCACTCGAAAAATTGAAATTTTCCAAGTCTCATCACCTTCCCCTCCCCCTCCACCACCCAATTCATGAATTCCTAACGGAAAATTTTTGTCAAATTCGTATTCTACGCCTCCGAAAGCATAGATTGCGATATATCACTCAAAAAGTCGAGATTTTCCAATTCTCGTCACCACCACCCCTCCCCAATCCAATTCTTCAATTCCAAACGGAAAATTTTTGTCAAATTCTTATTCTACGTCCCCAAAAACATAGATTTCAATATATCACTCGAAAAATTGAAATTTTCCAAGTTTCACCCCCTCCCCACTCCTCCCACACGCAACTCTTGAATTCCTAACGGAAAAATATTATCAAATTCGTATTCTGCGTCCTCGAAAACCTAGATTTCGATATATCACTCGAAAAATTAAAAATTTTCAAGTTTTACCCCCCCCCCCCCCCCCCCAAATCACTCACCGGCCCAACCCTTCATTCTTAATGGAAAAATATGGACGAATTCGTATTCTACGCCCTCGAAAACATGGATTTCGATATATCACTCAAAAAATTGCTAAATTTTTGATTTTTCCATGTTTTACTAGCCTTTTTTTCTTAAATTTTGAATTTTTAGGCTCCAGCCCCCCAAGGTATGGGGAAAAAATTCGCAAAATGTGTCCAAAAATTTTATAAAATTGTAACAAACAAGGAAATCAAAAAATTTTGTCAATTTAATTAAAATTGAGAAAAAAAAATTTTTCTTACTTCATGATTAAATATAACTTTTTATACTAAATTTCCAACCCGACATGGTGGCGTCCTCCTCTAAACCAAGATCAAGGGACTGAAGGTAAGAAACAATGGAAAGTAAGCAAGAAAATTCATGTTAATTCTTCTTCAGATAAAATCACATCTAATCATATCTAATCAGATATAAAATAAAAGAAACAGTGGTAGACTACAATATTTTAAATTTTATAAAATTGCATTAAAAGTCACATCTAATTAGATCTAAACAGATATGATTAGATTGGGACATTTCTGAGATCTAATCATATCTAAAGCATTAGATATGATTAGATCTAAAAAATTTTCATCGGGCACTTGTTTTTATTTAGCACTAGTAATATAACCGATGGGTGGGGAGGGGTGGACACATGGGAAGGGGAAGAGGGTAAAAATTCTTCTTGATCATCTTTCTCCCTCCTCCCTCCCCACCCATCAGTCATATTACTAGTGCTAAATAAAAACAAGTGAGTAAGGTGGGGTAGGCACATAGGGAGGGGAAGGTGGGTCAAGTTGTATTAATACCATCAATTTACATAATACTACTATTTTCATGCCCAAAACATACAGTTTAGTACGATTTTATACCTATTATCGTGTTTTCAAATGATATCATATTTTCCAAACCCCCCTTCCTTCAGGACTCTCTATCTCCTCTGCTGTTGGTCGTACGAAAAAAATTGTCATACAAAAAATGTTGGAAATTGAGTGTAGAACAAAAAAGTACCTACTGAGCTACTTTTGCCGTAAAACCAAATTCTGAGAAGTTATTCGGGAAACCCCATTTTTGAGGGGGATGGAGCCTCCATAAAAAATTTAGTACGGAGTCTATGGGTGCGAACTTTTTAGAGGTTAGTCAGGGGACCACCTTCGACAATTTTTGACGATAAATTCTTGGCTAGCTAAGAATGTTTTTTTTTTTTTTTTTCTTAAAAATAGCGCTAATTCGCCTACACTAAATGGTACCTATTTGATAAAATATCAAAAAGTTATGAAAATGTCACATTTAATTGTTACAATATGTGATGTTGACAAATTATGGAGTGGAGATTACTTTTTTGATATAAAAACTAGCGGAGCTAGTAGATCCCTGCCTTTCAGATGGGCTTGTCATGACCCTGCTGCATTTTAAACAATTGGGTAAAAAGTCATACCAGGCGAATTGCTATAGAAAAGTCAAATTTTCGGTTTTAGACTTCTTTAGGAATTATTATGCAATTTGAAATTAGATAACTATTTTTTTTTTATTATTATTTTTTTTTTTACAAAAGTAAAAATCACCTTCAGTTTATAAATTCATTTTAAAAAAACAATTTCACACAGGAAAGAACAAGTTAGGGCAGGAATAAACCTGTCAGAATCTGAAAAATTTTGATTTTTAGGTCTGGAAATTTCTAAAAAACCTTGTAGGTTCAAGCTTTCATTCGACATACAGTGGCACCAACCAATTCTATCTGAATAAATCTGACCCTCTAGCTCAATTAAGGGACTCACAGCAGGAAAACGGGAAGAATGCACGTTTTGGACCCTGGATTCGGAGTTCTTGCTAAAAGAGATTCACCCCACTTGATTTTTAAGGTCACGGACCAAAAATAGCAGAAAACACCTCAGAGACCCTTCAAAGCTCCAAATATCAAATTTCGACCTTTAAAATCATCTGGAATGGGCTGTAGGTGGTGCCAACGTCTAAAAATTGACGGTAAAATGCACGTTTTGGGGACTGAAAAGAAACGGGGATTAAATATGTTCTGTTCAGTTTGATTTAGGTATATACAGAAATTTAACGTCAATCTAGAACGTTGTTCCAGATGTCTATTTGATTTCGGGCCCCCGCCAGATTGTAGAAAACATGAAAAACGAGGTTTGTTATCATTATTATTTTTTTATTGTAGTAATTGAATTTTTTCCAGCACAATAAAAAAAAAATCAGAAGGAATACGTTTAGAATTAGATTGGTAGAAATCGAATTCTGCTTTTCGCTCGTTCAGTTGAACGAGAGAATTCACCTTTGGCTCGATTCATAGGCAGAGATATCAAAAGTGTATTTTGATAGGCTACTAAATTGGAAAAAATGGAAATCAGTAATTGAAAGCTGTCTGATCGCCAAGGAAATGAACACAATCTCCAGAAATGAACCTTACCCGGAGACTCCAGAATAGCAAGAGTTTGATTCCAGGATTTTAAGGAAAGAAAAGTTTATGTCATGCCGACGACTAGAAAAGCAGCTCGGTGATTCAAGGGTTTTCAATTAAGTATTTTGATTTTTGTTTAATTAAAAATCTTGCCAAAAATACGCGCTTGCGGTGTCTTCCTGAAAAGTAAGTTTTTAAAAATAGAAAAACGTCAATTTTTTGGAATTTTACCTAATACCAGTTTTAAGAGCAAAATTTTCAAAAACTAGATGTTTTAAAAATGTTACGAATATATTTTTTTAAATTTTTAAATAATAAGATACTTTCGTTAGTGCTTGTTTGAAAATGTATTTTTTATTTATCAAGTATCTTTGCGTAACTTTGAGATTAGCGTTAATACCTATGTCTATATTTTATCTTGAAAATAAACAAAAATTAATTTCTTAGAATATCGAATTCGCTTACCAATATTTTTGATGAGTTTTCATCCACGTCAATTTGGTTTTTGATGATCACACGCTTCATATATTGTTTCATAGCTATTGCTTCCCTACCCATTATGTTTACTTGTTGCTGCAGTTTCTTAACTGCTCGGGAATGTCCATTCTTTTTTTTCCAAACAATGAAATACAATGCAGCAAAAATGAAAATAATTACGCCCATGACGCTCAAGACACCGGAATAGACATAATTTGTATTCTGATTCCCAGTTGATAGAAAATCCTGTTTTGGCACTACAACACTGAAATTGGCTCCTATGGATACAGAAATGGTGGTATGCTCTGCTAAAAGGTCATACTCTTGTTCAGACTCATTCATAACACTGGTTGATAAATATTTCGGTAAACTACAAATTGCCTGTTTGGAGGAAATTGATATTACCTCACATGTATAATTCCCAACATTCACATTTATATCAGTTTTTTGACATGCTTTATCAATATTTTCGCCTTCGATAATTACAAAAATATCACCACCGAATTTAACGGAAGAATTGAAAAAATATTTAAATACTGGATTGGGGTACAACCAAAACCTGAGCGATTGATTTCCAAGATCGGAGAGTGTTGTGCTATTCGTCATATTACTCGTAAATGAAATTTTCAATTTTCTAGGATCATTTACATCGATTGAATCGCTGAAAACATCTGGAAAGTGAGGCGACAAACAAGACCACACCAAATCTGAACCACTTTTGATTTTGCAAGTACTATTATAAATCCTTTTTTCATCACGAGCGTGAAAGAAAAGTTGTTCAGTAGGCACTGTAGTTACATTACGAATCAAAATTTCAACACCTCCGGCAGCAATGCCCTTCGGTTGATAGTTGAAACCTTTGCTGTCACGTTGTGGATCTTTGACATATGTAAATGAATCGCTGGTTAAAGTGTGAGGAGTATTATCGAATATCATAGAAATCTTAGCCTCTGTTTCTGTACTGACTGAGTTGGTAATGCATTGAATCGTAGATGAATTATGCAAAATCACCAGGCATGGTGTATTTCCAACAAAAACCAGTGTGCTAAAATTACCGGGTTTCAAATTATCCCCTTTTATGGTTAGCACGGTACCGCCATATAGAGGCCCTTGATTTGGAGAAAAGGACGTAATATTTGGATCGCCGGATTTAGAATTTTGTGATGATTTGGTAAGTAGTCTATTCACGTCAACTTTATCTGGATGTTTGTTACTTCTTCTTGAATTTGTTTGTTCAGTTGAACAATTGGTATGAAATTCACATGTGTCTGTGCTCTTACACCATTCACATTTGTAAGTAGGATTCAAACGTCGACAAGTATAGTAGTCGTAAGCCATGTGTTGACATTTATGAATAATCGCGACTGTAGTGAAAATAATATCGGAGGAAGTCGGGGTTTCCAACATAATGCTGACTGGTGCCCTAATTAATGGTTCATTACTTGTATATGTAAACGTTACATCCCCACAAGAAATCAAAGTGTCGTTTTTAAACAAAGCACCCTTGATGTACATATTCCGCTTGACGTTGATCAGGCATTTTAAATTGAAATTTCTACTACAAACTTTCAAAGGGAAATTTGTTTCAATATTAATTGCAGTATGTATTCTAGAAGGAATGTTGATTATTGACTTCAACTCAATAGGGGTTTTTTTTGCACAGTTTTCAGCTGCAAGATGCCTACACATGTTTTCCAATGGGCACCATTCACATTTGAACATTGAAGAAATACATGTCTCGCAAGAATTGTACCAGTTACAATCGAAAAATGTAATGTTTATCACAGAAATTGAAACTGCGGGTTTTGAAATTGACAGTGTTGCATTTAAATAATTCTTATTTGCTGGTATTTGTAGAAACTCATGTCTTGGTGGCACCGCGAAAGTCATCATATTATTGAAAGGTTCTGGGTAAAATTCACCAAAAGTATACCAACGTTTATCCCCGATGCGGAACTCGCAAATTAACTTTTCGTTTGCTGCAGGTAACGTTGTTGCGCGCCACAATAATGATTTAACAGCTCCAATTTGAAATTCATTAGAATTGTCTTCTAGAATCCCAACATCTCGCGAATCATTTGAAAACCACGAATAGTACTTTTCAAAGCTACAATCACATTTCGTACTACATTTATCTGTCCACCAACACCAACCGCAGTATTTGGGGACCGATTTCAAACATGTACGCATATCCTCATACTTTGAGCAATTCACTGAACTTGCAGGTACTTTAATTTTGGTGAGATTATGCGCTGTCATTACATACAAATATTCGTAATTGGGAGAAAAAAGCAGATCGGAGTTCACTGGTGATCCTTCATCAATTGTTAAGTCGGCCTGTTCGCATACACTTTCGATTTCCTTCACCAGAATTTTTTTCAGGTGGCCTCTATCGGTACCAACAAACACATCAGTGTAGTTTTTATTCAGTTTTGTCACGAGTGCTGTCAAACGAGTAGTATTGAAAGTAATAACTGGAAGTGCAGTTATGGGTTGGCTACCACTAAAAGGCATATTTCTATCTGATGAGCAGAATTTTGAATCGGTATTATTATTCTCTTTGATACATTGTGAACCAAGATTTATACTTGGAAAACCTCGAAAGCCATTTCCATTGAAACAATCTCGAATATTTTCATCGAATTTTTCATCAATTGCCTTCAAGGAATAAATACATAGAGCACTACAATCACTAGGTTCATTGGAGGGTACCCTTCTGCCTCGACTTTTTGAGAATGTTGCATACAACACACTGTCGTTCATATTGATATTCAATGATGTCGCCAACTGTGAATTAGGCTTTCCTACGTTGGCCGCTTGTATTAAATTATAAGAGGTATCGCTATTAAATTTACATTCAATTAGAATCTCGGCATATCCTTGCCAAAGAGATAATTCGTTATGACATAGTCTAATCAATTTTGATACATATGGCGACCTTTGCGCCGCATCATTTCGTTGAGTGGTTAAAAAATAACTGTATTTTCCGTAATCAAACCCGTACACATAATTCACCCCATATGCGTCACGATATCCCCTATTGAACTCTTTTGAATCAAAATTAACACCTTCTTTGTACATCTCAAAAATATTCTCCATGCTTAGATTTCTTACGGTTATTGCTGGTAAATTTTCAGGATTACCACAGTATGAAACCGCAACGTATAATTTCTGGAGCTGATCCTTATCATACGTGGAGATAAAAGCCACTGTTGATGTTTTTTCGTTGTTTGCCTCCATTCTACCAATCAATTTTTTCGCAGCACTGACGAGTTTGCTCGAGTTACTATTTAAATTATACGCTTCACAGTTAAATTCTGTAGTGCATCCACAGGCAATCAATTGTGTTTTCTGATAATTTATCAATAAAATTTTATTATAATTTTTCCAATAAGAATTTGGATTGGTTTCCACATCTTCCAACAATTCTAAATCGGATGATAATTTATATAAGTGATTCACCGCGCCAATAAACACCGTTCCATTATCTTCGTGTATTGCTAAATGATTAAACTTTGGGTAATCGGGGTAGCCAGAAAATACTACATCACCATTCGATAACGATTTGACAATTCCAAGCGACAAATGCAGCATGAATATCGGCCGAAAAATTGACAATCCATCGAAAAACTTCATTCTACACTTGATTTAACTAATAAATATTTTTTTCTCATAAATCATATGTGAAGAATGAAGATGTACACAGTTGGGATCCAGGTACATATGAATATGGGCTTTATTTGTTTGGTAGTTAGGTAATTCAATACAAATATTTTCGAACAAGCGAATGCAAAAGTTATCTTCGTTGTGAATAATCTGAAATAAAGGTATAAAATACGCCAAGTGGCATCATGTTTTGGAATAATTATTTTATGTTGGGTACTGAACGATCTATAGATTCGTAAGTAAATATGGTAGGTACCTATATAAAATATTTATTTAATGATCAAAGCTGCATGTCTAAATCACGCATTTTTTGATGAAACATTTTTCAAAATTATACATGCTTACAAGAGAGCTACCCGAGGTCTGACACGCCAAATGAAAAAAAAAATTCACAGGCTTGTAGAGTACCACAAGAAACATACACAGCTAAAATTTCAGCCTCTAAAGTTGACATGGGGGGGAGCGTTATGGAGTTTGAATTTCAAAAAATCGCCCAATACACCGAAAAATTACAAAAATCCAAAAAAATTTAACCACGAACTAATCTCGCCATAGGCCATCTGGAGTTTGTTTGCTACAGTCTTGATGCAATTTTGTAGAAATTTTTTCCTGACGTATCAAAAAGATCTATTTCTCACCTATAAAGTGAGTATATTTATGTCAGAAGTAGAAAAATTGTAACACCTCGGAGTGAATTTTCACTCATAATATAAGGTATGAGTGAAAATTCACCCCACCCCCCCCCCCCCGGTGGTGTTACCCGCGGATCCAAGCAACTACCCCATCTCCTGATATCCTATACCGAGGGTAGTTCGTGGTGTAAAAATCATCTCCTAAATGCCATATGGGGGCGAGTTATTTAGATTTTTGTAATATTTCGGCGTATAAGGCGATTTAATTCAAATCCCATATGGCGGTTTGAATTAAATTTCAGCCCCAAAAGATAACATGGGGAGAAGTTATATAACTCCGCCCCATTCCCCAAGTTAACTTTAGGGGTTGAAAATTTGGCTGCAGAAGTTTCTCGTGATACTCTACAAGCCTGTGAAATTTTTTTTCATTCAGCGTGTCAGAACTCGGGTAGCTCTTTTGTCAGAATTTCAGAGGACATGGGGAAATATCTAGGCGCGGTAACTTAGAATTTTCTCATGCATTGCCCGAAGTTTTTTCATGTAAGGGTAGGAGAAAAATGGCGAGAGGCATTCAAAATTCCATGAAAAAATTGAGTAATCTGTTATTTCAATGGTGTAGATGATCAAGGTATTTTCATCTTTCAGCTGACAGATGATGCATGTTTTGGGACAAGTAATCGATATACCTAAACTGTAAATCTGAATCAGTCAAATTTGGTAAAATTCTGCCTTTTTAATATAAATTCAACTAAAAATCAGTGATTTTTCTATAATTTTTCAATTAAAATTCCTCATGTTTTCTTGCAAACTGGGAATTGATTGAGGAAACAGCGAATTTTTAGTGAACGATCAGTAAAAAATCACTAATTTTCAGTGAAATTTTCTTCACTAATTCAAAAAGGCGGAATCTTATCTGTTTATCACATTTGACCGATTCAGATTAAAAGAGTAATAAAGGTAAGGTTGCCATATTTCGACCACTTTTTTTCAAACTTCCACCAATCAAAGACTTTTTGAGATAGAAACATCGTGAATAGCTTAAAAAATACCTTCATCTTTCCTCTACCATCCCCTAAAATTTTGAGCCGATACAATCATTTTTTGTATTTTTTGTGATTTTTTTTCTAAGGAAACTCAAAAATCGATTTTGAAATTTTGGGTTCCTAATTTCGACCACCAGCTGATTTCGTTCGCAATGAGCGAAATCTAACTGAAAATAATTTTTTCATATTCTTGTTTCACAGATAAACAAAATGAGACCAAAACGACAACTCTACAGCTAAAAATCACGGAGAAAATTAGGAAAAACAAAATCGCAATATAAAATCAAAGAATACGTAAAAAAAATTTCATCATGCGATTTTGTTTTTTTCAATTTTCTTTGCTAATTTTGCCTGTATGGTTGTCATTTTGGTCTCAAATTGTTCATTCAAGCATGAAAAAGGAACATGAAAATTTTTTTCGGGTAGATTGCATCCATAGCGTCTGAAATTGGCCGGTGGTCGAAATTAGAAAGCGATCGAAATTAGGGCATTTTACCCTTATGTTCATTCAAAAAATATCGTGAGGGCAGTTTTTTTTTTTGAAAAATCATGTTTGAAAAGCCAAAAAATGCACTTCTTTTTAACATTTTCAGGGTGAAAAAATGAATGAATGAAGAATCTTCTTGGCTGGCAAGCTAATAAAGGTGGGTACTCGAGCTTCCTGAGCATCTCGATCTTCTTGGGTGTGCTTATGTGCCCGAACGAAGCGAGGGCGAGTTTTTTCACAAATTAATCATGTCAGAAAATCAAAAAAATGGCTATTCTAATGATATTGATTTCGTACACATGTGTAGTAGTTTTTCATGTATTAGGTGCCCAAAATGGTTCATGTATTGCTCGAGCCTATTGCCAATACTATAAATACCTACACATTAGAAAGATACCCACAATAGGTACCTCAAAGCTTGTAAAAAAATGATAATAATAAAACAATAGCTTTAGCTCTTTATACTCTTCAACGACTCAAAAGGAATAATTAGATAAGGTACTTTAAGAACTCACCTTGATGTTATCAAACGATGTAGGTAATCAATTTTTACTTTGTGCGCAAAAATTAATGAAAACGATCGAAAAAAATCATACTAATGATTTGCTTTTAAAAATAATATCGCCAAGTTACCTCTACCTTTACATCAAACAGCAAAAAAATGAGCATGATGCATATTTTAAAAATAATACCACCTTTGTTATGTTAGTTGATGAAACGTGAATCATAAATTATTTCCTGAGTTTTGGACGCGTATAGTTACAAACATGGGTAGGCGGGTAGCGGTGTATGATGAGAATCATTGTCATTTTCCAATAATTTATTTTCAATCACAATATTATATTTAATCGCAGATACAATGCCAGGTAAAAGTACCAACTATCAAAACATTTCGAGTTCCTCATTCCATAAATTTTTTTTGGCGAACTGTTGATCATACTCAGAAACTCATTACAAAGATCATACCCATAATTTTTAGAAAAAATAAGGAGAAGTGTGCAGAAAATAAAGGGAATTTTTTCAAAACGAAATATAAAATTGAGAATAAGTAGGTATATCTAAATATTCATCTGTAAAATAATAAAATAAATAGATAGGTACCTACTTAGTTACCCTGAACAGACTTTTCCGAATTCCCGATGAAATTTCCTGTCGAGATACGATCGAAATTTCTGAAGCTGTTTACTGCAGAAAAACTATTTTTTAAATACATTTTTTCTTCAAAAGTTGATTTTATAACTCACCAATAAAGTAACAATATATACTTATAATATAGTTACTGGCTATGATGGTGGTATATGAATTTTATTCATTCTCAAAAAAAATAGTCAATGGGGTAAAAATCATTATTGAGTCCACGGTTTAAGTCACAACTTCACTAGTAATAATTTGAGATAAAATATGTAGGTCTAGGTATCTACGATTGTGACTGTTCACCAAAAAGCGAAACGCGCCACACAGCTTATTCGACAACTTTTTTTTGAAATTGAATTTTAGGGACTTAATTTTAGAAATAAATATTAATTTTTAATGAATTTTTGTTAACATTTTTTAATTCCTACATGCATTTAAACAGGAGGTATGACTAGGTACAGTTGGGTATTGTCTATGACGTGTAGGAAATAGCATATTACGGTGTCATTTTCGATTGAAATGACCATAAAATGAATCACTTGGAATACCTATTTTTCTTAGAACTCAACATGTGGACTGCGTGGCTGGTCATATCGTCATTAGATAACTATGTAACCCGTGCAGGGACAGGGTACTTACCTAAAGTCGAAAAACTGAATTTTGCGTTGAAGTCAAAAAACGAAAAGTGGTCAATTTTTCAATTTTTTTTTTCATTTTCAAGTAGTTCAGACCCTTGCGCATCTGTTACCAAAGTTTCACTTCGAATGACCTATTAGAACATATCTAAATGACGTTCAAACCGACTGAAGAAAAGGTACCTGAAGCCGAAAGGGAAGTGATAGACTCACAGTGTTTCAGTCTAATGATTCATTCGTTCACTCTTTTTGTTCATTCTTGTCTTCTCAGTTCCCACACGCGCGTATGTTATACTTACGAGGTCCGTTTATTTCCAAGTCCATAACAATTTTCGACATTTATTTACCCCTATTTACCCAATATAAAACCTCATAATTTTTCAATTCCAAATTTTTCTCTACAATTTTTTTACAACATTCCAACTTCAATTTTTTTTTCAACATCAATTATTCAAATTCAAATTTCTGTCAAACTTTTTTTTACCTCAAAATTTAAAATTTTTTTCAAAATTAAAAAAAAAATATTGTCATCAATATATGTAGGAATTTTAAATTTTTCATCATTTTATCGTTATTCTAGCAGTCCCAGTATTTTGAATACCTACCTTTTATTGAAATAAAAAAAAGTAGAAAAATGACTATTTTATCATTTATTAAAAATATTGGTAATAAAATAATAGGTACCCAAATTATCACAGGTTTGGTAATAATTTTTTAGTAAAATATAGAGAATAAAAGTAGGTGTATTCAGAATGTCGTGTTGCGTTTTCGTGATAATTTGGGTACCTATTATTACCAATATTTTTAATAAATGTTAAAATAGTAATTTTTCTACTTGTTATTTATTTCAATAAAAGGTAGGTATTCAAAATACTAGGACTGCTAGAATAACGATAATATGATGAAAAATTTAAAATTCCTATGAAAATATTTAAAAAAAGAATTTGAGTTTAAAAAAATTTTTGGAAATTTTTTTGAATTTTGAGTTAATAAAAATTTTGGAGTTGAAAAAAAGTTTGGCAGAAATTTGAATTTGAATAATTGATGCTGAAAAAAATGGAAGTTGGAATGTTGCAAAAAAATTGTAGAGAAAAATTTGGAATTGAAACATTAAGAGGTTTTATATTGGGTAAATAACTAAATATATCGAAAATTATTATGGACTTAGAAAAAACGTACCTCCTAACGTGTGAGTGTGAGAAGACAAGAATGAACAAAAAGAGTGAACGAATGAATCATTAGACTGAAACACTGTGAGTCTATCACTTCCCAAGTCGAAACGTTAAAAAAATAGATGTGCGCTGCAATAATGCAATCCATGAAATGTGTCACCTTTTTGGAGACTCGTCAGTCTAAACGTAAAAAACTTCAAAAATCTCGAAATCGTCTCCCCTTCAAAATTAAACGCATTGAAATAGTAAATTTGTTCATTTTCCTCTCTCCGTAGGTAAGTAATAAACGCATTATAATGGTGAATTTTTCATTTTTCTCTTCTCCTAAGGTAATTTTCGACGCGACGTAAGAAACGATTTCATCGTGAATTTTTTTTATAGAAAAATGGTTTTGGCAGCTTTTTTAATGATTGACACATAAAAAACAGGAGTAAAAACTTTGCACACGTTTTTATCAGAATTTTTTTTTTGGAATTCAATAATTTTTTTTAACTTCAAATAAAACTACCTTAGATGCTCATCAAGGTCTCAATATGTTCCTTATGATCTCCTTTATTATTTTAGCTGAAAAACTCATTTTTGAAAATTCCGACTTTAGGTACCTTTTCCCTGCACGGATCATATATCTGTTTTTCAATAAGTCGATTTTCCGATTGTGAAAATTGTTTCTACGAAACGCTAGCACGTATTCAGTAATAATTTTTTTGAGAAAAAAATAATATGATTAGTTTATATTTTACGTACTAAGTGAAAATTATGAGTAAGTATTAATATGAGCTTGGTAATAAAAACACGCAATACATACTATATTTTTCAAAAAACTTCAATTCAATAACCTATTTCACAAAGTAAAAATAATGAACATTATGATATGAACCAATATCTCAATAATCTGGCAGAGTAATCGAAAATTTATAAAATACACTTCTCCGAAATAGATGGGTAATAAATTTGGTTAGGTAGTCGTAGTATATTTAATTTTTTTTTGTACAAATGAAATAGGTAAAAATGCGATCTTTATTAATTACCCAATATTATTTTATATTAAATACCTACATAAATAATTAAAGTATCATCTACACATAAATTGAAAGAAACTTAGGTACCAAGGTAAGGTAGCCCATTATCGACCGGTGCCTAATGTCGACCACCTCGTCTATCTCCGCTGCTATGGGCCACAACGAGCCGAAAAAAATTCTTCATATTCGTCTGTGAAAATCCGGAAAATTAAGACCACTCCGACATCCTGAGAGCCAAAACTCGCGGAGAAAAGTAGAGAAGAAGAAATTGGAAGGCCAAAAACTTTTTTTAGCAATTGCTTGCACGCCTTGGAATTCTTTCTTAAAATTATCGAATTAAATGTTTCTAGTGTTTTTGTGATTGAGAAAGTTCAAAGTTTCTGGTGTAATCATCGCGTTTTAATAATTACAACTTTAAGTAAAAAAAAATTCACTCAAAGTTCATTTTTATGGTGTGTTCCATTATCGACCACCGATAATCTTATGTAATTTGTTGTTTTCAAGTAATTTCGTTTTTTTCGATTTTCACGAATTTTTGTTGTAGGGTTGTCATTTTAGTCTTATATTGTTCATCTGTGAAAGATGAACACGAAAATTTTTTAGTTCAGTAGTTTTCGTTTATAGCGGACAAAATCGATCGGTGGTCGATATTAGGATTAGGAACCTAAAATTTCGACCTCGCGTTTTGACATGTCTCAGAAAAAAATTCCTAAAAAATACTAAATTTTTTCGGATGATCCCGAGGATTTCCGAAATTGTAGGGGAAGGATGTGGGTATCTATTAAGCCATCAATCACATTTCCAACTCTTAAACTTTTAAAATGGCGAGGCCTCAAAAAAAGGTGGTCGATAATGGGTTACCTTACCCTCATGTCATAAAAATTTTGGTCTGGCATATTTTATTTTATTTTCTTTCTTCGTAAAAATTAAACAGGTAAAAATGCAATTTTTATTAAGTAAGTAATTCGATTTTACATTAGATAATGTGTAGGTACCTAATTAAAGTATCTATCCACAGGTAAAATAAAAATAAAAAAACATAGCATCGTGACTAATTAATACTTATAAGGTACCTACCATATCTGATTTCAATGAAATATGAAACTCTGAGCATAAAAATTTATGTGGTTAAAAACAAAAATATTGAAAATATACAGCAAAACTAATAAAATATCATAAAATCTGCTGAAATATTATTTCATCTGAGCAAAATTAATTTTGTAAGAATTAGTACAACATTGATAAGCTACTTACTTGCGAACACAATACCTACACAAGTATTGATCTAGAATTCCTCAAGTAAAATTATTATCAATTTGAAAAAAAAAAGTAATAAAACATGAAATTAGATAATATGCAACAATTTGAACTTGACTTGATAACTCACATCCCTTCGGTAAGTAGGTACCGATTTATCCAATCTAGAAATCACCAACTTTAATTTTTAGCTAGAACTTTCTCGGAAGTCGGAACGATAACACTGAAATTGGCTCCAATAGATACAGTGATTTTATCGTGCTCTGCTAAAAAGTCATACTTCTGCTCAGAGTCATCCATCAAATTTGATGATGATAATTTTGGTAGACGACAAATCAGTTGGTTTGCAGAAATTGAGATTACATCGCAACTATAATTGCCTACGTTCACTTTAATATCAATTTTTTGGCATGCCTTATTGATATTTTTCCCTTTGATCATTACAAAACTTTCTTCATCAATTTCAATAGTAGAGTTGAGGAAATAATGGAACTCTGGATTAGGGTACAATAAAAATGTGCGCACTTGGTTCTCGCGAAATGAAATATGTTCATTGGTGACATTGTCTATAATGCAAAATGTCATTTTTTTGGGATTTTTCGCATCTATTGAATCTGTTGGAATGTCTGGTATGTAAGGTGATGAGCAGGTAAGTATGGAATCGGTTTGAAGTGTACACGAGCTCTTATAAATACGATTTTCATTTTGAAGAAGAAAAACAAATTCTTGTCCAGGACTGGGGACAATTCCGCGTATAAAAATTGTGACACCACCGGCAGGGATACCTCTGGGCTGAATGTTGAAACCTTTTTCATCACGTTGTGGATTTCCGACATTGTGGTATGTGTTGTTGGTGAAATAACGAACATTTTGACCAAATTTTACACTGACCGTAGAATTTTTTTCCACAGCTGAATTGGTAATACATTTTATCTCTTGTGAAGTGAGTGAAAAAATTAGACATGATGCATTACCAATGGAAACCTTAATGAGTTTCCCAACATCCAAATTTTCACCTTTGATAGTTAGCTCTGTCCCACCATTAGGTCCACTGCGGGGAACAATTTCTGAAATTTTCGGATCTACGAATTTAAAATTTTGTTTGGATGCAATAGGTTTTTTATTCACATAGATTACAACTGGTCCTTCATGATCTGTCAATACACTCGATTTTTTGATGGCGCAGGTGACCGACTTTGTTGGAATGTACATATTCCTAAGAGGGGCACAAGCTACCCCAGCCACTTGAATATCTTGATTGATGTCTTCAAATTCATACCCCAAACCTTCTCCCTCAATGGTGACTTCTGTGCCACCTCCCCAAGGTCCTCGTTGAGGCGAAAAAGACAAAATGGAGGGAGGAAGAAAGAGTGGACAAGAATTATGACCATCCGTCAACTGATCTTCACAACTACCTTGAAACTGACACTTGTTTGAACTTCGACACCATCCACACTTATACTTTGAATCTAAAGACAAACAACCGGTGCAGTTATGAGCCATCTGCTCGCAATCAGATGAAAATGCCAGCTCAAGATTACATTCACATCTGGCGGTACATTTTTTTGTATTTGGGCACCAGCCACAATATGAAGGAGAGTTCTGGAAACAAGTGCTAGAATCGTTATACTCGGAGCAAATTGAATTTTGTGGTGTTTTCATTCTCGTTAATTGATGTTCTGTCATTGCGTACAGGTATTCCTTATCAGCAGAAAACAATAGATCAGAATTCACTGGCGATCCCTCTTCGATTGATAAGTCACCATCCGCGCACACATCCGTTAGGTTATTCACTAAAATCTTCTTCAAACAACCGGTAACAGTACCAATAAATACATCATGATGTCTTTCATTTGGTTTAGCAGCAATAGCTGTCGGAACTGTATTGAATGTAAAGACAGGAGATTCAGTTACTGGCATACTGCCTACAAGAGGCATATTCACTTCCGACGAACAGAAATTTGATTCGATATTATGACTACTTTTGATACATTGTTGATTTGCTGCTGTGGTACTGAATCCTTGGTATCCATTTCCTCTAAAACAATTTTGAATATTTTCGGTGAATTTTTCATTGATGGCCTTCAGCGAATAAATACACAAAGCGCTTTCATTACTGGGTTTATCAGAAAGTTTTTCATTGTTTTGACCTTTAGAAAATATTGCAAATAACACATCATCGTCAGGCCTAATGTTCAATGATTTTGCCAACTGCGAACTAGGTTTTCCTATGTCAGCTGCTTGTACTAAATTATAAACTTGATCGTTACCGAATTTGCATTCGATTGGAATCTCAGTATATCCTTGCCAAAGGGACTTGCCGTTATAGCATATTCTGATCACTTTTGAAACATATGATGACCCGAGTGTAGCAGAATTTTGTTGAGTGGTCAAGATGTAATAGTATTTTCTCGAACTGAATCCGTATTTGTAATTTACTTTATATTCATTTCGATATCTGATGGTATAATTTTTTCCTGAATTGGATGCAGAGTTATCATTGTCTGGTTCATAAGCGGCAGTATTTGACACTTTTTGAACAAATAGAGCTGGTTCTTCAGAAGAATGTTCGCAGTATGAATTGGCAAAGAATAGGTTCGAAATATCAGAATTATTTTGAGCCCGATTATTGTTTTCAATAAAATCCACTATTGGAGCATTTGTACATTTTCCTACTACGTCACTGAATAGTCTGTCTTTAGTGCGTAGAAATCCATGTGCATCACTCTCCAAACTATAAGATGAACACCAATAGCCATGGGTGCCTCCACAGGTCATTAATTCAGAATATTTGTAATTTATGAACATATTATTTGTAGTATTGGAGCTAAATGAAGTTGAAACATTTGCCAACAGTTTTAAATTAGGCGATGCTTTATACAAGCGATTTCCTGCATTAATAAATACCGTTCCTTGATTTCGATCTATTGTTAAATGACTGAACTTCGATGACCGAAGATCATCAGATGATAGTTTTACATCAGATAATGCCTTGTAGTGTTGAAGAACTATCGATAGTATTTCGATAGTATCGATAGTGATGACTATCGATAGACTATCGATAGTGAAATTTCGCTATCGATATATCGGAACAGTGTTGCTTTTTTGAGATAGGTTCGAGTAATTGAGTACCTATAAAACTTGAAAAGTAACATCATGTTCAGGTCAGTTTTTAATCTTCCTCACGCCTGGAAATTATTCCTTGGGTTTTCAAATATATTTCCATTGTTAAAAGCCATTATTGCTCATCCCTGCTCATGAACAACAAAATTTCTTGCATGAAAAAATAAACGACTCATTCCTGCTCATGCCTAAATATTTCCCTCGGTAATTTCATTGTTGTATGTATAGTTGAAAAATCCGATGGAATTTCCTAACCCTATTTGATTTCAAAGATTATAGTTTCAATGTGAATAGGAGAGAAATAAAATTGGCCCGAGCGAAGCGAGTGCAAAAATTTTTGAAGACCTTAAATTCAAAATGCCATAAAACAATATTTTAAATTAATTAACTTGAATAAAAAGCTTTTGAAAAATTTGATTTCCAAACCTCGAAAATTAGTTTTAATGAGAAATAATTTGATAAAATTAAAATTAGTTAGAATAATTTTGAGGAAAAATACGAAAAAAAAATCATTTTTATAGGATTTAGAGTGTTTTGAAATTATGGAAGAAAAAATTCAATAAGACCGAGCGCAGCGAGGCCGAAATTTTTGAAAAATGTTGCTTTGAGAGTAAGTAATTTTAGAGTTGGATTGTAATTTCTGAAAGAGGACAGTAAACTTGAAATTTTAAGAGGCTCAGTTTTTCATTACTTACCTATGCTGAAAAATTTCCAAACGTTTTTTTAATTTGCCGAAATTTCTAAGGTTTTGCCGAATTACTTGAAATCTCCCATTAAAAAAAATTCAACCGATAGTATCGATAGTTATCGATAGTTGCTTAACGATATATCGAAACTATCGATAGTCCGAACTATCGATAGTTCTTCAACACTAATGCCTTGATACTTTCTGGCTGGAAATACAGTATAAACATCAACCAAGGAATGATCAATCTATTGAAAATCCCCATTCTTCGCTCAGATCAAATACCCAATCTATTTATTTTCCCCAAGAATCACACGCACAATGCCTGGTGGGTAACGTAGGTATATATACGCTCTGATGTTTTATAAGGTGATGAGATGTTCCATGCATGTACTTATTTAGAGGCACGTAATAGCAAGTTTATCTTCATGAAAAACGATCTGAAATAAAAATTTAACAATGGTGACGTTACAACCTTTATAATTAAATTTCGCCTATTTTTGATCAATGTTAAACGCATCAGCGGAGGAGGTAAAAAAGTAAACTCCCTCCCTACTAAGGAAATTGCATTTTCAATGAAATAAAATGATTCGCAGAAGTGATGGATTTCTATTGAAAACTTGAAAAATTGACATTTCGAGCCCAGAAAAGAGTAGATATAATACTCTTTCATTTTGAATGAGTGAAAAGTCATTGATAAATAGTCGGAATTGCAGCACAGGGAAAATCAGTGAAATTCCTTCATTTTCAGCGGATTTTCGCTGAAAAATCAGCAACTTTCACTGATGTTTCAAAGAATTTTACTGATTTTTCAGTGAATTTTCACTGATTTTCCAACAATTTATCCACTGTTTGCTTTCAGTGAAATTTTTTAAGTACATAGTTATAACTTTGGTATGTCCCTGGGGACATTTTAAAATTTTTAACATCAATTATACACCAAAGGTGCGAAAAGCCTTACTAATTCAAACTCTTTTCAAAATTGTCGTTTTTATTTAGATTTTTTTTTTGATAAATTCCCCTGAAAATATGTCCATAGGTCCATAGATAACAATAAATGAAATTTTACAGGAAACCAACATAATCTACTCAAATCATGTACATATGTGACCCTAGCTAGAGGTCTGCGCCGATGAAAAATCAGAGATGGAAGTGGTGTATGGCATATCGATTTCTACCATTTCAAAGGTTCGGACACCGAATATGTATTCCATTTTTTCATCCCACCCCTCTGAACCTCCCTATCAGTCAGCCCCTTCGATAGGGTCAAAATTCGAAAAAAATAATAATAATTACATGTGACGCGTCCATTGTATAGGTTTTTGGGGCACTGATTACGAATATTCGGTCCTTTTTTATTATTTGACCCTGGTTTCAACCCCCTCCCCACCCTTCTATAGGGGTTGAATTGAAAAAGTACTCTCGGAATCGAATTCAGGAGGTCCAAAAACATATATTTTGACACCCCACTCTAAAAATTCCAAAATTTTGGATTTAAACCCTCTCCCCCACCCTTCCATGGGGTGGAATTGAAAAAGTACTCTCGGAATCGAATTCAGGAGGTCCGAAAACATATATTTTGACACCTCACTCGAAAAATTCCAAATTTTTGGGTTTCATCACCCTTCCCTGAAGGGTTTAGGGTCAAAATTTTCCCAAAAATGAATTCAGCGTGTCAAAAAACCCCTATTTACCGAGTTTCAGATTTTTTTCTACGCAGGAAATAAAGTTTCAGATTTTTTTCTGCGCAGAAAATGAAGTTTCTGATTTTTTGCTGCCTAGAATTTTTTCTATCCCACTGTGCGGCGTTTACGCCGCAAAGGAAAAATATAGATATGTGAAGAATTTTCAATTTTTATTGAAAATAAACGAAAGGCAACGGAAGCTTTTTTTTAGGAGAGTACAAAGTGGGTATGGACACTTGGAATACCAGAAGCCAAGACGAAACTTGCGAATAATATTTTTTAAAAATGGAAAAATTTGCAAATCAGTTGTATTGAAAATAAAAAACAAAAATTTGTGCTTTTTTCGTTCTACTTCTTTAACTTAAAAAAAAAACTGAGTGTGCGTTTTCCTTAATGACCTCTCTTCCAAAAAAAAAAAAAACAATGAACAAAAAATTTTGAAAATTTCATTTGACATCGCTTTCAAGTCCTCTAATAAATTGAAGGGACAAACTTTTCCGGTCCAAATTATTCAATTGTCTGCGAGGGAAGAAAAAAGATTTCATAAGATCAGAACATTATTTTTTGTGCATATTTAATGAGCCCGAGCGAAGCGAGGGCGAAAATTTTTGAAAAAGAAGGCATTAAAAAGCTGGAATTTCTTCATTTTTTAACCAATAGTTAAGTATAGGTAGTATTTAAAGGAAGGCGAAATCTTCATCCCCCCCGCCATCTCTTTTATCCAATTATTTCGAACTTTTTGAAAAATTGATGATTTCAAGAAAGAAAACAGATCGCTGTGTCATGGGTTCTGTATGAAAAAAAAAATTATTACTTTGGAATAAAAATTTAATGTTTTTCAAAGTTTTTTAAACTAAATTTATATGTGCTTTTCTTTGCGGTTTTTTTGCTAAACGGTAAAAATTAGTACTTTCTTCTCATTTTGTGCTTTTTCGTGCACGTTTGCATCAAAATTTTCCGACTTTGTGAAAAAAATTCTCAAAAAGTTGGCAAAATTCGTTGTAACTCTGCAAATTTTCTCAAAAATTCGGAAAATTTCGTTGAAATTTGTCAAATTTTGTAGTAAATTGGCACATTTTTAAGAAATTAATAATTTTCTGAGAAATTTTTCCGATTTATTTAAAAATGTATTTTGTATGTTATTTGTGCCTAAGCTTTTCTCAAAATAAACTTCACATTTTTGCTCATTACAAATTCATTTTTCAACTTCGGGAATTCGGGTTGGTTTCTACAGAATTTTAAGACGTCCGAAAATAAAATTCCGGAAAAAAGTAAAAATGAAATTTTGACACCTAAGGTCGATTTTGTCTACCACAGTCACATAATTATTATACTTATTCAGGAAATGAAATTCCGACACAGCGGGTGAATATTTTTCACATTTTTTTGTCATACTTTAACAAAGTATAATTAATGAAAAATTTTAAAGTTTTGAAGAAAATTCAAGTTCTCGTTTAGAATATTGACTAGGTACTTATGTTTTTTTTAAACAAATCCAACTGAAAGTTACACCTTTAAAGCTAAAAAAGTGATAAAAAATTAGTGTGTTACGATCATATTTTTTCGTATTTTTTTTTCAAGTTTCCAGTTAAACTTTTTTTTAATAATTTTTTATCCTGGTTGTTTTTTCAGGGAACATTCCGTTTGTTACTACATACAAAAACTTCAATGTATTCCCTAACATACGTTCAATTTAAATAATGATCAAAAGCAAAAAATAGCATGTCGTCGCGCTATAACAAAAATCAGCTAAGTGCCATTTTTTTCAAAATTGAGATTTTTAGTGTTTCGAATTCAAGGAATTAAGCTGCATCGACTTTTAAAAAAAAGTAAAAAAATTGCTTTAAACCTTGATGCAGGCGATTTTAAAATCTGCCAAGTCCATAAGCGCAATGTAAATTTTGTTACGTTTTTTGGCTCTCCTGTAAAAAATGAAAAATGGCACTTAGCTGGTTTTAGTTATAGCGCGACGATGTTTTCAAACTTTAATAAATTACCTACCTACTTATTTACCCAATGTTAATCATCTAATCAACCACCATAATTAATACGAAAATAATTAAATTTAGAACTCACCTTAATTTAACCAATCATTGCCATCCATTTTCGATTCACATTTGAATTTTTTTTAAAATAAACGTCAGGAACATCACATAGGTAAGTACTTCAAGTTTAAAAATTAAAGATGTGAATCGTATGCATATTCGTCGTTGCGAACTGAACTTTTATCGAATATTTCCAAAAATTTGATAATTATGTAGCTATACTTAGTATATAGTAATCGCCAGTAGATAAAATCATGGTTAATCCCGTATACGATAAGACTGGTTTCCAATGACGAATTTCATCATTAGGTATGTACTTGTAAGTAGAAGCAATTCTAGACACTAATTATCAAAAATATTCCCATACTCACTATCTTCCTTCGCTCGCTATAAATTGTACTTACCTTACTTATTTTCGGAAAATAATTCACATTTTTCAGGAAAGAAGTGGGCAAATAAATAGCATTTTTCAAACACAAACCTCCACGCTGAGAATACAATTATCAAACTGAGGGATTGTACAGTAGATTTAAACAAAAAATGAAGGAATCTTTCTAAAAAATGATTTCTGTTGCTGCGTAATTTTTTAGGACAACACATCGGCAAAAAAAAATTACGATTATTTTTTGCAATGCAGGCGAGTTTTAATTTTTTATCTTTGATTAAATTACGTATTTTTTTCATGCATCCGGTTGCTCTTGTATTGCAATCTACACGAAGCATTTATTTTCTGTGATAAGATAGTAGCTCTCGCGTTTTAGAGGTTGTCAAAATAGTCTACAGTCCAAGAGGCAAAAAGTGCTCTAGAAATCGAAATTAGTGTTCATTTTCGCTGGACAAAAAAATCAGTTGGTTTACTGTAGGTATGGGTCCCGTAGTCCCAAAAAACCGAATTTTGGATTTTTGCCCCGGCACAATAGGGAGCTGAGGCCTGAAAACCCCCATTTTTTCTCAATTTTTAAATTTAACTTTGTACAAAAATTGTTTTCACATTCTGGTAGCAGACACTCCCCTGACTCCAAATATACGTCACATCCCTTGGGTCACGGGCACAATGGGGTGCTGGGCTCCCAAAGTGCGATTTTTTGCCAAATTCGATCATTTTTGGCACAATAATGCATCTGTAGGCGTTATGCGGTATGCTGGACAAAAAAAATTAAACGCAATGTATTCTTGGGTTCATTCCGCGTCCAATGAACCAAAGTTTGAGGAAAACTGTAGGCACAATAGGCCATGGTGGAATTTCAAAGTTTTGAAAACACATGATTTTCTCCCCCTTTGATTAAAAAATAAAAGTCATGAAAAAATCTGAAACTTGGGTTGCGACATATCAAAATGTGTTAAAATTTCACGAGCAGAACGAAATTATTGATGAAAATTTAATTTGAGCAATTTTAACCCATTTTGAGCCCCAAATTGGGTCAATTTTTGAGTATTTTCAAAGGATTGACATGTGACCTATGAAAGTGGGGTAGAATTTCATCAGAAATTCAACAAAATCATCCAAATTTTTTTGAGCAACTTTTTAGAATTCAAAAATAATTTACATCAAATGGCACCATCCCAAGGAAAGAGAATCTCCTTAATTATTTCCGAAATATCTTATAAAATAAAGTTTCGAAAAATGACTATTTTTCGCTTTTCTGGTATAAATGATGTCTCTCATACAATATCCCAGATTGAGAAAATCCAGGTTACACTGCTTACTGCTATGTACTGGAAATCCTGATTCTGTCAATACCTATTTCCAAACATTTCTCTCATTAATTGACTACATGTGTTCCCTAACCACACCCGAATCGAGGTTTTGTAAATTTATGCGATGTAATTCGGTGTACTGCAGATGACTTTCATGACATGAATTGTCACTGTGATAGGAATTGTGAAGTTCATCGACGATTTAACTTCCTGTTTTGCTTTATCGATTGTGCTTTTTTTTCTATCCAATTACGTCAAATTCACACAAAAGGTCAATTTCCTGAAATACCTATCTATTCATCTAGGTATTTCTTCCATATTCTGAATTTATAATTTTTTTCGTCGAAGTTTCAGTTTATAATGTTCAATTTGTCAGTAGATACAACTCTGCCAAACAATTTTCTTTCTCGCTTTGTCATAGCGTATTTGACCTACTCCTATAAAAGAATAGTAGGTAGGCACCAAAAATGTTATGAAAATATCACAGAATGTTCTTCAAAACTAGAAAAATGCTCTGAATATTCCATTTATGAAAACCTATCGATCCTAAACATTTATCAGAAATTCTAAAATGTTAGTTTAAAGGCCATATCATTCCCCCAAGCACATTAGAAAACCGTATTGTTCCCTCAAGTGCCTCTAAAAGGATCAAAACACCACGGAATTTTCACGATTTGGTAAAAAAAAAGGATCAAAATAAACAAATTTAGGAGTTTGGAAGACTTGAGGGAATGGATACAACCTTCAAGCTGAATTTTTCGAATTCCCCGTAAAATTTCTTATTGAGCTACGATCGAAATCTCAGAAACCATTCACAAAAGAAAAATCAAGTATTTTTTATAGTGTTGTGCAATTATTATTAATCGATTATAATCGGCGTTTCAGCATAATCGACATTGATTAATCGATTATTCAGCAAAAATGATCGCATATTCGATTATTTTATTTTTGTTCAATTTTGACCAAAAAAAAACGGAAAAATTCTCTAAAAAGTTCTAAAATTCAAGTTAGGTATACCCCTCTGCAATCCCAAATAGCGCTCAAAATTTGTTAGGATGACTGAGAAACGTGTAATTTAAAATAGAAATAGTTCAATTTTTACGTTTTTATTTCATTTTTTTTTTCAGAATTGTAAAAAAAAAGGTCAAGGATTTTTGATCGAGAGGATTGTAGCCATTTTAAGGACTTTTTGAAATTTTTGTGGCAGCGTTGGCGTTAAAATAAAGGTGGTCAAAATCTAATTAAAATCCTGAGAATATGGATGATACGAGTATTACAGCCCGCGAGCGAAGCAAGGGCGAATATTTTTGGTAAAATTTTGAAAAAAAAACTTAGATTTTGTTTTGCTTATTTTTCTTATTATTTTACAATTTTTTAAAGATGTTTGCGGACCTTGATATTTAAAACGAAAATTCGGACTCAGTGCAAACACACTCTTTGCCTCCCCCTCTCGACGGACCTGATTTTATATCAGAAATGAAATACTTGCATACTACGGGCTACTCTTTACCAAAAATGAAGTTGGGTTTTCCGATTTCACATCAATTTTTTTCAGTTCCCCTTGATGGTCTATTCAGATAACCACCACCATTTCCTTTTTACCCTAAAGGAGTCCGGGGGGGAGCGGACATCGTAATTTTTATGCAGTTGGAATCTTGCTAAATTATCCAACTTTAAAGGCTAATACCTCGAGATCGGTTGTAGTTGGGAGAAAGTGTTTGTGGGATTTGAAAGAGAATTGATAGGAAATTCAAAAACGATAATCATATTTTGAAAATCTCAGATGAAATCTACCATTTAAAAATCTGAAAAATATCACTAAGTAGCCCTTTGTAGAATCCATAAAAGAATCATTTTTAAAGTTTTGTTGAAAAATTCCAATAATTTCCGAAGCCGGAAATTTCAGTACATGCAAGCACACGTTTACACCACCACTTTCGCCGGCCCTGCCTACCTGTGGTTGTGACTGCTGACGGCAAAATTTTTGTCAACAATTTGAATTCTTATGTACATTTAAACACTGGAAACGGCTGTAGCTGGGTATTGTCAATCACGTGTAGGAAATCGCATATCGCAGTGACAATTCCGATTGAGATGACCATAAATTCAAATTCAATCTCTTTCAATAATGTATTCATGGAATCTAACGAATAAATTGGTTGGTCACATCATTAATTTGTTTTTTTTCAAATGGTCGATTTCCCGATTGTAAAAATTGTTTCTACGAAACGCCGACACGTTTTCAATTATCATTTTTTTTTTGAGAAAATCATTCATTTTCATGTTATATACTTACAAAGTAAAAATTATGAGTAGGTATTATGAGCTGGGTTTCTGGGTTATAACAACACCTATTATTATACTTTTTAAAAACCTTTTAATTAAATAACCTACCTATTTAAGAAAGTAAAAATAGGTAATGAATATTATGAATCAATCACAACATTCTGGGAGTAAATATGTACACATTTTACATACTTACTTAGTTCATCGAAATTTCAAAAATAAGTACACTCCCGTCGTGCAACGTGTGTCAAAAATTTGCCAAAACTTTGCCACAGACGTGTCATTTCCGCGTCACAGATTTTTAACCAATCAGAGTAGAGCAGACTCCGCCTACTTTTCGATTCCGAAAGTAACATAGTCATTATTGTGTCAAAATGTTGTCAAATTTTTGTCAACACTTTTTTGGCTGAATTTTGACATAATTGTGGCACATTATTGGCACACTCCCGATGACAGCAGTATGACACAATTTTGACATGGTAATGGTATAACTTGATGACACGATTTTGGCAATAATATGGCACTTTAATGGCAAAATTAATTCGATCTCCTTGATATAATTTATTTTTAAAATTATCATTTATCAATACATGAAAATGCTTCTTGATGGGAGGGGGTAGATTAAAAAATAATTGAATCCACTAAGGGTAATTGAAAAAAAAAACTAATTCGACATGTGTAATTTGAAATGTTGAAAAAAATTGTCAACCAATTGAAAGAATTTTTATTTAATAGGTATAAGGGGTATTCAAAAAAATTGATTTGACCTGGTTATTAAAAAAAAAAAATTGACCTGAAGTAAGCTGAAAAGATTTTAAAAATTATAATGTAGGTACGTAATTGATCATTAATGACAAAGGGTAGGTATTCAAAAAATAAAAATTTCACCAGGGTTTAAATTGATTACAAATTTTCAAAAAATGTATTCGACCTCTGTAACTTGAAATTTTTTTTCAAATTATTAATTGATCGAATTGAACAGATGGGGGTATTCAAAAAAAAAATCGATCTGGGGTTCAAATTGAATAATTGAATTGTTCTAATTTTTAATTTATGAGAGGGGGTATTTAAAAAAAGAATTGAATCCGCCTGGGGTATTTTTGAAAAAAATTGATTCGCCTTGTACTTTGAAAAATCAATAATGATCGAATCTTTAATTAATGGGAGGGGTATTCAAAAAAATGATTAAAGGGGGTATCATTTAAAAAAAATTGATTTGACTCATTCAAGTTGAAAAAATTTGAAGACTGAAGAGGTTGTATTTCTAACAATAATTGAAAAAATTATTAGGAAGAATACTCATAAAACGTTTTGAAATAATAGGAGCTGTCTGAAAGATGAGTGGACAATGGAGCAGGTTTTTTCAAAAATTTTCAAGAGATAAACATTTATGTGTATTTATTGCAGAAGTGCAAATCAATATCAAAATAAATACTATCCAAATTGACTAACTGGTTGTCATAGTCGAGTAGCCTTTTGGCATAGGTTAGGTAGTTAGGTAGATAGGATTTTAGGGTTGTAGGTTCGAATTCCCCCCATAGGCATCAGGAATTTTAGTGGAAAAGTTTGGCGTAATTGTGTAGTGATTATGGAGAAAATGATGAAAATCATAGACAAATTGGGATCCAGAGCTCCCAACATATTTTTTTTTAATTTATTGAATGCGGATAAATTCAGTTTTTAAAAACAAGGCAATTCGTTTAAACTGCCGCTACACGTAGGTATGCTTCAAGTCAACAAGGTGCCAAAACAGTGTCATTTACCTGCCATAAATATGCCAAAAGAAGGTCGTTTCACTGCCACAGTGTCAAAACGCTGCCATACACACCAACGCTAAACCAGTTTTTTGACACGGTTTTGACACTAAATTGACAATGTTTCGGCTCCGCGCTGATTGGTTGAAATTTGCCATTTTCGTGTCATTTTACGTGCCATTTTTCTCAGTCAAAATCGTGCCATATGACACGAAAATGGCACACGTTTTGCACGACGGGCTTCTTTGCAATAGATAGATAATAATTTTGGTTAGAAAATTTAATCTTCTTTTAAATAGGTATAGGTATATATATTTTTTTTGAATAAAGTAAATAGTAGGTAAGTACCATAACTTACCTATTTCAAAGAATTGAAACACTAAAATATAAAAATTTGTTTGATTAAAAACACAATGGTGAATATATAACAAGACTTCAAGAAAATATCATAAAATCTGCTGAAACACTAGGTATGTTATCACATTAAAATTAATTTTTAACTTAGAATTTACTTACTTAGTATAACATTAACAATCTACTCTCTCATTACTGAATCAGTGAAATTCATCAAAAATTGCAGCACAGTAATAAATCAGTGAAACAAATTTCACTGATAGCAACCCAGTGAAAGAAAATCACCGGCAATCAGTGAAAATTCTATGAAAACTCAGTAATATTTATGAAACTCACCGAAAAATCAATGAAATTAGATACTTGAAAAATCAGTGAAAAATCGCTGAAAATCAGTGATTTTAACTGATTTTTTCTGTTGAGTGGCTTTTCACTGATTCAAAATGAGAGTACTAGCTTACACAATACCTACACAAATAGGTAATCTAGAACTCCTGGGGTAAAAATATTATCAGTTTCAAAATTTATAAGTGAATAGGGATGCAGGTAGACAGTAGTCTATAACAATTTCGAGTTGAACTTGGCTCAACATCACAGATCCGCAACAGCCGACATAATATTTATCGTTCTCTCAAACTCGCACACCAAAAAATTGGGCTCAGATAATTCATAATTTTTCATCGAATCCACCAACTTTCTCTTATACTTCATCGCGAACTTAGATAACTCGTAAACTGCCACATTGGTATCAAAATCGGTGCCATATTTTTTCGACTCTTCTGCCAACATTGCATTCATATCTTGTAACGATATCTTAGGCATACTTTTAATATCTGCATAATACTTTTTAACCGCTTTGTTATAAATGGGGATTTCTTTGGCGTACAGTAACTTTGCTGTGGCTGAATCTTTATTGAACATTTGCTCAGAAGTTGAGCATGAATCCATGAAAACCTGACCGATAACACCGAGGCACGAGTCGACCATATTTGATATATCAACATCGAACAAGATGTCTGGATTTTTAATCAAATTCACCCAAAATCGTAAAGGCAAACAGTTATTTTTCCAAACGTGAACTACATCTGGATCAGTGACTTTGTGTAGGCGAGCTTGATCATCCAAGAAATCGAACATAAATTTGATTGCTATTGGAAAACAACCGTTCTGGGTGTTTTTCTTGAATATGACGTTGAACAACTCATCGACAAACTTTTGCAGCGAGCTTTTGGTAGCTAATGACCTTGTTAGGCAGACTTCTGGTAATATTTGATCGCTTCCACTGAGATCCTCTTGGCCATCCAGGAGATCGTGAGGTTTGATGAGATGCCATTCTTTGTAATGTAAATCACTGCCTTGTATTGGAGCAGTTGTGGGTTTGGTCAAGCTATTTTTTGGGGTTCCCTGAAATGAAGAAGTTGGCTGGTATTTGGTATCGTTCTGGGATTCTTCATTATTAAAATTTGGTATCACGCCTGAAGTGGGATAATTTGTTTCTTCATCAGGTATTAAATTAAGAATGCTACCATCCGGAACGCCGTAATGTCGTAATGTGTTTTTTTGCCTCCATTCTCCTTCGATTGTTGAACTGGAATCGTCATCGGATAAAATCATCCGGCTGGATTTATCATAAACCCATTCCACATTCAATTCTGATGGATGTATGATTCTACTATAGTGGATTGTGCGATAAATGGCATCCAACGCCTTCTCTTTAAATTGTGATATAGTGTCACAATCCAACACTTTGACTGGAACTTCCTCAATGGCTGATTCTAATTCAATTGTTTTGGCGGTTTGTTGAGAAATGTTGACATAGATTGTCATAGAAAAAAATTCAAATGTATGCCAAATAAATTTATCTTCACTCAAAGAGTACCAGGCTTGAGATGTTATCATATCAACTGGGCCTCCATTGATGTGTTCTTTTATGGCATTAAACAAGTTGAACAATGATGATCCTGCAGATTCCTTGAGAAATTTGTATAGCAAAACAGAAAACCAAGCCGAGAGCATTTTTTCAACTATACTTTCGGTCTTTTGAAACAAAAGCTTTGGATGGCTGTTACTTCGCATGTGTTTGTCGATCAATTCGGCCAACAGTGTTTTGAGGATATTGGTACAATATTCCATGTCTTTTTGCAAAGTAATCATTATCATAGAGGCAACAAAGACTCGATCATTCATTGTGAAAGTTTTCTTGTTCTCCAGTGTTCTCACAAATGAACGAAGGAATTTTCTATTCATGATTAATTCTCTGAACGATTGTAATCCCTCTTCTTTGTGATTTAGATTGGTCTCTCCATTAAGAATAATTAAGTTATCATCGACATTTGGGAATAAAATATTTGTCATATAGGCATGATGACTTAAGAATGGCAAAAGAGTGTTTGAGTCGTCCATCTTGAAGGTAGTCACATCAATTTGAAGTTTGGGAGAGGCTTCTTCACATTCAGAAACAAGAAGTAATTCAAGTCTGGTAATTTGCTGTTGCGTTTTTCTCAAATTTTTCAAGGAGTTTGCTATAATTTTCCTCTCAAATATGCAAAAAGAAACCACAAATATGGCTATTATTATTATGAAAAATGTAACAGCACAGTAAATTTGGTATTCTACAGTGGGGTCTTCAGGAGTAGTGTTTGAGCTTTGCTGTTTTGCCACAACAACAGTGAAATGGGTTCCAATTGATACAGAAATGGTGTCATACTGCGCTACAAAGTCAGAATCTTGTTCAGACTCATTCATTGCACTGGACGTTAAATATTTTGGTAAACTGCAGATCACTTGATTAGAGGAAATTGATTTTACTTTACAAGTATAATTACCGATGTTCACAATGATATCAGTTTTTTGACAAGCGCTGTCAATGTTTTCCCCCACAATGATCAGAAAACTATCGCCATTAAATGTCACAGAAGAGTTGAAGAAATATTTAAATTTTGGATCGGGGTACAACCAAAATTTGAGCGAGTGCTTTTCAATATTGGAGAAAGTTGTGCCATTCATAATATTACTCGTCAATAAAACCTTCATTTCTCTTGGATGATTTACATCAATTGATTCGCTGGCAATATCTGAAGTGGAAGGTGACAAACAGGACCACACAGACATTAAACCAGTTTTAATTTTGCATGGGCTACTGTAATACTGTTTTTCACCTTGAACATGAAACCAAAGATGTTTGGAAGATACTGCGGGCACATTTTGAATTAGGATTTCCACACCTCCGGAAGGAATACCTTTAGGTTCAATGTTGTATCCATTTTCATCGTGTTGTTGATCTTTCTTATACTTGAATGAATGACTGATTAAGTTAGGAATATTATCATCATATTTCATATAAATCTTAGCTTCTTTTTCTGTTCGAGATGCATTGGTAATGCATTGAATTACAGATGAATTAATCAAAATTATCAAGCAAGATGCATTGCCAATGAAAACATTAGTAGAATTTCCAGCATCTAAATTTTTACCAATTACATTCAGCATTGTACCGCCATATGTAGGGCCTTCATTTGGAAATATTCTTTCAATTTTTGGAACGACCAATTTGAAATTTTGGGGTGATCTGATAAGTACTCCATTAACACTAATTTCAACTGGACCTTCTTGATCATTCAGTAAATTTGTTTTTTCAATTATACAGGTAATTGACTTTGTTGCTATGTACCTTTCTCTAACTGGTGTACATGCAAATCCAGCCACAGTAACACCTTGACGAATATCTTCAAAGTTAAAACCCAAACTTTCACCTACAATTGTAACATTGGTACGTCCTCCCAGTGAACTTTTTAAAGGCCAGAAATATGAAATCGATGGAGAAGGTGGACATTGACGGGTGTTATTCTGATGCCAAAATTGATTGTTACAATTAGCGCGAAATTCACATTTGTTTGTATTTTGACACCATCCACATTCATATGTAGGATCTAAAGACACACACATGGAACAGTTATGTGCCATTTGTTGGCATTTGTAGATAACGAAACTTGTATGGAGAAGAATATCAGAGGAAGTATAGGGTTCATGCATGATTGTGACATTTGCAACAATATAAGATGATTTTTTTTCATATGTGAAAGAAGCACTTTCACAAGAAACTGAATTGCAATTTCTTATCTTAGCTTTCTTGGTGTAATTTTTTTCTTCGATGTTGATGTAGCATCTAAGATTAGAAGCTTCATTACAAATGTTCCAGCTGCCATCTGTGAAATTAAGAACTGACTGTACTCCAGAAGGAATTCTGACAATCTGTGATGTATTTTTGATTGGGATAGTTTTTGCATGGCAGTTGATTTCATTGTATGTACACTTTTCTTTTTGTGGGCACCAATAACATTTGAATGTTGAAGAATTGCATGTATTATCAGAGGTGTATGTTGCACAATCGAAAAATGTGATGTTTGTTTTCACAATATCGGGAATATTATTTGTACCTATACTCAATGTTGCACTCGAGTAATGCCCATTCCCTGGTAATAGAGGAAGTTTACGTGCTTCAGGCATCCCACAGGATAAAATGTGATGTATACCTACCCTGTTTAGTTTACCCAGTGTGGATACATTTTTACCATTAGTGAAGACAAAAAAGCATAAAAACTGGTTATGAATCTGCGGTAGAGCTGTAATCCTCAATTGTATAGTTCCAACAGTGCCAATTTGAAATTCGAGAGAACTACTTCCTATGACTTCAGTCCCTATTCGAAAATCAGACTGATACCACAGTTTAAAATTATCATCAGAACAATCACATCTGGTGGTGCATTTATTCGTTGATCCACACCAACCACAATATAAAGGAGAGTTCTGGAAACAAGTGTTATAATCTATGAATTCGGAGCAAATTGAATTTTGTGATGTTTTCAATCTGGTTAAATGATGTTCTGTCATTACATACAGGTATTCTTTATCAGCAGAAAACAATAGATCGGAATTCACTGGAGATCCTTCGTCGATTGATAAGTCAGCCTCCGCACATATATTTGTTAGGTTATTTACTAAAATCTTTTTTAAATGACCGGTAACAGTACCAATAAATACATCATGGTGTCTTTCACTTGGTTTGGTAGCAATAGCTGTCGGAACTGTATTGAATGTAAAGACAGGAGATTCAGTTATGGATATGTTGCCAACAAGAGGCATATTCACTTCTGACAAACAAAAATTTGAGTCAATATTTTGACTTTTTTTGATGCACTGCTGATTTGGTGATGCAGTACTGAATCCTTGGTATCCATTTCCTTCGAAACAATTTTGAATGTTTTCGGTAAATTTTGCATTGATGGCATTTAGCGAATAAGTACACAAAGCGCTTTCAGGACTGGGTTTATTGAAAAATTCTTCCTTGTGTTGACTTCTAGAAAATACTACAAATAATGCATCGTTGCCAGGCCTAATATTCATCGAGTTCGCCAATTGCGAATTAGGTTTTCCTTTGACGGCTGCTTGTACTAAATTATAAACTTGATCGTTACCGAATTTGCATTCGATTGGAATCTCAGTATATCCTTGCCAGAGAGATGCGTCGTTATAACAAATTCTGATCAATTTTGAAACATATGATAGCCCTTGTGTTGCAGAATTTCGTTGAGTGGTCAAGATGTAATTGTATTTTCCTGAACTGAATCCGTACTTGTAAATAACTTTATATTCATTATAATAACTGATATATTTTTCTTCTAAACTGGACGCGGACTTACCAAATTCTCCCTCGTAAGCAGCAGTATTGGAAATTGTTTTAACAAATAATGGTAATTCATCAGGAATATTTTGGCAGTACGGAAAGGCAATATATATTTTCGAAATCCCGACGTTATCTTGAGGCGGATCATTGGTTTCAATAAGTCCTACTATTGGTGCATTCGAACACGTCCTCGCTATGCGACTGAATATCCTTTCTTTAGTACGTGTGAGTTGCATGTTATTATTTAAATCATAAGATGAACACCAATAGCCATTGGTGCCTCCGCAGGCAATCAATTCAGAATTTTTGTAATTTATAAACAAATTTGTAATCTTAAAGTTCCATGATGTTGAAACATTTGGTAACACTTTTAAATCAGGCGGTAATTTATACAAGCGAGTTCCTGCACCAATAAATACAGTTTCTTGATGTTGATGTATTGTTAAATGACTGAACTTCGGCGACCGAAGATCATCAGATGATATTTTTACATCAGATGATGCCTTAATACTTTCTGGCTGGAAATATAGTATAAACATCAACCAAGGAATGATCAATCTATTGAAAATCCACATTTTTCGCTCAGATCAAATGCCCAATTTTTTTTCTCGAGAATCACATGCACAATGCTGATTACTTATTAACGTATAAGCTCGGATTTATAAGATGATAAGATATGCCATTCATGTATTTTGAGACGCCGTAATTGCTGATTTATCTTCATGAAAAACGACCTGAAATAAAAATTTAATATTTATGGTGTGACGTTACATCCTTTGTAATTCAATTTCGCTCATTTTTGGTTAGGAAGTGAAACGTGGAACGACTTAGCTCATTAGTTAGGTACCTACTTAAGTATAAGAACTGAATTTTTAAAGGGATCCGAAATGGCTTTTCAGAAAGTTCCAATGTTTGCAATATTGGTTTACTTATTATGCTGTATTAGTAGTTCTCGGTAGTCCTCGATGCTAGGAATGTATGTACTCCCCCCCCCACACCCACTCAATCGAAAATTCTAACAAGAAACCTACCAGAAGTGTGACACGCGAAAAAAGATTACAGGCTTGTAGATCGTCACAAGAAACTTCCGCAGCCAAAATTTCAGTCCCTAAAGTCAACTTAAGGGGAGTTATGGGGGCTTGAATTTTGAAAAATCACCTCATACACCCAAAAAATTACATGGCATTTAGAAGATGAATTTTAGACCTCGAACCACCCTCGGTATAGGTCATCTGGGAATGGAGTAGTTCCCTGGATCCACGGGTAACACCTCGGGGTGAATTTTCACTCATACCTTCTACTTTATGTGAGAATTGGGAAATAAAAAAATTGAAATGACTCCGCAACTTATCGCGTTTAGGACGTAATTTTTTTTACCACGAGATAACCTCGCCATAGGCGGGATAGGCCATCTGGAGAACGTTTGCATTCAACTTCGTTCTAGATCGAGCGTAAGAGGGTGGAAGACGCGGCATCATTTTTTTTCCAACAGTTGTATTTTCGAACTTTCGAACATGAGGACTTGCAATTTTTTACACGTTTTTTTTTTGAAATTTTGAAATTTTTTTCTAGGTCCTGTTGAAAATAAAATAAACACGACTTTGAAATTTTTCAATTTTTTTTTGTCTAGGTCCTGTTGAACTTGAAAATAAAATAAACACACCCATTCCAGGCGCATTTCTAGAAGACGAAAATTGAAAAGAAAAAAGTTTGAAAAATTTCAAAGTCGTGTTTATTTTATTTTCAACAGGACCTAGAAAAAATTTTTGAAAAATTTCAAAGTTGTGTTTATTTTATTTTCAACACGACCTAGAAAAAAATTTTGAAAAATTTCAAAGTTGTGTTTACTTTATTTTCAACAGGACCTAGAAAAAAATTGAAAATTTTCAAAAAAAAAGTGTGTAAAAAAAATTGCAATTCCTCATGTTCGAAAGTTCGAAAATACAGCTGTTGGGAAAAAAATGATGCCGCGTCTTCCACCCTCTTACGCTCGATCTAGAACGAAGTTTCAATACATTACTCCCTCCCCTTCTACTTCCACAAATACCTAATTACAACTTTGGTATGTCCCTGGGCACATTTTTAAATTTTTAATCTCTAATGATACATATTCCCCGGAAAAGTTAATCCCAAAATTTTAAATACGAAGTGAGTTCCGTGAAAAGTGAGGATTTTTGAACGGAATATCCCTTTTCTATGTAAATCAATTTTTGGTATAAAAAAGGGTACCAAAAACCAGTAATGCAATGCGGGACAATATTTTGTTTAGGATTCAAAACATCTTCCAAACTTTTTAAATATGCTTTAAACATTTCAAAAATTCATAAAAACCTCCCCATTAGAGCGCCCCCTTTCGCCGTTGTATATTTCCCTTTTATAAGTGTACACCAATTGAGATTCAACATAAAGATTTTGCCAAATTTGCAAAACTTTGCCCTTTCCTCGGTATTAACATTTAATGAATTTATGCAAAATGAAAAAAACCCCGTTTTTTTTTTAAACTTTCTTTCCAACTTACCCCCTGATCCCCCCCACCCCCAAAAATTTTGATTTTTAATTAATAAATTCCTTGCTTTTTTTTAACGGGTTGCTTTTTTTTTTTTTTCACAAAGAAATTAAATTCAGCCAAAATTTGGAAAAAATGTTGAAAATAACATTTTTTTTTTTTTTTTTTCCCTGAAAAAAAAGATGGTAAGTTCAAATTTGAATTTTGAAACCAAAAAAATCAAATTAAAAGTTAGACATAAAATTTTTTTATTGAAAAGAAAAATCAATTTTGAGAAAAATTAGGTTTTCTTTTAAAAATTGAATCAATTTCACACAAAAAATGAAAATTTTAGGGATATCCCTTTTTTTGATTTCGAATTATTTAAATTTAACAAGTCGTTTCAAACCTCTAAAAATTCGAAATTTTTGGGGGCTTGATTAAATCCCATTAAATGGAAATTAACTTCGATAAAATTTTAATTCAATTAATAATAATTTGATCAAAAAAAAATTTTCAAAATTTTAATGGGTTGGGAATTTTTTTAAATTCCAATTAATTTAACAAAACTCCTCTTCAATTACATGGAAATAAATTTAAATAACCCCCTTTTAGTTTATCTCAATGAAACCTTCAAGTTTTAAAATAAAAGATGCGAATCGAATTCACTGTTGTGACATTCGTTATTGTGAACTGAATCATTATATCGAATGATTTCCAATGACGCATTTCATAATTATCCATGGAAGCAATTCTAGGTACCAAATTATCAAATATTTTCATACTACCTATCCGCATTCCCTCGCTCATTGTAAATTGTAGATGACAAGAGGGAATTTTGAATCTTTGAAAAATTTTGATTTTTTGGGGTTGGGACCTTTTTTTGAATACTTGGGCGCATGATACCTTTAAACATTTTTTTTTTAGATTCATGAAATTTCTGACTCGAATCAAAATCAAAATTTCTAAATTTTGGGGTCGGGTGCTTTTTGATCCTTTGAGGGCACGATACGGTCTTCAAATCAATTTTTCAAAAAGTCCAACGTAATTCTGATTTTCGCCAATATTTTCAAAATTTCTCTATGAAAGGATTCGTAGATAGCTATAAATCAAATTCTTCCTTTCCTCTGACTAGGTAATTTATGAGAAGAAAAACTACCTTTGATGCAATGTCAATGTCCAATCAAGTATCCAAGTTTTCTAACCTGATTTCAGATTCTCAGAAATTGAATACTTAATCCGTTTTTCTGTTTTTAAAAAACATTTTAAAACTGTCAAACGTCAGTTTCTGAATAGGTAGGTAGAAGAAAGTACAAGGTATTTTTTCGGCGAATATTTTTGAAAAAGTCTATGCCTTTTTTCGTTCTTTTAAAATTTTTTGGTTTGTTTGTTCTGTTAGAAAGATTAAACTCCGAAAGTTAAAACACTGACGAAAAAAATCACAAATTCGGGACATGAACGAGAATTACTCATATCTAAGTAATTGAATATTGTAGTCAATGGAATTTTATGCTGTTCTGACGCGAAACATTTTACTTCGTGCGAATTTGACACATTCAGATTTTAAAAAAAAAAATCGATAAAAACACATCATACTTGAATGAGTACCCAGATTTAAAATTTTTATAAGTGGAATATTCAGAATATTTTTCTATTTTTAAAGAACAATATGCTCTATTTTCATAACATATTCGATACTTATATCTACTTTCCTTTTTTCGGAGGAAAATACGCTATAGCAAAGCGGGAAAGAAAATAGTTTCGTTGAGTTGTTCTGCTGAAAAATTAAACACCAGAAATTGAAATTTCGACGAAAAAAATTATAAATTCAGAATAATAAAAAGAAACGCCCATACCTAGATGAATCTTGTAGGAAATGAGTCATTTTATGCAAATGCAGGTACAGTAGATGAAAAAAAAAAACCATTTGGTAAAGCAAAACAGGAAGTTGAATCGTCGATGAACACATTTCCTATCACGGTGACAATTCTTGTTATGAAAGTCATCAGCAATACACCAAATCACGTAACATAAATTCACAAAAACTCGATTCAGATGTAGTTAGGGAACATATAGGTACCTATGTATGTACTTGATTATTTGGCAAAGTGTCAGAAATGAGGTATTGATAGAATTAGAATTTCCAATACATGATTCTCTCGGTCCGGGAAATTTTATGTGAGACATCAATCATACCAGAAACGCAAAAATAAAATAAAAATAGTTATTTTTTGAAAATTCATTTTATAAGGCATTTCAGACCTGATTCAGGGAATGATCGTTTCCTGGCACAGTAACATTTGATGATGGTTTTTTTTTTTTGAATTCGACGAACTCGATTCGTTTTTATTCCATTAGTTAGTACCTACGACTAGGGGCTGATAAAAATTAATTTCCCAGGTAATTTTTATAAAAATATTTAAATCTCAGCATGATTGAAATCAAGAATTTGAATTACCTATAAGTCAAATGCTTACACAAAGGGAAATATTAGAATATTACAAAATTACCGATTACATTATTCATTTTACATAATGAAACATAATACATCTTTAGATACTTACCAGAGGACCTTACAAATTTATGTAGTTTAATATCAACTTGAGTCATTTTTGATACATTAAACCATGTAGGTACTTTATCAAATTTATTGAAATAAGTGCATGCACACGGTCAAGAAATGAGCCGGGTGACATAAGCATAAAAAACTCCATTTTTTAAAGTGACTGTTCCATTGGTAAAATTGATGACGCACAAAAAATGGTACTTAAATTTCAGCTATGACAGGCGTGAATCGAGGACGTGATTTTATGGGCAAAGGTCGAGGGAACGTCAAATTTTGGGAGGCATCTCAATGAAAGATCAAATATAATAAAAGTGGAATAAACGAAGTGTTTGTAGGCAATGATGATTCAAAAAATGGGGTTGTTTTTAGAAAAAATTTCCAAAATACAAAGATATTCTATGTAAAAATGTTATATTTTACCGTGGGAGGAAAATCCCTATTCGCCCTTTCTTGGTTCAACGCCTGTTCATGAATTAAGTAAGTGACTACTAGGGCGCTATAGTAACTACATAGCTAAGTAGATTAAACAAACTGTTGAACACATAGAAAATCCAATATTATAAACCCAGTTTAACAAATGACATTGTTAATGACATCCTGAATAGTAAATCATCCTAATAAATGATCAGTTTCATCTTCTTGATCATTAGATTCATTTCTTTCTGGCCAATAAAGGTTACATCGGTCAAGGGTCTGTAAAAGATACATGTATGAATCGAATCTTTTAAGGCCAAAATATGAGCAAAAACTTTATAAGAGTAATGCAAAAATTTTATGGGAATCGGTTCCTCAAATGTTCAAAATACCATTGATACACTGTTGGCTACCTCAAGAATATTGAAATTCAACAATAAACTTTCTTAGGTGCCTAGATACCTAAAAACAATAAATGCGACAATGGTCCTTTGGTGTTCTGTACATGTGAGCCTGGAACAGAAACTACCCTTACTTATAGGGATCAAAAATTGGTTTTTGAGTTGAGGATCCCCTTGATTGTACTCCTTCTGAAAAGCCCAAAACCAGTGTCAACTCAAAATCAATTTTGACCCTTAAGGGTGATTTCTATATCCATGCTCACACATGTGTCTTGTATCTGGTTTTGTTATACCTCACTAAGTGTTTACTTTACATATTTTTTTAAAAAATGAATATAAAAATGATTTCTTTTCCAATTTTAAGATCATTTTGAAGCTTTAGAATATAGCTTTCAACCTACCAACTTATCTCGCACGATTGATTTTTACAACTTTTCATGTTTCACACTTTCACAAATCTTTTCAAAACAATTAGTTTTCAGAATAGTGCTCAACTCCAATTTCTACCAAAAATTGAAACCTCTATGATTGTAATCCAGAAACGACTGTAGAATTTCATATTTTGCAGGTGAAAAGCCATTAAGTATCAAGCAGATGCATACCTCTACCTTATGACTCAACAATGTATCTTCTAAATTTTCTACAACTGTTGAAAATGGTGGACGATCACTTGGTTGAAAACTCCAACATTTCTGCATTAAACTGTGTCTATGTAATAAAATAAATAAATAAATCTCAAGTATAGTAAGCATCCAAGAGGGTGTAAGTAAACATACATTTCCTCAAAACAGTTGGGAGGCTTTTCCATGCGGTATCCGGAGCTTAAAGCTTGATATAGTTTTCCAAGATCCAGAAGTGAAGGATAAGGAGTACCACCCAAGGTGAAAATTTCCCAAAGCAGTATACCATATGACCACCTGTAAAAATGATTGGTGGTTTCGATATACTTGAGATACCTTTCAACATCTCGAGACTGAAAAGAGATACGTAGATGATTGAAACGGTATAGTGTTCCCACTGATGCCCACATTGATGACCGATGCGATGGTCATATTTTCAGGCCGACACGCTGGAGGTCCACCCCCTTGAGAAACCAGTTTGGGCCAAAAATGAGTCTCGGGTTTTTTGTGAAATAAACTCACACTGTGTCAAATCAAATGTGGTAAGTTTTTTTGAAACCGGTTTGGAAGTTTGGAACCAGTTTATCAATAGTATCCAACAAAGTGGAAATATGAAAAGAAAAAATGAAACAAAAGTTGTAGAGAAATAAAAAACAATAATTTTTTGGTCAATAACTTTTCCCCATCTTGCAATGGAAAGAAGTACTTATAATTCATAAAGTGCAATGTTCTGTATTTAATTCTCAACAATTTTACGTGAATTTTTTTTAAATATACCTATCACCACCTTTTTGAAACCGGTGCCAAGTTTCTTGAGTGATTTTTTCCTCGAGTCGATTTTTTCAATTTAATATTTTTATAACATTTTAGAATTGCTTCTAATTATTTATTTCCAACTTGAACAGTTTTTGTGAAATTAAACAATGAATTTTTTAACGTTTTTCAGCTTCATGATTAATTTTTTTTAAATGTTACTGACGAAGAAATTTAAAATTTTGACGAAGCTGAAAAAAAATTCGAATTAAAGAAATTTAAAAAAATTGAACTTACAATAAATTGGAACTAAAACAGTCGAAATTCCATTAGCGTAAATGTAAAAATTAATGAGGAGCTATATAGTCTGAACCAAAAGAGTTTGCCAAAATGGCCGATTTACAGTAGGCGGTGCGGGGTGATGAAGAGGTAGCTATTCACACTGTGCGGTCAATAAAATTTTGTGATTTTTTGAATAGCCAATGAATATTGTTGCTCTGTTTTGTTTGTTATTGCTCACAAGGTCTTGTTGTTTTTGGCAAACTCTTTTGGTTTGAACTATACAGTTTGACAAAGGAGCGATGATCATGTGGATATTTGGCAACATGTGGTGCTCGATCCTTGTGAACTTAAGGCATCCACTTCTTTCCATTGCAGGATGGAAAAAAGTTATCGACAATATCGACCAAAATTTTTTTTTTAATTCTCTAAAACTTTTATTTCAAACTTTTTTTCATATTTCTACTTTGTTGGATACTATTGATAAACTGGTTCGAAACTTCCGGACAGGTTTCAAAAAAATTTACCTTATTTTATTTGGCACAGTGTGTAGAGTTTATTTCATAAAAAAACTGAGACTCTCATTTTTGACCCAAACCGGTTTCTCAAGGGATGGAGCTCCAGTGTGTCGGCTTGAAAATATGACCATCGGTCCTCAATGTCCTGATCGCTGAGAACACTATGCTGTTTCAACCGTCCGCCGGGGCCGGATTTACGCTTAGGCACTGTAGGCAGCTGCCTAGGGCGGCAGATTTTGGTGATTTTTTTGACTTTTTTTTTAAATATTTATTTCAAACGTGTTTATGAGAATTGAAATGTTGAAAAAGCAGTCCAATTTCAGCTTTTTTACCTTGATCTTTTCAAAAATTTTAGTCCTCGCTTCGCTCGGGCTCAAAACTTCAAAACCATTCCATAATAGCTATGTTATGGATGCCTAAATAGGGTACTTTTTCTGCGAAGGGATTGTCTAATTCATGCATTTTTTCCATTAAAACGTACGTATTTTTAATTTTTGTAAATGGTTGAAATATTTTTTGAAACTGTTTCATTCAAAGTGCAAATTTAGAGCTACAATTTCAAATGAAGTTTGCCATCCTATCACTGATAAGATATTAGCTGTGATCTGAAATGTCTGTAAAAAGAATACTGATCGATAACTGATCATAGTTAATTCCCCATCAGTGATAAAGGGGAAAACTTTTTTAAATTTGAAGCTCAAAGCTTGCAATTTGAGCGAAAATATTCCAAAAAATATTTTAACCATTTATAAAAGTTGAAAATGAGTTTTAATGGAAAAATTACGTGAATTAGACAATCCCTTTGCCGAATGCCCGTGCCAAATTTAGGTACTACATCTACGTACATGGCAAGCGTCTCATAACATTTTTCATGAAATATCATTTTTTTCGTGATTTTTTGACCTTTTTTTAAAAAAATTTTCAAACGTGTTCATGAGGATTGAAATGTTGAAAAAACAGTCTGATATTAGCTTTTCATCCTGATTTTTTTCAAAAATTTTAGCCCTCGCTTTGCTCGGGCTCAAAAGCATTATATCATGCCATTTATAAAATGACAAATACCTTATAAAATTGTTCTTGAAATTACGTTTTTTTCTCTTCTTAAAATCACATTTTTTCACCCCTTCGTTCAATATTTAAATGAGGAACAAAATGCGAACAAGGGAGAGGGGGAGTTACTTTTTAGAAGAGCGGCAAATTTTACTCTGCCAATAAGCGCCGCTGCACTAAATCCGGCTCTGTCCGTCCCCATATCTCGTTTCAGTCTCTAGATATTGAGGAGTATTTCAAGTGGACAAGAGTTTTGAATCATACTGTAAGTATACAAAATTGAATGTGCTAGGAGACCACCTCCCCCTCCCATATAAAAAGCTACAAATTTGAAATTTTTTGTGATTTCAACATACACGTCAGATTGAGTTGTATAAATGCCATGACACAATGATTCGGGGGCCATCCATTTTAGAGGTACCCTTCCATCTGTTCTTTTCCTGTAATATTCTTCATTTCTAACTTCTCTGGCTAAACCAAAATCTGCGATTTTTAGAACATAATTTTCAGATACTAGAACATTTCTGGCTGCGAGATCGCGATGAATGCACTAAAAAAAAAAAAACATCGTAACTTATGAGGACCGAACACCTTTCTCAAAATGATCAGTGCCGAAACAAAAACAAGATAGGTAATTACTTTTATGGAAGCTAAATGTTTCATTCCTTCAGCCACTTGCAAGGCGAACATTACCAAATCGTTTTGAGACAAATCTGTAGCTGTAATTTCACCATTTGAAGGAAGATGTATTCGGAGAAATTCTCGTAAATTTCCGTGCTCAGCATATTCGGTGATAACAAATAGGGCCCCATCTGTGGTACAACATCCTAGCAGACTGAGAACATTAACATGTGTTCCAATTAATTTCATCATTTCCATTTCTGATACCAAATTGATCATATCTTCATCTGAATGGTCATCTACATATCAAATATTTACATTAATTGAGTTCTTTCCAGCCATATTGTATCAATGTAAATTAATACAATAAATACCTTTCAACATTTTAACAGCCACAGTAGTAGTAGTGTTTTCTTTTAAAATGTTTTTGGCTTCTCCTTGAATTACTTTGCCAAATTCTCCTTCACCTAAGTATTTACCAAGGATCAAATTATTTCTGGGAAATTCCCATCTGTCATCAAGCGGCAATATATATTCAGATTCCTTCGATGTTCCATTGCGGGCTTTAAGGACTTTGGTATTCTCAATTTCAACATTAGGTAACTTCTGTATTGGGAAATAAAAGCTTTGATTAATGAAATGCAATTTTAAGTAACTTAAGGTTTGCACATAGTTGCATACCAATATCTTTGATGACTTTTCATCCAAGCTGATTTGGTTTTTAATGATAACATGCTTCATGTACTGCTTTATGGTTATGGCTTCCATACCCATTACATTTACTTGGTGCTGTAATTGTTGGTTCTGCCTTGAGAGTTTGCTCACAGTTTTTCTTCGGAAAATGAGATAGAATACAAGTGCCGCTATTGAAACGACGATAATGCAAGCAAAAATAACACAAATGACTATTTTTAATGTTGAGTGATGATATTGAGATGGTTTTGAAACATTCCTATGAAAATGATCCCCAATCTGTACAGTAATGTAATCATATTTAGCTAAAATGCCGTCATAATCTTGATCATCATCCGTAAGATGTGATAACTGATTTTTCGGAAGATTACAAATCATTTGTTGTGAGCTTAATGAGATTACTTCGCAAGAATGATTGCCAACAAACACTTTGATGTCATTTTTTTGGCATGCTTCGTTAATGTTGCGACCATCGATGATCAAGAAGTAGTATTCGTTGTATAAATGAATGAGTGTGTTCCAAAAATAATGAAATTCTGGATCAGGATGCAAGAAAAACTTAAGGGATTGATTTATTGGGATATGTTCACCTGTCATATTGTCAGTTAGTGAGAAATCCATTTCCTTGGGATACTCATTATTTATTAAATTGTTTTCAAGATCTGCAAAGTAAGGTGATGGGCAGGTAACAATGGAATCATTATGAACTTTACATGAACTGTTGTAAGTATGGAGTTTGTCATGCACGTGAAAAATTAATTTTTGAGATGACTTTAGAGTAACATTATGAATCAAAATTGTGACGCCGCCGGCAGGAATACCTTTGGGGTTGATATAGAAACCTATTTCATCGCGTTCTGGATCTCTGATGTATTTAAACATTTTTTTGGTAAAATTGCGAATGTTTTGATCAAATTTCACACTGACCTCAGCTTCCATTTCTGCAGATGAATTGGTAGTAACACATTTTATCTCTTGTGAAGTGAGTGAATAAACTATACACGATATACCACCAATAAAAACCTGAATGAGTCTTCCAGTGTCTAAATTTTCACCTTTGATAGTCAGCTGTGTACCACCATATGTCGGGCCCCTGTTTGGGGAAATTTCTAAAATTTTTGGATCAGCAAATTTAAAATGTTGTTCGGATATCACAGGTTTGTTATTCACATAGACTACAACTGGTCCTTCACGATCTCGTAATGTACTCGATTTTTCAATTACGCAACTAATCGATTTCATTTTAACTGGTTTACAAAGTACTCCAGCCACTTCAATATGTTGATGTATGTCTTCAAATTCATAATCCAAGCTTCTTCCTTGAATGGTAATATGTGTTCCTCCTTCCACTGGTCCTTTTTGCGGCCAAAATGATGAAATAGATGGAGTAGGCATTTCACAATTTGCTGAAGTATTTCCACGAGACTTTACATTGATAGATGTCGAAGAATCATGGATGTGTTTTTGTAAACCATGCTTGCACTTTTTTTTATAATGCCATTGACACCCAAACTTTGCAGAAACACAAGCATCGCATGAGGTAAATGTGAAGCATTGGGAAAATGTAATGCTTGTAGATGTCATATTGGTAATATGCTCAGTACTTATTGACAATATTATGATCAAATTATCTGTGATCGGTGATGACATGTTTAAAATTTCATTTATATCAGGCGTTTGACAAAATATGCTAACACCAGCAGACTTTTCAAGCACGGTAGCAACAGATTGAAAATTGCCCATTTTTAAGAAAAATTCGCAATAAAATGTATCGTTGGTGGAAGGTAAATTGACAATATCTAATTCCAATATTTCACCTGGATTAATGTAAGGCTTGTCAGAATTGTGTATTGTGACATTTATGTAGCTTCGAAAATTGTCAGAAAGCCACGAGTACTTATCATTGGGACACTCGCATTTCATAGTGCATTTATTACTCGATCCACACCAGCCACAGTAACTATGAGTACTTTGAGTACATGTAGTAAAATTCTCAAACTTCGAACAATTTTCAAGTCTTATCGGTATCTTGATTCTGGTAAGATTGTGTTCTGTCATTATGTACAAAAAGTCATTCTTGGGAGAAAACAAAAGGTCAGAATTCACAGATGACCCTTCATCAATCAGTAGGTCAGTCAGCTCATATGCACTACTTGAGTTATTCACTATTATGTTCTTCAAATGTCCCGTATTGGTACCAATGAACACGTCATTATGGTTTTTATTTTGTTTAGTTGCAATTGCTGTCATAGGTGTATTGAATGTAATAACAGGAGATTCAGTTATAGGTTGGTCACCATCAAGGGGCATATTCACTTGTGATGCGCATAAATTCGATATGTTTTTATTATTTTTTATACATTGTGGTTCCGATAATACAAATCCAAATCCTTGTTTTCCTTTTCCATCAAAACAATTTCTAATGTTTTCGGTAAATTTTTCATTGATTGCCTTTAACGAATAAATACACAAAGCGCCGTGATTGCTAGACTCATTGAAGGAGTCTTCCATGTTTTTACTTTTGGAAAATATGGCAAACAACACATCGTCATCAAGTCCAATATTCAATGATTTTGCCAATTTTGAATTAGGTTTTCCTACAGTAGCCGCTTGTACTAAATTATAAGGTTGGTCATTATGAAATTTGCATTCAATTGGAATCTGAGTATATCCTTGTTGAAGAGAAGCTCCATTATCACATACCCTAATCAATTTTGAAACATAATATGCAGACCCAACAGACTTGAGCTGAGTGTTTAAAAAATAATTGTATTTCCCTTTATTGAATCCAAACACGTAATTCACTCTATTATGATAACGATAATCAATGCGGGATGTTTTTAAATAGAAGTGACCATTTTCATAATGCATCTGAAGAAAGTTTTCCGGCTGTATAGATCTGATAGCTATAGCTGATTGATTGTAAAATTTACCACTGTTTGAAACTGCAACAACTAGTTTCTGAAGTCCATCAGAATTTGGATTTCCATTAAATTTGTGGATGAATGCAATTGTTGATGCATTTGCCCTTCCTAGCGGTATTCCGTTTGTGGTTGATGTGATGAGATTGAGTTTGATCCGGTCATTATTGAAATTATATGCTGAACACCGGCATGTGATGTTAGTTCCACAGATTATCAATTGGGACATCTGGTAATCAACTACAAGAATTTTGTTATAATTCTCCGGATCGGAAATGGAACAAGTTGTTACATTGTCCAATAATGTTAAATCCTGTGATAATTTATACAGATGATTCATCGCGCCAATAAACACAGTTCCATCATCCCGATGTATTGCCAAATGATTGAGTTTAGACGTACCAAGATAAACAGAGGATACTTCTACGAGAGTACAATTGGATAATGATTTGACAAATGTGGGTTGCAAAATCAAAACAAACATCAGGCAGAAAATTGGTGATATACAGGAAAATCGCATTTTTTGCTGCATGCAAGAGTATGAAGTCATTATTTACAAAAATCATGTAGGGCCTATACGATGGTGAGAATTGACGTATGAACGAAAGTAAGTATGCTTTTTCGTTTAGTAATTTATTCAGTTTTCCATGTCCACGAATTGAACAAATTGTAGCAATCGTAGGTATGTACTTTCGGATAAATGATCTGAAATAAAAGTATGAAAAAATGAATCACCAAAATATTTTTTTCAGGTAGGTAATTTTCATAGATCAATTAATATAGATATATATATATTCAATTTTTTTTATTGAGAAGTAGTTCATAAAATTATACAGGTAGGTGTAGCCGGTATAGTAGTACCATAATTATAGTCGCATAATGTAAAAAAAGTAGTTCCGCTCGATCGGAATGTTGAAAGCAATCTGATGATTGATCCTTAATCTAAACTGCATAATGAACAAATTTAGCTTGGGTGCCATTTTTTAACCCCCTACCTTTCCGAGGATCCACTCCCTTTTCTTAAAATCGTTCCAACTCCGGCTGATTTCATCCGATTTCGATTTTTAGCGGACTTCCCGCTCTAGCGGGAATCCGCTATTGCGTTCGTAAGGGTTTTTAGCGGACTTCCCGCTCTAGCGGGAATCCGCTATTGCGTTCATAAGGGTTTTTTTATTTATTTATTTATTTATTTGTTTGTTTGTTGAAGCCTTTTTTTTCTGACGCGATTTCTCTCGCTAAACTGAACAGATCGGGCTGAAAATTTTACAGTAGGTGTAGTTCATGCAGGAGAAGAGCTGATTAGTTTTTGGTGCAATTCTGTGCACAGAAAGCTGAGCTTTTCAACTTTAAAGCTCATTTTTGGGACATTTCTTTCTGACGCGATAACTCACGTTAAAGTTGACCAATCGACTTGAAATTTTTACAGTGGTTAGAACGTGTACACGAGAAGAGCTGATTAAATTTTGAAATCGATCCGTGCTTTGAAAGTCGAGCTTTTGAAGCTCAAAGTTTATCCAGTTTTTCGAAAATATCTCGCGAACGGCACATCGTAGAGGAAAACGGAGGCCAAAAGGATAGTCAGGAATTTCAAGCTCTACAACTTTGGTTCTTATGAATTTTTCTTAAAAGCTCACCGTTTTCGAGAAAATTGAGCTCAAAGTTGGAAGGCCTGTGATTGGTCAACTTTTCTGATGCGATTTAATCATATTTCTCAACAATGGGTCGGCAGATAAAATATTTTCTTTGAACCCTTGCAATACCACCTGCTGGGTCGGCATTTTTAGACCAACACAAAGACTGATTTTAAGGCCCCTTTGAGGCAGTGGTCGGCAGATAAAATCTTCATCAAAAATTCCTTATCAGGCTTGAGCTCAAAGTTGGAAGGCCTGTGATTGGTCAATTTTTCCACCTCAATATCTCTCGTGTAACTGAACCAATCGTTTCGAAATTTCTGTAGTAGGTGTAGATCGTGCAAGAGAAAAAATGATCATTTTTTGGTTCAATTCAGTGCATAGAAAGCTGAGCTTGGAGCTTTCAAGTTCATTTTTGTGATCCTATAATTCAAGTTAGAGTTGACCAATCGACTTGAAATTTTTACAGTGGTTAGAACGTGTACAGGAGAAAAGCTGATTAAATTTTGAAGTCGATCCGTGCAATGAAAGTCGAGCTTTTAAAGCTCAAAGTTTATTTAGTTTTCGAAAATATCTCGAAAATGGTGCATCGTAGAGAAAAACGGTGACCAAACGGATGGTTAGGAATTTTAAGCTCTACAACTTTGATTCTCATGAATTTTTCTTAAAAGCTCACCATTTTCAAGAAAGTTGGAAGGGTTGTGATTGGTCAATATTTCTGACTCAATTTCTCTCGTTCAACTGAACCAATCGTTTTGAAATTTTTACAGTAAGTTTACATCGTACAGGAGAAAAACTTATTATGTTTTGGTGTAACTCTGAGCATAGAAAGCGAGCTTTGAAACTCCAAAGCTCTTTTTTCTGAAACCTCCCTCTGACAAGATAAATAAAATCGATCGATCGATTTGCAATTTTTATGGTGATAGGAATGTGTTTAGGAGAAAATCTGATTGAATTTGGAAGGCGATCTGTGCATAGAAAGCTGAGCTTTTGAAGCTCAAATTTATTCAGTTATTCAAAAATATCTCGGAAATGGTGCATTGTAGAGAAAAATGGAGGTCAAAAAAAATGGTTAGGAATGCCAAGCCCTATTTCTCATGAATTTTTCTTAAAATCTCACGTTTTCGAGAAAAATGAGCTCAAAGTTCAAAAGCTTGTAATAGGTCAATTTTTCCGACTTGATTTCTTTCGTTTAACTGAAACGATCGTTTTGAAATTTTTACAGTACGTGTAGATCGTGCAGACCTAATTTTTTACGTTAAATTTTGAGCAAGGAAAGCTGAGCTTTGAAGTTTTAAAGTTCTTTTTTGTGACAACACTACTCAAGTCAAAGTTGATCGATCGACTTGAAATTTCCGTAGTAATTAGAATGTGTACAGAGGAAGAGATGATTAAATTTCGAAGTTGATACGTACATTAAAAGTTGAGCTTCACAAGTTCAATTCTAGTTTGTATATAATAGGAAGTCCGCTCTTTTGACACAGTGTGTCTAGTTTTATTTATTTATTTATTTATTTATTTATTTGTTTGTTTGTTGAAGCCTTTTTTTTCTGACGCGATTTCTCTCGCTAAACTGAACAGATCGAGCTGAAATTTTTACAGTAGGTGTAGTTCATGCTGGAGAAGAGCTGATTAGATTTTGGTACAATTCTGTGCACAGAAAGCTGAGCTTTTCAACTTTAAAGCTCATTTTTGGGACATTTCTTTCTGACGCGATAACTCACGTTAGAGTTGACCAATCGACTTGAAATTTTTACAGTGGTTAGAACGTGTACACGAGAAGAGCTGATTAAATTTTGAAATCGATCCGTGCTTTGAAAGTCGAGCTTTTGAAGCTCAAAGTTTATCCAGTTTTTCGAAAATATCTCGCGAACGGCACATCGTAGAGGAAAACGGAGGCCAAAAGGATAGTCAGGAATTTCAAGCTCTACAACTTTGATTCTTATGAATTTTTCTTAAAAGCTCACCGTTTTCGAGAAAATTGAGCTCAAAGTTGGAAGGCCTGTGATTGGTCAACTTTTCTGATGCGATTTAATCATATTTCTCAACAATGGGTCGGCAGATAAAATATTTTCTTTGAACCCTTGCAATACCACCTGCTAGGTCGGCATTTTTAGACCAAACACAAAGACTGATTTTATGGCCCCTTTGAGGCAGTGGTCGGCAGATAAAATCTTCATCAAAAATTCCTTATCAGGCTTGAGCTCAAAGTTGGAAGGCCTGTGATTGGTCAATTTTTCCACCTCAATATCTCTCGTGTAACTGAACCAATCGTTTCGAAATTTCTGTAGTAGGTGTAGATCGTGCAAGAGAGAAAATGATAATTTTTTGGTTCAATTCAGTGCATAGAAAGCTGAGCTTGGAGCTTTCAAGTTCATTTTTGTGATCCTACAATTCAAGTTAGAGTTGACCAATCGACTTGAAATTTTTACAGTGGTTAGACCGTGTACAGGAGAAAAGCTGCTTAAATTTTGAAATCGATCCGTGCAATGAAAGTCGAGCTTTTGAAGCTCAAAGTTTATTTAGTTTTCGAAAATATCTCGAAAATGGTGCATTGTAGAGAAAAAACGGTGACCAAACGATGGTTAGGAATTTTAAGCTCTACAACTTTGATTCTCATGAATTTTTTTAAAAGCTCACCATTTTCAAGAAAGTTGGAAGGGTTGTGATTGGTCAATATTTCTGACTCAATTTCTCTCGTTCAACTGAACCAATCGTTTTGAAATTTTTACAGTAAGTTTACATCGTACAGGAGAAAAACTGATTATGTTTTGGTGTAACTCTGTGCATAGAAAGCTGAGCTTTGAAACTCCAAAGCTCATTTTTCTGAAACCTCCCTCTGACAAGATAAATAAAATCGACCGATCGATTTGCAATTTTTATGGTGATAGGAATGTGTTTAGGAGAAAATCTGATTGAATTTGGAAGGCGATCTGTGCATAGAAAGCTGAGCTTTTGAAGCTCAAATTTATTCAGTTATTCAAAAATATCTCGGAAACGGTGCATTGTAGAGAAAAATGGAGGTCAAAAAAAATGGTTAGGAATACCAAACTCTATTTCTCATGAATTTTTCTTAAAATCTCACGTTTTCGAGAAAAATGAGCTCAAAGTTCAAAAGCTTGTAATATGTCAATTTTTCCGACTTGATTTCTCTCGTGGTTTAACTGAACCGATCGTTTTGAAATTTTTACAGTACGTGTAGATCGTGCAGGAGAAAACCTAATTTTTTAGGTTAAATTTTGAGCAAGGAAAGCTGAGCTTTGAAGTTTTAAAGGTCTTTTTTGTGACACCATAACTCAAGTCAGAGTTGATCGATCGACTTGAAATTTCCGTAGTAATTAGAATGTGTATAGAGGAAGAGATGATTAAATTTCGAAGTTGATACGTGCATTGAAAGTTGAGCTTCACAAGTTCAATTCTAGTTTGTATATAATAGGAAGTCCGCTCTTTTGACACAGTGTGTCTAGTTTTCAACTCTAATAATAGCTAAAAGGATTCTGCACATTTTTTGGTATTACAAAAATTTCGAAAAACCAATTACCAGATCGTCAAATTTTCAAAAACATTCATAAATTATGTTCAAATTTTCATTTTTTGCATTTTTCATCAAAAATAAACTAAATAAAATGAAATTTGTTATAATTAGCAGAGATGGGGCGATTCAGCGATTTAAAGAATCGGATTCAGGAATATCCGATTCATTAGTTTTGAAGAATCGGATTCCTGAAATGCGATTCTTTTCTGAAAAGAATCGCGATTCAGAATCGGATTCCTCTGCGATTCATTTGCGATTCATTTGCGATTCTTTTGCGATTCTTTTATTTAAAATGTTGTACATGATCGTATGAGTGGAATCTAATGTCGGATTCATGTTACGCAGATCAAAATATCCTGATGAACACCCTTTTCGCGATCATTTTACTTTAAATCTCGAAATTTTCTTTTTTCACTAAGTAATTTTTTGCAACAATAAAACTAAATTTTGAGATTTAAAGTAAAATGATCGTGAAAAGGGTGTTTATCGGGGTATTTTGACCTGCTGAACACGAATATGGGATTGATTTTTTCATTTGGTCATTTATTTCCATATAAAATGCTCAAAATTTGAAAAATCTACCAAAATAACATTTTTAACAGTTTATCACAATTTTCAGCCCTTGCGCCACCTCAATTGCCAAAACTGAATAAATGACGTGAATCTACGTAAAAAACCACGTTTTTAGGATATTTTTAAAAATTAGTTGAACTTTGCTGTAAAGGTCATTTTTACTGTTGAAAATTTCAAATGGCCAAAACCTCATGAAGGGATGTAAAAAATTAGTGAAAAAATTATCGTAAATAGGACTTTACTAGATATAACTTTGTGCCAAATAACACAAAATTTCATTCACTTCCGTTGGAATTAAAAATTCTCGAAAATAATGCAATAAAATGATCATAGCTCCGAAAGGAAGGGGATTGGGAGGCCAAAATTTTTTCCAGATTTTTTTAATCAAGGTACACCTGGAGCAAAAACCACCCCTTATCCGGCTATACCCTTCCTTATTAAAAAAAGAAGTACTTATTCAACATTGTACATAATATTTAAAATTTAAAAAGAATCGCAAAAGAATCGCAGATGCGCGATTCAGTCACAAAAGAATCGCGAATCGCAAAATTGCGATTCACCAAATTGAAGAATCGAATCGCGAATCCGATTCAGAATCGGATTCAGAATCGGATTCAGAAATTCTTTACGATTCACACCGGCGATTCTGAATCGGCCCATCTCTGATAATTAGGTACTTAAAGTTGTTTAGAATGGTGAAATGAGTGAGTATATGTAAGGTGTTTTTTCAAAAACTACTCCCCTCCCCTCAAGGTCCACCCCTTTTCAAAAATCCTTGTAACTCAGGCTCATCTCATCTGATTCCAATTCTTTAAATTCCAAATGATGACCGATAGAGGTTCACACATTTTTTGTTAAAATTATGAAAATTTCGAAAAATGATCTCCCGAGTTGTCAACTTTTAAATAGCGGTCAAAAACGCGTTTCACGATTTTCATTAAAAAAAGGCAGGGGGGGGTGAGAATTCACAGAGAATCCGGCATGCATAGATGAATGTCAAACCGATAATTATCTCAATTTCAGTCAACCTATATCGCCCAAAAAAATTGGAGATGCCAGAAAATAAATGATTTCTCAATGGTACGGATTCTCTGTGCATTCTCAAAAAAATCGATTTCATCATCTCCCAAACCCCCCCCCCACCTTTAATGAAAATCGCGAAAAACGTTTTTGACCGTTATTTAAAAGTTGACAACTCGGGAGAGCATTTTTCAAAATTTTCATAATTTTAACAAAAAATGTGTGAACCCCTTTCGGTCATCATTTGGAATTTAAAGAATTGGAATCAGATAAGATGACAAGGATTTTTGAAAAGGGGGTATAATGCGACTATACTATAGGTACTTACTTCATTGGACATCAAAAATGATCAATTTTCGATATCGGATTGGCACTTTTTTTTTTATTTTGCAAGGTTTCGATAACGGAAAATTTTTCGGTTTTCGCTTTTGTCTTCGTTTTTGCTCTTTTCGTTTTCAACAAAATTAAAACTTCACTTTTTTATAACGTTTTTTTCGTTTTTATTTTTACTTTTTCAAGTCAAAATGCGATACGAATAATTATGTAGTAGGTAATCAAATAAGTATACTTAACGATGAAAATTCGAAAAATTTATTAATAGAGCAAGAAAATGATAAAATGTCGTGTTTTTCAATGATTTTATTCATAATCTGGAATAACTTCAGTTTTTTTTATGATTGAAAAATTCCATCTGTTTTTTGAATTACCTATAATTACTATTCATTTGATTTCGAAGAGTTAAAATCTAGAAATCGTAAGCTTTTTGCACTCTGAATACTTCATTTCAAAAATTTATGCTCAATATCCCACCACAGGTTTGTATAGATTCAAAAATCAAACCCTGTAGTTTTGTTCCCAAGTAATTTCCTCCTAAGTCATTCTACAACATACTACTCTCATCCGTGTTTAATTTACTCAGTTTAAATTAAAAGCATTATACTCTCGAGCTCCAAAAAATTGAATTACTTACCAACTTTATGCTGTTCAACAATTCGAATAAAATTAGTGATAGGTAAGGTGTCTCGTCAACTCACATACTTAATTCGCATACGAACGTTCAGGAAAAGCCTGAATACAAATTGCACTAATGAAACGTCTATTTTTTAGTAGATAGGTAATAAATAGACACAACAAAATCGATAAATTAGGTACACTTTCAAATCAAAACTATAGCGATGTTTGATGCGTTTTTTAAAAATATAACAGATTTGAATCATTGTCGCATTCATTACATTATCATTATCATTAAAATTAATTTTCAGAGAACGAACGCGTAGGTAGCTAGGTACTTATTAGCGGACTTCCCGCTCTAGCGGGAATTCACTATTGCGATCGTAAGGGGTTTTTTTTGCTTATTTATTTGTTGAAGCCTCTTTTTTTTTCTAACGCAATTTTTCTCGCTAAACTTAACAGATCGGATACATTACACAATTTCATAAAAAATTCCCCTCTACTATTTTGGGAACTCCTTGAACGGAGAAAATTATCCCACAACAACGTTTTCAATGGGTTTTAGAAGATGAAATATGACTTTAAAATGTACCAGTACATGAAGTAGGTAACCAAAATGAAACAATTTTTTTTTAGGAAATTACTCAAAATTTTAAACTTTTTAACCAATTTTGTTAATTTTAAATAAAATGCACGATTTTTCGATTATTCGCAGATTAAGAAACAAGTGCTGAATGATCTGAACAACCCAACTTTTTTCATATTTTAATGAAATACATCTCGAGTTATTTCGCAGGAAAAAAATTCAATGAAAATGATTTTCATGGGAACTTGACTAAATTATTCCAATGCAGGCATTGCAGGATGCAGATAGCGTTATCAAGTATTCATATACGTACAGGGTGTATAATTGAACCCCAGACGCGAAATCGAAAAAATTCTCTTTTTCCTCCGATTTCCCTTTTACTGATATTGTTAACGAGTGATTTTTCAACAAAATAATTTTCAGGAGCTTGCTGTTTTATTGGTGATGAATTACTCGAGTACCTTTATCTAATTCGACGTTTAATTTGGGACCCATTCATCCTATAATTGTTGGTAACTTTACCCTTTTTCGAGAGGAGAGAATTTTTTCGATTTCGCGTCTGGAGTTCAATTATACACCCTGTATTTGTCGGCAGGTATTGACGTAGACACAGAAAATTTCATATACTATTAAAGCGATAAATTCAATTAAAAAAAGACCATAAATGAGTCACTTAAATATAATTTTCTGAAAGATCAATGTGAAAACAGGTGAACAGGTTTGTCATAGGTATCATTAGTACTCTCTCAATTATAAATCAGTGAAAATTACCGAAAATCACTGAGAAACAGTCAGAATTGCAGCACAGGAGAAAATCAGTGAAAATTTTTTCACCGAAAACAAATCAGTGAAAAAAATCACTGGAAATCAGTGAAAATTCACTGAAAACTCAGTGATATTTATGAAATTCACTGAAAAATCTGTGAAATTTTTTGAATAATCAGTGAAAAATCACTGAAAATCAGTGAATTTCACTGATTTTTCCTGTGCTGCAATTCTGACTGTTTATCAGTGATTTTTCACTGATTCGGAATGAGAGAGTATGATATCACATATATCTAATTGTATTAAAAATAGATACTTAGGTAAGAATATGTGGATGCATATGTTACGCCTAATCAATGTAATTGCCTAATTCATGAAATAGGCAATTTTTTTGCCTAATGCATGAAATCGGCAGCTCGTTGCCGATTTCATGCATTAGGCAAATGTAAGGCGTAATTCTTGCCAATTGCATGAAATAGGCAATAAATTTGAACAAAATTACATTATTTAGGCAACGTTAAATGAAGCATCGAAATGAAGGAATTTATGAAGAATGAATTTCTTCTTTGTGCAGTCGAATTAGTTTTTTTCTAGGAGTCTTAGTTTTTGAGATATTTTCAATGTAAAAAATAAGTTGTAGGTACTTTGAACTTTGAACTGAAATATCTCGAAATCTAAAGCCTCGCAAGAAAAAAATTAATTGGACTTCTACATACAATATTCATGTTCTATTAATTATTTTTTTGTTTAATTTTCCCTTTGCTCAGGAATTCAACTTCAATGTCAAAAGTTATCAAAAAGTGTAAAAAAATGTTCAGTCAACAAAAATTCGAATTGTGAAAAATCCTTGGGTGATGAATACTTTTCTTACAAAAATCATCCATTAAACTTCAAACAATATTTCAAAAGTTTAAAAATGTCGACTAGTGTTATCATTTTTTTAAAATAAATTAACGAGATTGTGTCAGTTTTTGGTCAAGATTGGTAAAATCAATTTTTTTCATTACAAACGGTCAATTTTGGATAAAAAATTAGTAACTTTTTCAATTTTTAGTGCTACTTACTGGTTGGTCTCATGTTTTATGCATTGACCACAACTTTACAGCATAATATTCTAATTTTTGATGCAAAAAAGGTTCATTATGTAAAATGGTCAGTGTTTGCTAGAAAGTGGTCATTTTGTCCAAATTATAGTTTCTAGTTTTGATTCTGCTTTTACGGATTGACCTCCAGCACTACAATATAGGTATCCATGAAAAAAAATTGAAAATTCTTTTATTCATTGTAGGTAGGTCATAAAACACACAACTAACCATCAAAAAGGACCAAAAAATGGACGACATTGGTATGCATTTTTTGAAAATTTAGAAATATTTCAAAACCATTTTGTATTTGGTGGAAATGATCAATTTGAAGAGCTCAAATTTTCATCACATTTTTTCGACGTCACCCCAGAACTTTTTTTTCAATATCCTTTAATTTTATTTAAAAAGTCAAAAACAATCCACCGCGCAGGTTATTACCGCCTATTCACTTTTAGAATTTTTTACATTGTCTATGGCAACGTTTCCAAAATTTTTCAGTTTTCGACTTAGATGTTTCCTGATTGTCCCTCCAATGGGATTTTCGAAAAACCTGACAAACGAAGATAAACTGGGCTCAAATTCGATTGTTTAAGGTCATTAAATTCAAAATTCCAATGGGGAACAAAAACCCAAACCTGCAACCTTTTCAAATTCTTCCTTTTTATTTTATTTAATCACTGAATTCATTCTTCAAAAATTTCTTCATTTCGATGCTTCATTTAACGTTGCCTAAATGATGTAATATTGTTCAAATTTATTGCCTATTTCATGCAATAGGCAAGAATTACGCCTTACTTTCGCCTAATGCATGAAAGTAACACATACATAGGTAGACTTTTCCATTGGTACTAAAATTACTTATTACATATTTAAATGAAACATTTGTAAGTTTTCAATTATCAAATTTTGAGGAAAAATGTTCATTTGTGTATAACCGCAAAAAATTTCGAGAAGAACGCTTACACGAAGAAGGGGTATCGAGGTGACTTGATTGATATTTTTTTTTCTTTTTTGTGAATTTGAATAGAGGAATAGCACCAAACATGTGGCCAGATCTATTTAGAAGCAATATTTTAGGAGAAGAGAACATCAAATTTTTATGCTAAAATTTTTTGGAGACATTTCGAGAAGTGGTCAAATATAATAAAATTCGAAAGCAATTTTCAAAATACAGTGAATTTAAATATCATCGGCAACCGTTGGGGAAGAAGGGGGATTTTCCCACTCCTCTCTCGGGTACACATCCGTTTACGTATCTACTAAGTAGTTGAAAAAAAAAATAGTTTATTACATACTCTCTCATTTATAAATCAATGAAAAGGATCGAAAATCACCGAGAAACAGTCAGAATTGCAGCACAGAAGAAAATCAGTGAAAAAACTTTCAATTAAAACAAATCAGTGAGAAAAATCACGGGAAAATCAGTGAAAATTCACTAAAAAGTCAGTAAAATTTATGAAATTGGCAGAAAAAACAGTGAAAATCTTTGAAAAATCAGCGAAAATTCGCTGAAAATCATTGAAATTTGCTGATTTTTTCCTTTGCTGCAATTCTGACTGTTTATCTGACTTTTCACTGATTCATAATGAGAGAATACATGGTTAAGTAAATAGGTAAGGTACCTACATTGAATTTACTGCTGGAAATGTTGAAAACACGATACATATAACTAACCCAGTATAAATTCATTCTAAATAAATATTATCAGTTTCGTCCTGTAATAGTTCATTGGAGTCATTTCTTTCTGGGTAATACGTATTACGACGTTCAGGAGTCTATAAAAGATACAGGGCTTGTGTGAACTAAATTTCAATTCTAAATTAAAATTCAATTTTAATAAAACTATCAGTAGCCAAAGACCAAAGCACAGATCAAGACTTTGCATTGGTTGCACAAATACTTGAAGCAGACTGATTTTTCAAATATTAAAAAGATCATTGTTATGCTGTTGCCGACCTAAGGAGCCTACCAAAATCCAACAATGAAATTTTTTTAGACGCCTAGGAAAGCATTAAAAATTCAACATTAGCCGTTTACCTACGTACTTGTATCTGAGTTTTACCTCAATATGAGTTCAGTCTCGACTGAGAATATTCTTTTTTCAAGATAAGTGTGTGTTTCAATGCTGAAGTCTAAGCTTACCGAATTTCTATCTATCTCAAAATTCAAGTTTTTTGTTTAGACGTATTGTCTTCTGTATTTCCTTTTCGATCTTGTCAAAATTGGGTTATTAATGACTTCTGCCTGTGGTGGAGTACTTTAATCATTTATGTCCTTCCTTTGGTTACCTCATTTGTTTTAAGAATTTCTCTCACGCTCGTTTTTCTGGCCTGGTTGCCCGATCAAAATTTTACCATTGTTTGGTCTAGATTCACCACAACGCTATTGTCTTTTACAAATTTTCACAACCTTCCGCACTTTTCAGCGTGGTTTTAAAAACTTACTTTTTAGAAATAAAAGGGCTGCTTTCTCTCATATGAGAAACGGATCAAGTACCAAATAGGTACCTACCTTAAAACTCAGTAATGCATCTTCTAAATTCTTCACAATCTTTGAAAATGATGGTCGATCACTGGATCGAAAACTCCAACATTTCTGCATTAAACCATATCTAAGCACATGTACAATAGAAACAATACATCTCAAGGGTAAGCATTCGAGAATCATTCAAGCAACAGAGTTGAATAAGTACATACATTTCCACTGAGCAGTTGGGAGGCTTTTCCATACGGAAACCAGAACGTAGAGTTTGGTACAATTTTCCAACATCCAGAAGTGAGGGATAAGGATTACCGCCTAAAGTGAAAATTTCCCACAGCAAAATACCATACGACCACCTGCAAAATTGAACGGTGGTTTTCAATGGTATGAAATTGAATGTGCCAGGACAGCCTTTTTTGAAAACTTGAAAATTGAGAAGTTTGACCAATTCAACTTACACGTCGGATTGTGTTGAATAAACGCTATGACACAATGATTCGGGAGCCATCCATTTTACAGGTAACCTTCCATCTGTTCGTTTCCTATAATACTGTTTATTTGTAATATCTCTGGCCAAACCAAAATCTGCAATTTTCAGGATATATTTGTCGGAAACCAGAATATTTCTAGCTGCAAGATCACGATGGACACACTAAAAAGAAATATCCAAACTGGTATGAGAGTAAAGTACATTATGAAATTTTAAATGAGAGAATCGGGGTAACATCTCATTTCTGCTTAAATTCAAAAGTTTGGGAACAGAAACTTGCTTAATTATTACTTTTATAGAAGCCAAATATTCCATTCCTCTTGCCACTTGTGCAGCAAAAGTTATCAAATTTTTCAGAGACAAACTGATTGCTGTGATTTCATTTTCAAATGGGAGGTGTTTTCGAAGAAATTCTCGTAAATTTCCGTGTCTGGCATATTCAGTTATAACGAATAGGGCACCGTCTTTGGTGCAGCAGCCAAGCAGAAGAAGAACATTGGTGTGTGTTCCAATTAATTTCATTATTTCCATTTCTGACACTAAATCTATCATATCTTCATCAGAGTGATCATCTGTCATTGAGTGTTTGCAAAAATAAAGTTATTAGTAGGTAGGTACCCATTTTTTAATTTTTTTTTTTTTTGAAATAACATCAACTTGCTGTAGGTAAATGGAATGCTTACCTTTCAACATTTTAACAGCTACAGTTGTAGTTATATTTTCTTTTAAAATGTTTTTGGCTTCTCCTTGAACTACTTTCCCAAACTCTCCTTTGCCCAAGCATCTACCAAGAGTCAAATTACTTTTTGGAAATTCCCATTTGACATCAAAGGGTAGTATATATTCGGATTCTGCTGACGTGCCAGTGCTGACTTTAGGAATTGATGTGTTCTCAATTTCAACATTAGGTAACCTCTGTTTTTAAAATAAAAAAAATACCTCTGTGTTTAAAAATTGACGTGTTCTCTATCTCAACAAAAAGGAATTTCTGTTCTTAAGATGAGAATTTATTTATTTATTCAAAACTATTTCATGATGTAAGAAATGAAAGGAAATATTGACGTAGGACGTATGCAATGCAAATTGACTAATGTGATTTGTGGACGAAATATTCCTTCATCAAGCAAAATGGGTACGGGTAATCGGCGAATCGATAATCTTAAAACGATAAAAGATCGAAAAGTTGTAGAATTTTAATAATGTCGACCAGGGATGAAACTTAGGCAAAAATCTTGGCGTGAAAATGAAAAATTTTCCGACTAATGTTATTAAAAAAAAGAAGAAATTTGTCGACTCGTATTTTTAAAAAGGGGGAAATTTGTCGACCGTTCGTATTGAAAATAGGAAACAAAAATTCGTACATTTTTCGTGCAATTTTTTCAAGTTCTAGAAAAAACTATACTCCCTAATCACCTCCTCTCTTCTAAGAAAATCGAAATTTTTTTGAAAATTCCATTCAAAATCGCCACTAAGTCCCTTGATAAATGAAAACAATATATTTTTGTTTCATGTGGAATGGAAAGAGAAAGAGTAAGTACGTACATACCATAATTTTGAGAATGAATTATGTGAATTTATTGAGCCCGAGCGAAGCGACAGCTAAAATATTTGAAGAAAAATACATCCAGAAGCTGAGATTGCTTCATCAAAATTCGTGCTTTTTTCGTACTTCCTTTTTGACTTTCAAAAAAAACCACGGCATTCTATCCAAAAATTTGTGTTTTTTTCTTATTTCGTGCTTTTTCGTGCATGTTTGCATAAAAATATGCCGACTTCATGAGAAAATTTCTAAAAGAAATCGTCATACTTATAACGAAATTTTCCAATTCACATCAAGATTTGCCGAATTTCAAAGAAACTTTGCGGACTTTGGAAGGTAATTCAAGGTGGGAATTGGGAAAGGAGTTCCACCCCCGCCACACCGCCCCACCTTTGTTTCATCCCTGATATTGACTAATCATAGAGATTGTTTTTTTGATATAAAAACTCGGCAGAATTCCCGCCCCCTTGGGATAGGCTTACAAAGACTCTGTTGTATTCTAAACAATTAAGTATTAGGTGTCGATTTTAAATTTTAAATTTGTACCTACGTAAATTGAACAGAATGTAAAAAAACAAGTCAAAAATTATATCGTTTTTTTATATAAAATTTGGAATAAACCCTCAGTTCATAAATTTAGCAAACAAAAGTTCAAACAGGAAAGAACGAGTAGGAGCAGGAATAAATAGGTTGGAGCAGGATAAAACAAATCGGAACTATAAAAATTTTGGTTTTTAAGTCTGGACTTATAGGTTTAGGCCTTCACTTGGCACATCCGTGGCACTATCCAATTCTACCTGGATAATTTTCATCTCTTATAGCTCACTTTGGGAACCCATAGCTGTAAAAATGAAAGTTTTGAGCCCTCAAAAGGGCGAGGATGAGCTGAAAATATGAATTTTGGATATGTTAGAGGCAATATCGATATTTATCATTATCAATAATAAAAATAGACCGAATTTCCAAACTGTAATCGGTCTTTTCCAAGTTTTTCAGACAAGTTTCGAACTTTCTAATGGACATATAAACCTGCTTCTTATCGTACCATTTCAATTTCTTTCAGAGCATTGGAAAACTAGAAACTGAATTCTGGCTTTCACTCGTTTAGTAAAACGATAAAATTCATCTTTGGCTTGGTTTCCAGACAGACATCTTGAAAGCGTATTTTTGATTAGGAATTAAATTGGAAAAACTCGAAATAATTGAAAGCTGTCGAATTGCTAAACCAATGGACACAATCACCAGAGACGAACCTTATTCGGAGGCTCCAGAATGGCTGGAAAAGTAGAATTTATATGTAAGAGTTTGATTATATATTTTAAGAGAGGAAACGTTTAAGCCGCCGCCGCGCCGACTGAAAATTCGGCTTGGAAATTTAAGGGTTCTTAATATTATTTCAATTTTTTCCCCATTTAAAATCTGGTCAAAAATACGCACTTGAAGTGTCTGCCTGGAAGTCGAGCCAACGTTAGATTTTCTTGTTAAACTAATCAAAAAACAAACGAGAAACCAGTTCTTAGCTGCCTAAATTATTTATATCCCTATTTTTTCGAAAAATTTGAAAATACCGGAAAAATCGAAATAGAGCTGAATACTTTAGAATGGCTGGAATAGATTGAATTTGAATTCAAGCGATCGATGTTTTGTAGGTTCCAATCGAAGGTGAAAACTTCAATTTGTTCCCACGCAAAGATAAAAAGTTTTCAAAAATATAAAAATGCAAAAAAATTATATTTTCAATGCCAGTTTTCAAAAGCAGAAACTTGAAATTTTTCATGAACAAACTAGATCTTTTCTATACAGGTCAGGAATACAAATTTTCAATATTTTTAAATCAACCCGACGTGCAAAAAGAGCAGACAAAAGGACAGAAAGGGGTAGAAAGTCTCGCGTGTCTGTCCTTTTCTGCCACTTTCGTTTTGTGTTGCACTCCGGGGGTAAAACGGCGGAAAAGGGCAAAATTTGTTTGTCTGTCCTTTTGTCTGCCCTTTTTGCACACCGGGAATTCTCAAAACTGTCAGGAAACAAATCTTAAAAATTTAAAAGCATTTTAAACTTTGCAAGATTCTACTTATAGTACAGACATTTTAGGTTTTGACCCAAAAAAAATTAGCAGGAAGGGGAAGTTTCGTATATAAGCTCAGTAAAGTATGTAAGTATTTTAATATTCTCGAACTTCCCTAAAATCGGTGAATATTTTGAACCCCCTTTTGGGGGTGAAGGGGTTCAAATTTTCGTTTTTCGGCTATAAGTTATTTACAATTTTTTCCTAGGACGTCATGGGAGGGAGCTAGGGTCTTTAGAAAAAACCCAATTTTAAAAATTTCCCGTTACCAGAAAAAATCACCGAAAATCGACTTAATCGACTTTTAGGAGCGGGTCTATTGCATAGTACATCCTATTACTATGTAGAATAAGAAAAATGTATAACCGACCCCTGATCTCAAAGTGGGGGGGGTGACCCTCCGAAGAAAAAGTCGCATTTTCCCCCAAGCGTAGCTCAGCAGCCGTGCAAAATTCGAAAAATTGGTTCAAACAAACGTTATAGAACATTAAAAGACGAACATTTTACTTTTTTTACATTTTTTCTACGTTGTCTTGGAGGCGAGCTATTGCGAAAAGAAAAAAAATCGGCGTTGGGAAATTTTTCATTACCTCAATATAGTAACCATGGGTAAGCCTGGTAAATTTAAAATCTAGCGAACCAATGGTCGAACAAGTGGTGTACTGAGGTTTTCGTGGGCACTGAACTCGATTTTTATAATAATTTTGACCCCGGGACCTAAATTGGGACCCAAAAGGAGAGTTTTTTGAGTTGATGAAAAATTTTCCAACGCCGCGCTGCTTTTTTTCTTTTTGCAATAGCTCGCCTTCAAGATCGCGTAGAAAAAAAGTAAAAAAGTGAAATGATCGTATTTTAATGCTCTACAACGTTTGTTTGAACCAATTATTCGAATTTTGCACTGCAGCTGAGCTACACTTGGGGGAAAACGCAACTTTTTCTTCGGAGGGTCCACCCCTTCCCCCTCCCCCCACTTTGAGATCAGGGGTCGGTTACACATTTTTTTTATTCTACATAGTAATAGGGTGTACTACCTATGCAAAAGAACCGCTCCACAGTGGTCCAGGAGACCCCTAAAAACGCGCGAAATTCATTATCATAATAAAAGAGCAATAAAAGTGGGTAAAAAATAGTGTACATATAGTTTTTTTGGTCGTAGTTTACGAATCTGAAAAAAATAATTGATTCGGGGCAATGAGGAGGGGGTAGGGGAGGTGCTGAAATCGAAATTCACCTAAAATATCGTGTAATATATCGAAATCTAGGTTTTCGAGGTCGTTGATTAAGAATATGACAATAAAAAAAATTTTAGAGGTCATGGGGAGGGGGTGGGGGGGTGCTCAAATCAAAATTCACCATAATATCACATAGCATATCGAAATATAGGGTTTTAAGGTCGTATGTAGGTTACGAATCCGACAAAATTTGTTTGTGAAAGTAAGAGGGAAGGGGTGGGGTGCTGAAATTGGAGTTAAACTAAAATATCGTGTAATAGATCGAAATCTAAGGTGTTTTTGCGATTTTAGTAATATAAATTATACCAAAAGTATAAGTGCCACGCCTCAGCACTATAAAAACAGGTAAAGTGGTAGTTTCAAGTGCCCTGAACACGATTTTCAAAATAGTTTTTGCGTCCGTCTGCGTCCGTCTGCGTTATAAGCAAAAATGTACCTTTTTCAACGATTTTTTCTCATTTTTAGTAATTTTTTTCTAGGATTTACAAACTCTTTACATTCCCGGCATGTGAATAATGACATTGATAGATAAAAAAAACTACCTATAATAAAAATATGGAGTATTTTATCACGAAAATTAACAGAGGTTCAGTTCTTAGAATTTAAAATTTGCTTACCAATATTTTTGATGAGATTTCATCTACGCTAATTTGGTTTTTGATGATAACACGCTTCATGTATTGTTTCATGGCTATTGCTTCCATACCCATTATGTTGACTTGTTGTTGCAGTTTCTTAACTGTCCGGGAATGTCCTACCATTTTTTTCCAAACAATGAAATACAAAGCAACGACTGTAAAGATGATGACACCCGGGACACCATAAAAGACGTAACTTTTGGTATCTTTATTTCCAGGAGGTGGAATATTCTGTTCAAGAACATGGACAACAGCTTTAAAATGGTCTCCAATAGATACAGTGACTTCACCGAATTCTATTAAATTGTCACATGTTTTTGAATCATATACTGAACGGGAAAACAATGATTTTGGCAGACGACAAATAACTTGATTAGAAGAGATTGACATTACTTCACAAGTTTGATCAAGAATGGTCACAATTATATCAGTTTTCTGGCAAGCCTTGTTAATGTTTTGTCCCATAATGGTTATAAAATTGTCTTCGCCGCATTCTATAGAAGAATTGATAAAATAATCAAATTTGGGATTGGGATACAACAAAAATTTGCAAGATTCAGATATTTTGTTGAAGTAGATTGAACTGCACATTACACTGCCTTCAATTGAAACATTCATTTTTTGGGGATTTTCGGCATTTAATGAACCATTATCAATATCTGAAATAAAAGGTGACAAACAGGACCACGTATTGGCATAATTACTTTTAATTTTGCATGAACTGTTGTAAATCTTTTTTTCACCGTGTACAAGAAGTAATAATTTATCAGTTGGAGGTGGGTATACGTCGCGTAATAAAATTTCAACACCGCCGTCAAGAATACCTTTGAATTCAATGTTGTAACCTTCTTCATCACGTAGCGGAAGCGGATCTTTGACAAACTTGAACGAGCCGATGATCAAACGAGAGTTTTCATCGAATTTCACCAAAACGTCCGCCTTTTTTTTTTTCTGTAGATGGATTTGTGATGCATTGGATTACAGATGAATCACGTGAAAACACACCGCATGATGTACTACCAATGAAAGCTTTGATAGATGCTCCAGCGTTCAAATTTTCGCCTACGATGTTCACAATGGTGCCACCAGATACGGGCCCTTTATTCGGAATAATGTACATAATTTTAGGATCGACGAATTTAAAATTATGTTTGGATACAATGGGTGTCCCATTTATTTGGACTTTAACTGGGCCTTCGTAGCCAGACGATAAATTTGATCTTTCAATTCCGCAAACAACCATTGTCATTGGTACAAACATATCCTCATAGGGTGTACATGGTACTCCAGCTACTGTAATACTTTTATTGATGTCCTCGAATTTGTAGCCCAAGCCTCTTCCTTGAATGGTAATATTTGTGCCTCCTTCCACCGGTCCTTGTACAGGCCAAAATGATGAAATTGATGGGATCATTCCACAGGCCTTTATATAGGTATGAGTAAATATGGAAGCATTATAGATGTTTCTTTTTGAACTATAAAAGCACGTTTCATTTTCAAAATGCCATTGACACCTTAATTTCTCAGAAACACAAGTATCACAGGAAGTAAAATTAAAGCATCGAGAAAATTCTATGTTTGTCGATACCAAATCGTTGAAATGCTCAGTACGTATTGACACTCTTGTGATCAAATCTTTCGTAATCGGTGACATTCTTGAAATTTCATTTATATCAGGCGTTGGACAAGATATGCTAACACCAACAGACTTTTTAAGCACGGTAGCAACAGATTGAAAATTGCCCATTTTTAAGAAAAATTCGCAATAAAATGTATCGTTGGTGGAAGGTAAATTGACAATATCTAATTCCAATGTTTCACCGGGATTAATGTAAGGCTTGTCAGAATTGTGTATTGCGACTTTTATGTTGCTTCGAAAATTGTCCGAAAGCCACGAGTACTTATCATTGGGACACTCGCATTTCATAGTGCATTTATTACTCGATCCACACCAGCCACAGTAATTATGAGTACTCTGAATACATGTAGTGAAATTCTCAAACTTGGAACAATTTTCAAGTCTTATCGGTATCTTGATTCTGGTAAGATTGTGTTCTGTCATTATGTACAAAAAGTCATTCTTGGGAGAAAACAAAAGGTCGGAATTCACAGGTGACCCTTCATCAATCAGTAGGTCAGTCAGCTCATATGCACTACTTGAGTTATTCACTATTATGTTCTTCAAATGCCCCGTATTTGTACCAATGAACACGTCATTATGGTTTTTATTTTGTTTAGTTGCAATTGCTGTCATAGGTGTATTGAATGTAATAACAGGAGATTCAGTTATAGGTTGGTCACCATCAAGGGGCATATTCACTTCTGATGCACAGAAATTCGAGTCTATATTTTTATTATTTTTTATACATACTGGTTCCGATAATAGTCCAAATCCTCGATTTCCTTTTCCCTCGAAACAATTTCTAATGTTTTCGGTAAATTTTTCATCGATTGCTTTCAACGAATAAATACACAAGGCGCTGTGATTGCCAGGTTCATTGAAGGTGACTTTTATGTCTTTACTTTTGGAAAATATCGCAAACAGCACATCGTCATCAGGTCTAATATTCAATGATTTTGCCAGTTGCGAATTAGGTTTTCCTAATGCAGCCGCTTGTACTAAATTATAAGGTTGATCATTATGAAATTTGCATTCGATTGGAATCTGAGTATATCCTTGTTGAAGAGAAGCTCCATTATCACATACCCTAATCAATTTTGAAACATAATATGCAGACCCAACAGACTTGAGCTGAGTGTTTAAAAAATAATTGTATTTCCCTTTATTGAATCCAAACACGTAATTCACTCTATAATGATAACGGTAATCAATGCGGGATATTTTTAAATAGAAGTTGCCATTTTCACGGTCCATTTGAAGAAAGTTTTCCGGCTGTAGAGATTTGATAGCTATAGCTGATTGATTGTAAAAATTACCACTGTTTGAAACTGCAACAACTAGTTTCTGAAATCCATTAAAATTTTGATTTCCGTTAAATTGGTAGATAAATGCAATTGCTGATGAATTTGCACTTCCTAACGGTATTCCGTGTGTGGTTGATATAGTGCGGGTGAGTTTGATTAAGTCGTTATTGGAATTATATGCTGAGCACGGACATGTGATGTTAGTTCCACAGATTATCAATTGGGACATCTGGTAATCAACTACAAGAATTTTGTTATAATTTGTCGGATCGGAAATGGAACAAGTTGTTACATTGTCCAATAATTTTAAATCGTGTGATAATTTATACAGATGATTCATCGCGCCAATAAACACCGTTCCATCATCCTGATGTATTGCTAAATGATTAAATTTAGATGCACCAAGATAATCGGAGAATACTTTTACGTCAACGCCATTAGATAAAGATTTGACAAATTTGGACTGCAAATTTAAAACGAAAATTGACCAGAAAATTGGTAGTCTAAAAATAAGTCGCATTTTTCGCAAGATGTGATGGTACAAATTCATTATTCTAAAAAATCACGCATACGATGGGGACGACCGAAGTATGAACGTACGGTTTTTCGTTAGTTATTTATTCAGTTTTCCATGCAGGTATGTATACTTTTTGAAGGAATAAATTGCAATACACTTTGGGGTGAATAATCTGAAATACAAGTATGAAAAAATCAATAACCAAAAATCTCTGCATACCTATAAGTACCTAAGTACATTATAGGGGAGTCCCGTCTCAATATGAGCACCCATCGTGCAACAACATACTAAGTCGATGTAAGTAGGTTTGCCTACCATTGGGATTGAAGGGGCAGAGTTATGCACATTGGAAAATTTTAATTTTTAATTTTTGCTTGGCATTATCAACCGTGCGCTGCTCAACATCAAGATGGGCAGGACGTTGCGCTTTGCGGCCAGGTATAGCTCACTTTCTCTAGAATTTTTTTATGCCGTTGATAATTTTTGTAGGTGAACTAGGGTGGGTGTACCGCGCCAAATATTCGAAAAAAACATGTGAAAAATCTGATGATATTTTCTATTTTTGCGAATAACTAAAAAAGTTGTCCACTTCTGTTACCATGATCAGCATTGTTCATGCCTAAGCGAAGCGAGGACGAAGCTTTGAAAAAATTGGATTTTTAATGCCCTAAAATAACAATGTCATGTTTTCATGTTTTAATGCTTTGAAAATCCCTATCTGACGAAAGTATAATGTAAATTTATAAATACAACATACATTGGGGGGGGGCAAGCGGGGGCCAGAACTTTTTTCGGGGTCTACCCCCCTCCTGACGACGTCTATGTGCCCGATCAATCCCAATGGTAAGCGAATCTAGTTACATCGACTCAGTATTTGTTGTGCTATTACTGGTTGAGGAGTATCCATATTAAGAAGGGACAACCTATACTTATTATCGTTAGATTTAGTACCGTGGAGTGGGGTAATTCTGGACGTTTTTTGATGTTTTTTATGTATAACTTTCCCCCAGAGGATGGTATAGGGCTGAAATTTTTTACCAAGGTAGTTCTATACTTCCATAATAAGGTTACATCATTGAATCATTTTTGCCATGCTCATAGTTCGAATGATGTCGGATCAAAAAGTGTCCAGTATTACCCCACCTGGCGGGGTAATTTTGGACACCCCATTTTTTTCAATAAAAATGGGTTATTTTTAAAATAAAAATGAAGAAAAAAAAGTACAAATCACACACAACATATATTAATAGTCAAAAAATGACATTTTAGTTAAAATTCTAATTAAAATGTACATCGCCATTCGCCAACATTAAAAAATTTAAAAACGCCACGTCGCAAACTGCTCAGGTACATTCCTTTCAAAATTTTGATTTTTTTAAACAAAACATACGTCTTCGATATTCGGATACACAGAAAAATTATCTTTAGCAGAAGACTTGTGACGTAAAAACGAAAATTTTAGAATTTTACTTCATCTTTTTTTGATTTGATTAGTTTCCCTACGTAAATTCGTTCACGGTTATCTTCTTTTGTACAAAATTTTATAGAATAAAAATTATCCTTCACAAGTTCCATCTCCTCGCTCTCCATCCTTCCACTCCCTTCACCCCTGCTTTCCTCATCACCGCTTTCCTCATCCCCACTTTCCTCGTTGCTTTCCTCCTCACTCCTTGCCTGATTTTCTTCCACTTCATCCGGCGAATGTTGATCACTCTCACCATTTATCAAAAACATTATCCAAATTTTTATGAATCGTTGACCAAGGTACTTTGAATTTTTATGCCGCCTGACGAACCGAACATCGTTTATTTTTAACCGCCGCAACTGCTTTTTGAAGAGAATCGGCACTATAATACTATCTTCCTTCACATCCAGCTTTTCGTTTGTATGTTTTAACCATGTTTTTTTTTGGAAAAACCACTGTAAAATCGAAAATTATAGGTCGATCAGTCTGATTTTTTCACCAAAAGTTATGGGAATGTTGGGCGAACAAATGTACATACTTGATTTCTTCCAAAATGTATGAAAAATTTTTGATCCAAATAAAGTAAATTCCGAGTTAGAAAAATTGCAATGAAAATTTATTATCAACAAAATTCCATAGATCTTAAAAGCAAGCTAGAATCATCCATTCTTAGGTCGTACTGTATAGATCTGAACCTCCTCTATCGATTGCGACCATCGCCAAGTTCGTAGAACGAACGGTTGGAGCGCTAATGCACGAAAACGAAAAAAAAAACAAGGTGTCCCGAATTACCCCACCAGTCCAGAATTACCCCACTCCACGGTACGCATAAAATTAGAACTAGGAAAATACTTCTTTATCCAAACTGTAGGTATTAAGGTATTATTTTCAACTCATATATTTATGCATTACTGGGATAGCTCATTTGAAATATTTAATCTTGAAATCAGGACGAGCGCTGGAAAACATGTACATTACCCATTACTTATGGAACGTGCATCTATCAAATATTGCGAAAACCAAAATGATAAATTTTCGAAATCGGAGCGATGGATACTTTTTTATATTTCATTCCCAAGCTACTATATATGTACTAGGGCTGGCGATTATAATCGATTAATCGATTAATCGATTATTTTTTTCTTTATAATCGGCCAAAATTCTTAATCGGTTAATCGATTAAGTAATCGGCCGATTATTTTTAATCGTCTAATCGGTTGTTTTTTTGGAAGTCAAAAAAGTAGCTCAAAAAGCACGGATTTCTGTTTTTTGTTTTCAAAACATCTGGTTGGAAAATTTTCATTTTTAAAAAAATGATGAGTCAGCAAATTTCTCTTCTTTAATAATATTAGTCGACAGATTTTTCATTTTCAACCCCGAGATTTTTGCCCAAACTGAAGATTTTCACATGAAACAAAGAACTGAAATTGGATTGCAAATTTTTGTCCCAGGACGGGGAGGGGGAGGGGGCGAAGGTAAATTAATTGGTCGATTTGAGAAAATCGGACGATTATTTTGAATCGATTAATCGGACGATTATTTTGAATCGATTAATCGGGTCAGTGGCGTACCCAAGGGGGGGTCCAGGGGGTCTGGACCCCCCCCCCCCCTTGGCGTCAGAAACTTACGTGAAAAAGTGCCTTTTTGGAGCATGAAAAATCTAATTTTCTCAAAGCTTCGCCCTCGCTTCGCTCGGGCATGAAAGAAATCACATTTGATAATTATGTATAATTATAGTCAGGAATTTATGTAAAAAATGCCTTTTTGAAGCATTAAAAAATCAAATTTTCTCAAAATTTCGCCCTCGCTTCGCTCGGGCATGAAAAAAATTGCTAATTCTATAAACTATTTGAATCAACAATGCAAAAAATAGTTCCCTTTTAATATTCCAAGTCTCCATACCCACTTTGCACTCTCCTCAAAAAAGCTTCTGACGCCAATTCTTGGATTTATTAGGTATTTGTATTGGCTTTTAAGGCCAAAATAATTCGTACCTATGTAAGTTGTTTGTTCCAAGATTACATTATCATCAGTTTTTTTCCTTAAATGTGCTATGCAAATCGCATGAAAATTTAATAAAGTTTGAATTTTGTGTTTTTATAGTAAAAGGAAATTTGATGGGGGGGGGGAGGTGAACTTACAATTTCTCAAAAATCATGAAATTTCGGACCCCCTCCTTGAGAAATTTCTGGTTACGCCACTGAATCGGGTGATTATTCTTAATCGATTAATCGGGCGTCGATTAATCGATTATTTTTGTAATCGATTAAAATTCGAATAATCGATTAATCGATTTTAATTTCTATAATCGCCAGCCCTAATATGTACTACTCTCACCCGCGTTCAACTTTCTCAGTTTTAATTAAAAGCATTAGGCATCCAAAAAAATGAATAACTCACCTGATTCATGCTGCTCACCAATGAAAATAGAAATAGCGTCAATTCACTTTTTCAATTTACATACGAACGTTCAAAAAAAGCCCGAATAAAATTGCACTTTGAAAAACTATTTCCGATCAAGTACTAGCAGATACAACAATATAGGTAAACTAGGTACCTACACTTTCAAATTAAACCATTGCACAGTGGTCCCAAAAAAAATTTAGCGCGCCAAAATTCTGAAAATTGGTATATGGGGGGTTTCAAAGCCACTGAATTCATTTTTGAACTTATTTTGACGAAAAAACCAAAAGGGGCCCCAAGGGGGAGGAGCAAAACTCAAAATTTTGGTATTTTGTGAGTGGGGTATCAAAATCTATATTTTTGACCTGGTGAGTTCATTCCCGAACTCATTTTGACGAAAACCCAAAAGTAGCCCCAAAGGGGGAGGGGCAAAAATCAAAATTTTGGATTTTTTTGAGTGGGGTATCAAAATCTATAGTTTTTGACCTGGTGAGTTCGTTCCCGAACTCATTTTGACGAAAAAAACAAAAGCGGTCCCAAGGGAGGAGGGACAAAAGTCAAAATTTTTGAATTTTGTGAATGGTATCAAAATCTATAATTTCAAAAAATTTTAAACAAACATCGTCTATGTCTATATGCATGTAATATGTATGCAATGTTAAATTAAAAGCCCAGATTCTGATGACGAAATATTATTTAATAAAAAAAAAAAAGAAATACGACCTATTTTCATTACTTGCATGGATCAGTATTTCGAAGTAAATGAGTGAAAAAATACAATTTTTGGGGGAGGGGTAGGATTAAAAAGTAAATCAATATTCAAATTCTACGCCCTCAAATTAATAAGAATCTATATGCCACACACTATTTTTATTTTTTGTCATATTTTTCTCCAAAATTGGAGGACTAGAAGGGCACTGAAGGATCAAATCCAAAAAATAAACACATATTCGAACTCAGCGCCCTCAAAAACCTAGCAAATGACATATCACACGTTATTTTACATTTTTTTGAATTTTGACGTTATCAGGGGGCTAATATGGGGGTTCAAAAGGGTCGGATGAAAAAACTAAGTACAAATTCGAACTCAGTGTCGTCGAATTAGTAGAAACTTAGATTATTTTACTTTTTCAATTTGTACTTGAATTTTGTTCTAAATTGTGGACCCCTCTACCCCCTCTCGGGGGTGTGGAAATACCATCTTAAAAATTTGTGGATTGAATAGACCATCTAGGTGAACTTGTAAAAAAAAATTGAGAGAAATCGGAGGAGACCACTTCATTTTTGGTTCGAGTTGGTATGGAATAGCCTATATTTGAGTATTCAAAGAGCAATTTTAAGAAAAAATGCAACTCGATGCAAAAAACACCGATGGTAGGTGAAAATACTTTCTTTAAGGAACAAGTTTTATTTGAAAATTTTTTCCGGCAAATGCCGGCAAATTTTTGTAGAGCTACATATTGTAAATTCAAAATGACAAAATTATACCTACTTTGAATACAATTTTCTCCATCAACAACATAACAAAATTCAAAACTGAATGCAAATTCGTGTTCAGCGTAAAAAATACATTATTATACCTTATTGACCAAGAAAATTCACTCAGATATGTAATCACAACACAGGTGTGAACACAATGTGACATCAAGTATGTCGCTGCTAGGGACAATACCACATCCTTATCTCATCTCCATATCAAACAGAAACATCTCAAACCCGATAATTTTTTCAAAAAAATATAGTTCCAACATTATACTACTACGGACAATCGGTATTTTTTCAATTCAGCCAACTTCATTTTTACCTATTTTGGCGCGCTAAATTTTTTTTGGGACCACTGTGCATTGTGATATGTGACACAATTTTTCTAAATAATAGTTTTGAATCATTGCCACGTTCTCCGGAAGATGAACGTGTACCTTATACTTACTTATCTACCTGCAATTTGAATTACAATGATAGCGACTTGCAATGATTTATTTACCTACTCATTGATGTGGTCATGGATAACAACTATCAAAGCATCATCATGTCATCTGTTTTCCCCATTAGCGTAAGTAAATGCACCCAGAAATTATTCAAGGGAGGGGCTGAAAATTCGAGAAAAAATGGGAGGTAGTCAAAATTCAATGAGAAAAATGAGCAATATGTTATTTCAATGGCGCAGGTAGTCTGGGTATTTTTAGTAGATGAATGATACATGTTTTGGAACAAGCGATTTCTAAATTAGAATCTGTCAAATTTGGTAAAATTTGACCTTTTTGAATTGGTAAAACAAATTCAACTTAAAATCAGTGATTTTTCTCCGATATTTCATTCCAAATTACTGATCGACAAATTGGGAATTTACTGAAAAATCAGTGATTTTTAATTAAACGATTAGTAAAAAAAAAACGTTTATTGTTTGTGTTTCACCGATTCGGATTCGAAAAGTAATACATATGTTCAATGTTCATTGTTCATACAAAAAATATAGATTGATTTTTTGAAAAGTCATGTTTGAAAAGCAAAAAAAAAATGTTCTCTTTTTGAAATTTTCTCCTTGTCGAGATTGAGGAAGGAACTCAAGCACCCTGAACACCGCTCTTGGGTGCGCCTATGAGCTCGATCGTAATTATTTCGAAAACACTACGATTTCTCTGTTTTTTTTTTAAAGCCTAATATAAGGAATTGACAATCTACATAAGTACCTATCAAAAAACTGCACTTTTATATCTAGAGAAATCGCACTTGTAAAACGATGTTTTTATTGGAACGAAATATACCCACTGTACGTCAGTGAATCAAACCGGATTTCCTCAATACGGGAACGTTCAGGTGAGACATCAGTCATACCAAATTGTTTTTATTCAATCAGTGAGCACCTACTGATAAGAATAAATTTGCTGGGTACTTTTCATAAAAATATTTTAATACCATACATAAGGTTATTCTATGATTGAAAACAAAGTTCAAAATATTAATTACCTATAAATCAAATGCATAAAAGAAAATATTACAAAATTACTCGTTACATTGCACTTTAAATAAAATACATAATACAGAGCATTTTTAGATACTTAAGGATAAGGTACCCTAATTTCGACTAATTCCTAATCTCGAGCACCTCATCTATTTCGTCTATTATAAACGTATTCTACAGGGGAAAAAAATTTTCATTTTCCTTTTTCAAAGGCAAATAATAAAGACCAACCCGACAAACCTGCAGCTAAAACTCGCGAAGATAATTAGAAAAAACAAAATCGCAAAGGTGAACATTTTTTTCCGCGTACCTATTCTTTGATCGCGTATAGCGAATGTATCAAAAAATTTTCGTATTTTTTTCAGTTTTCTCCGCGGGTTTTGGCTGGAGGGTTGTCATTTTGGTCTCAAGTTGTTTATCTATGAAAGAGAAACGTACAAAAAAATTTCCAGTAGATTCCGTTTATAGCTGACGAAATCAGTCGGTAGTCGAAATTAGGAACCCAAATTTTCAAAATTGAATTTTGACTTCCTTCAGAAAAAAATCATTAAAAATAGAAAAAATTATATTATCGACTCAAAATTTTAAGGAATGGTAAAGGAAAGATCAAGGTATTTTTTAAGCTATTTTTGAGGTTTCTACTTACATCAAATAGTCTTCAATTGGAGGACGTTTCAAAAAAAGGTGGAACCCTTTACCAGTGCATCTAGCTCATGTATAGGTATACCTACGTAATTAATAAAAACTTCAGCAATTTTCTATTCATTCAATTACTTCATAAAGTTTGTTCACATAGGTAAAGTATTGCACACGGTCTCGAAATAAATCGGGTAACATCAGAGTGAAAATTCTTTTTTCAAGTCATCATTCTTACGTACATTGATAAAATTGATTTTTTTTTTTAAATTGAAAAAAAAGAGATTTTTAGCGCTGATATTACCCGGTTTATTTATAGATCCTGTCCAGTATGAAAGAAAAACTATGTAGGTATCTAGTACGTATGTTAAACACCTGAATTTTATTCATGACTGAGGCGAATCTAGGAAGTGATTTCAGGGATGAGGGGATACCAAATTTTTAATGTGAAAATACGTAGGTATTTTGGAGCATCTCAATGAAAAGTCAAATAAGATGAAAATGGAAAAACGAAGTTTTATGCGATTAAACATTTGAAAAATTACATTTTTTCGGAAGAAATTTCCAAAATACAAAGTTATTTTATGCACATGTTATATTCAACCGTGAGAGGAATTTTCCTATTTTCCTTCCTCGGATCAACGCCTCTTTACAGTGGCGTAGCCAAGGGGGGGCTTCTGGGGGTCTGGACCCCCCCCTTGGCGTCAGAAATTTACGTGAAAAAGTGCCTTTTTGGAGCATGAAAAATCTAATTTTCTCAAAGTTTCGCCCTCGCTTCGCTCGGGCATGAAAGAAATCAAATTTGATAATTATGTATTGTCAGGAATTCACGTAAAAAATGCCTTTTTGAAGCATTAAAAATCAAATTTCCTCAAAACTTCGCCCTCGCTTCGCTCGGGCATGAAAGAAATTGCTAATTCTATAAACTGTTTGAATCAACTATGCAAAAAATAGTTCCCTTTTGATATTCCAAGTCTCCATACCCACTTTGCACCCTCCCCAAAAAAGCTTCTGACGCCAATTCTTGGATTTATTAGGTATTTGTATTGGCTTTTTTAAGGCCAAAATAATTAGTACCTATGTAAGTTGTTTGTTCCAAGATTATATTTTCATCAGTTTTTTCCCTTAAACGTGCTATGCAAATCGCATGAAAATTTAATAAAGTTTGAATTTTGTGTTTTTATAGTAAAAGGAAATTTTATGGGCGGGGGGGGGGGGTGAACTTACAATTTTTCAAAAATCATGACATTTCGGACCCCCTCCTTGAGAAATTTCTGGCTACGCCACTGCCTCTTTATGAACTACTTAAATAAATAGGTAGGGGCATATTGTGTAATTTGACACATTAGTTGTAAAATGACACGCCCACACTATCTCGAAATCGAAGAGGGCTATCTGTACACAATTTGGACACAACATGCATAAGGCAAAAAGATGCTATCAAAAATCGATGCAAAACGGAATGTAATCAGTATAGGTACAAATCTAAAAAAGTGAAATCACATGTGAAAAGTAACACATTTTTCACAAATTTTTGGTCAGGAGGGAGACATTTTGACAAAAATATGGAAAGCTATACCTATATCAATGGAAATCTTATTCTATTCTCCTTCGAATGATTGCATACCTACATTTTGAAAAAAAAAACATGACTTATGGCACTTTGAATGCCAAAGGAACGTGTGTTGTAAAATAACACAAAATTCGTGTTGTAAAATGACACATGAAATAACTGTTTTTTTTTTCTCATTTATAGGTATAGAGATAGACGTATTCGGTCTTATCGCGTCGAATTACCTCAAATTTTTGCTAATTTGTTTCATGTATCAACTATCAAGTTGGATTGATCTTTGATCACTTACAGCGTTAAATTTATTTTCGCAATTTTTTGAAAATTTTTCCAATTTAAAAAAAAAATTTCAGTTTGTAGTATACAGTTTTGACTTAGTTTGGTAATTGTGAAGTAAAACTGTTGCAAGAATGCTCACTGTTTTGATTTTTCAGTTCGATTTCAGGTTATGTCATTTAACATTAACAATTGTGTGTGTGTCATTTTCCAACATGGTTGGAAAATGACACAGTTTTTTTTTTTTACAAAATGGTCAATATCTCAGACTAGAAATGACTTTTTTTGATTTTTTTGCCACATTGTGTGTGGAATTGGGAAATTATTTAAAGGAGAGGCTGAGAATTTGATAAAAAATTGGGGGGGCAAATTTTCTTTAAAAAATTGAATAACCTGTTATTGCAATGGCACTGGCATGGCGTTGTCAGGGTATTTTCAGTAGGTTGATCTGGTTGATAACAGATTTAAGCAAAGAAAAATTGAAAAATTTTGGAATTTTGGAACAAACAATCATTAGGTACCTACACTCTTTAAATCAGAATTAGTAACTTTACCTTTTTGAATCAGTAAAATGAATTTAACTGAAAATCAGTGATTTTTCACTGATGTTTCAGTCAAAATTACTGATTTTTTCTGACAAATTGGGATTTGACTAAGAAATCAGTGATTTTTGACTGAAAGATATCGGCGAAAAATCATTAATGTTCAATGAAAATCATTTCACTTGATTCTCACAGCTAGATTTTCATCAAAGACTGATTCAGATTCTGAAGAGTTATATATTTATTCAATAAGTAGCGGAAATTTAAAAAAATCATGATTGAAGAGCAAAAAAATGCACTTCTTTTTGGCATTTTTGTGATAAAAAAATTCTTTTCCTAGCTTAAGGAGGGGGCTCGAGCCTCCTGATCCCTCCCCTTGGGTGCGCTTATTAATTAGGTCCTTTATAAGTGGTGTAAATTCCAATAATTTTGCTTCAACCCGGTAAAAATTAGAGCTAAAAAAATTTTGTGTGTCAAATTACACGATCTGCTCCTACATAGCTAAATACCTACAACCTACCTTAAACTTAATGCTGAAAACGTAGAAAATTCAATATTGTAAACCCAGTATGACAAATAGCATTGTTAATTACATCTTGAATAGTACTTAAATTATTCAAATTAATGATCACTTTCGTCTGCTAGATCATTGGATTCATCTCTTTCTGGCCAATAAACATTGCATAGGTCAAGGGTCTGTAAAAGATACTTTTATGAATCGAATCTTCGACAAAAATGTACAACGAAGACTTTACATGGATAATACAGATATTTGATGAGAATCAATTCCTCAAATATTTGAAACACCATTGTTACACTCACCCAAAGAGTCTTCCAAAAGTAAAGAATGAAAATTCGTAAAAGCCTAGGTACCAGGATTGCCGAGATCCCCTAGGCTTTTGAGGAATTCTCCCCCCCCCCATTTTCTCGTGTACCTCCCTCTGATTTTTTACACTATTCATTTTTTTATAACTCTCTGTAACTACATATTATAAACAATTAGTTTTTCCAGCTCACTTCACTCCTATCCCTGAGCCCTAAATCATAAAAAGGCAATCTTTTAAACCAACCAGAGACGTTATTTTCCGGGAGAAGGGGTGTGAAAATCTTTTAAATTCACTCATATTTCCAATTTTAAATAGTACCAATCATACGTATTCTTCGTCACATGTCGTTTTTATACGCTGAACTAAATATCGCACCACTTAAACCAACAAAACGTCATGTATTTTTGTCCTGAGAATTTGATTGTGAAGTAAATGTCAAAATGTGAAGCTTGAAAAAGTGGGTAAAAAAGTTTTGAGTACCCCAAGCCTAAGTTGCTATTTATGCCTGTTGAAGCAAGGTGATACTTCTGGTAATTGAATGGAACAGAGGGTTTAATTAAATTTATCTTGTAATTTGAAGGGGATTTGATACCTTGCACCCCGGCAACCGATTTGGGGAGAATTATAATATACATCGTGTAGGTACCCTACTTTCCAATGCTGCTAGCCGCAGTAAACATGATTGAAAATTTTGATAGTAAATTTATTGCGGCACGAAACCGTTTGACTTGGGGATGGGGTGGATGGCACAAATTTGGTGACCTAAGTATATTTTTTGAGCCGTTTTCTCTCTCATTCACTTCGAAAATAATTTTCAGGGAAAAGAAATACAACGCACAATTAATTGAAATAATTTTTAGGAAAAATAAGAAAAAAATGATTTTTATAGAAATAAGCTTATTTTAAAATTATGGAAGGAAAAATATAATGAAGCCGAGCGTAGCGAGGGCGAAATGTTTGAAAAATTTCGATCTGGGGGTAATTCAGCAATGCACTGACAGGTTGTGATTTTAGGAGTAATTTCAGAGTTGAATTATGATTTTCTGAAAGGGGACGCCCCAAAAAAAATATATTTTTGAGGAATTGTCCTCAAGAATTCAGGTTTTTCGGCACCCCTGCTAAGTACCGAAGTACGATAAATGCAACAATTTTTGTTTGACCTTGAAAAGTATTTGTTTTTCTTATTTTTTTGAAAATTTAGTAATGTAATGCCGTTTTTTTTTTAAGCTTGGATGATAGAATTAAAACGATACTTGCCTATGCTCAGGTATCTCACATGACTGAATCTTACAACTTTTACTGTTTCACAGATTCACACTTTTCACTATTCTTTTAAAAAAAATACTTTTCGGTAAAAAGCTCATTTCTAATACCTATCAACCTAATTTCGCATACTCGCAACAAAAACTGAAACTAGGTATTATAATAAGTAACATACTTAATCCAAATGAGATCATAGGATTTCATATTTCATGTAAAAAGAAAATCAAGTATCAAGTAGGTGCCTACCTTATGACTCAACAACATATCTTCTAAATTGTTTACAACCGTTGAAAATGATGGACGATCACTGGGACGAAAACTCCAACATTTTTGCATCAAACTGTATCTATACATTGAAAAAACGTGAATTTTGAGTTGCAAGTAGGTATTCAGGAATCATTCAAGCAGAAGTATTTATTCAAAGTATAAGTAGGTACATACAGTTTCACCGAGCAGTTGGATGGCTTTTCCATACGATACCCAGAACGCAGAGCTTGGTACAATTTTCCAACGTCTAGAAGTGAGGGATAAGGATTACCGCCCAAGGTAAAAATTTCCCACAACAATATACCATATGACCACCTGTAAAATCAAGCGATGATTTCGATGAGTATGAAATTGAATGTGCTGATGAACCTCCATAGCCCATACTAAAGGCTTGAAAGTTCATGTTTGATAAATTCAACTTACACGTCAGACTGAGTTGAATAAATACTATGACATAATGATTCAGGGGCCATCCATTTTACAGGTAACCTTCCATCTGTTCTTTTTCTATAATACTCTTTATTTGTAATATCTCTGGCTAGACCAAAATCTGCGATTTTCAAAGTATAATTCTCAGATATCAGAACATTTCTGGCTGCAAGATCGCGATGAATGCACTGGAAAAAAAAGTAGGTGCCCAATTTGTTACGAGGCCAAATCCTAAATGTGAGCACTGAAGAAACAAAAATTTGAGGATAATCACTTTTATGGAAGCCAAATATTCCATTCCGCTGGCCACTTGTATGGCGAACATAATCAACTTTTCTTTAGGCAAATCAATAACAGAGGTTTCACAATTTGATGGCAGACGTTTTCGAAGAAATTCTCGTAAATTTCCGTGTCTGGCATATTCGGTTATAACAAATAAGGCACCACCTTTGGTGCAACATCCAAGCAGACAAAGAACATTGGTGTGTGTTCCAATTAATTTCATTATTTCCATTTCTGATACCAAATCTATCATATCTTCATCGGAGTGATTATCTATGCATCATTAAATATTTCTGTTAGAAAAATTAGGACATCTCCAGCCACAATAAATCAGAATGAATACAACGAATACCTTTCAACATTTTAACAGCCACAGTTGTAGTAATGTTTTCTTTCAAAATGTTTTTAGCTTCCCCCTGAATTACTTTACCGAACTCTCCTTCGCCTAAGCATCTACCAAGTGTCAAATTATTTTTAGGGAATTCCCATTTGTCATCAAGTGGTAGTAGGTATTCAGAGTCTGCGGAGGTTCCATTGTTGGTTCTAAAGATTTGCGTATTCTCAATTTCGACTTCAGGCAATTTCTGTTTTGAAAGTGAAAAATTTGTTGAAAATCTCTCACCTTTTTATTATTTAGCTACAATTAAAGAAAATTTTAGAAAAATAAGTTAAAGTTTATAGTTGCATACCAATATTTTTGATGAATTTCTATCCAAGCTGATTTGGTTTTTAATAATAACTCGCTTCATGCACTGTTTTGTAGCTATTGCTTCCATACCCATTACATTCACTTGTTGTTGCAATTTCTTCATTCTTTTTAAATGATTTGCCGCCCTTTTCTTGCTGATCGACCAAAGAAATGCAATTGATGTGATTGATAAAATTGCAAATACTATGAAAGCAATTATAACATAAATTATGTATTCTGTATTTGGGTTTTTATCCGGAAAACTGGACTCTCTTGGAACGATAACACTGAAACTGGCACCAATTGATACAGTAATTTTATCGTGCTCTGCTAAAAAGTCATATTTTTGCTCCGAGTCATCCATCAGATTTGATGATGATAATTTTGGTAGACGACAAATCAGTTGTTTTGGAGAAATTGATATTACATCACAAGTATGATTGCCCACGTTCACTTTGATATCATTTTTTTGACATGCATTGTCGATGTTCTTCCCTTTGATAATCACAAAGCTTTCTTCATCAATTTCTACAGAAGAGTTGAGGAAATATTGAAACTGTGGATCAGGGTATAACAAAAATTTGGACGCTTGTTGTTCAGAAAGTGGAATACTATCATTAGTGAATTTGCCTTTTATGAAAAAATTCATTTTTCGGGGATTTCTCACATCTATGGAATCGTTCGGAATGCCTGGTATATAAGGTGATGAGCAGTTAAGTATGGAATCGTTATGGATTTTACATGGGCTCTCATAAACATAGCCTTCCTTGTAAAGGTGAAAAACCAAATCTTGTACAGGCCTTGGGGCAGCGATACGTATAAAAGTTGTAACACCACCAGATGGGATACCTTTTGGCTGTATATTAAAACCTTTTTCATCACGTTCTTCATCTCTGACATATTTAAACGTGTTGTTGGTGAGACTACGAACATTTTGATCAAATTTCATACTAACTGTTGCGTTATTTTCTATAGATGAATTGGTAACACATTTTATCTTTTGTGAAGTGAGTGAAAAAATTAGACATAATATATCACCAATGAAAACCTGAATGAGTTTCCCAACATCCAAATTTTCACCTTTGATAGTTAGCACAGTACCTCCATATATAGGTCCATTGTTGGGGGAAAATTCTAAAATTTTTGGATCGACGAATTTAAAATTTTGTTTGGACATGACAGGTTTTTTATTCACATACACTACAACCGGTCCTTCATGACCTGGTAATGCACTCGATTTGTCAGTTACACAAGTAATCGACTTCATTGGTACATACGTTTCTCTAAATGGTGTACAAGTTACATCAGCCACAAAAATTCGATGATTGATGTCTTCGAATGTATTACCCAAACTTTCGCCTTCAATAGTAACATTAGTCCCACCTTCCCAAGGACCTTGTTGAGGCAAAAAAGACAAAATAGATGGAGGAGGCGAATCTGTACATGTGTTAATGTGTCTCAACATTTGGTCATTACAATCACCTTGATATTCGCAAGAGTTTGAGCTTGGACACCATCCGCAATTGTATTCCGTGTTCAAAGTCAAACATCTGGTGCAGTTATTAGCCATGAGCTGGCATTTATATATAATCACGCTTGTTTTGGAAAGGATATCGGTGAAATTGGAAATTTTCCACATGATAGAGACAGTAGCATTGATTTTTGATGTATCTTTTGCATATGTGTACGTTGTATTTTCACAATAAAAATCATTATTTTTCATCACAACATTCTTAGTGTCAGTCTTTCCTTCGATGTTGATCAAACATTTCAAGTTTGATGTAGTTTCACAAACGTCATAGGATTTCATATTTAGAAATTTAATTGCAGTTTTTTTTTCAGATGAGATAGTCACATTTGGTTGGAATTCAGTGAAGTTGCTTTTTGCACAATCAATAATTGCTTCAAATGTACACTTATTTTCCTTTGGGCACCAGATACATGAGAACCCTGAAGATGAACATGCTTTGCAAGAGTTGTAAGTTCTGCAATCAAAAAATGTTATGTTCATCTTCGCAATATTGGGAAAATGATTTGTACTAATTGACAAGGTACCATTCAAGTAATGCTCATTCTTTGGCAGTAGTGGAATTTTATGTTTTCTGGGGGTTTCACAGAGTATAATACTGTAATTAGAAACTGCTTCGTTTACGTTAGCCTGTGTGGACAAACTTTTATCAGCGAAAACAAAATTGCAAGAAAAATCATCATCAGTCTGAAGTAAAGTTGTGATTTTCAACCGTATATTTCCAACTGCTCCAATTTGAAATTTAAAATTGCTTTTTATGATTTTAACTTCTTTTGGCTGACATGAGTTGATGCGACCCATCCTCTGGTCTTCACAATTGTTTTGAAATTCGCAAGTGTTTGAGCTTCGACACCATCCGCAATTGTATTCTGTATTCAAAGTCAAGCAACTAGTGCAGTTATTAGCCATGAACTGGCATTTATAAATAATCACACTTGTTTTGGAAAGAATATTGGAGAAATTGGAAATTTTCCACGTGATTGAGACAATAGCATTACTATTTGATGAATTTTTTGCATATGTGTACGTTGTATTTTCACAATAAAAATCATTATTTTTCATCACAGCATTCTTAGTGTCAGTCTTTCCTTCGATGCTGATCAAACATTTCAGGTTTGATGTAGTTTCACAAACGTCGTAGGATTTCATATTTGGAAATTCAATTGCAGTTTTTTCCCCAGATGAGATGGTCATATTTGATTGAAATTCGGTGAAGTTATTTCTCACGCAACTGTTAGTTGCTTCATATGTACATTTATTCTCCTTTGGGCACCAGATACAGGAGAAGCCTGATGAAAAGCATGCTTTACAGGAGGTGTAAGTTTTACAATCAAATAAAGTTAAGTTCATCTTCACAATATTGGGAATATTAATTGTACTAATTGTCAATGTTGCATTCAAGTAATGCCCATTCTTTGACAATGAAGGAATTTTACGCGCTTCAGGAATTCCGCAGGATACAAGATTGTAATTAGAAGCTATCTGGTTTAGGTTACCTTTTGTGAACAAATTTTCATTATTAGAGAATACAAAATAGCATGAAAACGGATCACGAATCTGAGGTAAAGCTGTTATGTTCAATTGTATAGTTCCAACAGTGCCAATTTGAAATTTAAGAGAATTTCTTTTCAAGATTTGAATACTATTTCGAAAATCAGATGAATACCACAACTCAAAATTATTATAAAAACAATCACATCTGGCGGTACATTTATTAGTTAATCCGCACCAGCCACAGTATGAAGGAGAGTTCTGTAAACAAGTGTTATAATCGATATATTCGGAGCAGATTGAATTTTGCGGTACTCTCAATCTGGTTAAATTATGTTCTGTCATTACATACAGGTAGTCCTGATTGGGAGAAAACAACAGATCGGAATTCACTGGAGATTTCTCCTCCAATGGTAAGTCAGCGTCCACACACACATCCGTTAGGTCCTTCATAACAACAAGCTTTAAACTGCCTATATTAGTGCCAATAAATACGTCATTATGATTTTCACTTGTTTTACTGGCAATAGCTGTGGGAAGTTGATCAAATGTGATACTAGGATATCCGGTTATGATCATGTTACCAACAAGAGGCATATTTACATTCGACGAACAAAAATTTGAGTCGATATTATTATTAATCTTGGCACACGGCTGATTTGGTATTGTGGTATCAAATCCAAGGTATCCGTTTCCTTTGAAACAATTTTGAATATTTTCCGTGAACTTTTCATTGATGGCCTTCAGTGAATAAATACACAGAGCTCCCTGATTTCCAAGTTTATTCAAAAGCGTTTCCTCGTTTTGGTTTTTGGAAAATACCCCAAATAGCACATCATCGTCAGGTTCAATATTCATCGAGGTTGCTATATTCAGACTAGGTTTTCCGATGGTAGCCGCTTGTACGAAATTATAAGTCTGATTGTTATTGAATTTGCATTCGATCGGAATCTCAGTATATCCTTGCAAGAGAGAATCGCCATAACATATTCTGATCAATTTTGAAATATATGACGACTCATGCGTAGTAGAATTTTGTTGAGTAGTTAAAATGTAGTTGTATTTTCCTGAACTGAATCCGTACACGTAATTCACTTTATATTTATTACGATGATTGGTCTCAAATTTTTCTGCTGCATTATCAGTGTTAACCCAGAAACTATCATGATTTGACCATGTTGCTACAAATAATGATGAATCTTGAACAGAATTCCCACTATATGACATGGCAACGTATAGGTTTGACAGTGCGTCATTATTCTGACCCAGGATATTATTTCCAAAAAATGCTACCGTTGTTGAGTTGGCAAAAATTTTCTCCTCATAACTTAACATCTGTTCTTTGGTTAAGTTAAGTTGACGTATGTCACCACTCAAGTTATAAAATCTGCACCAATAGCTATTAATGTGTCCACAAGAAATCAATTCAGATTCTTTGTAATTTATCAAAAGGTTCGTATTATCGAAGACCTTCGATGAAACATTTACCAACACTTTTAAATCTGGTGATAATTTATACAAACGATTTGCCGTACCAATAAATACCGTTCCTTGATTTCGATGAATTGTTAAATGACGGAACTTCGATGACCGAAGATCATCAGATGATATTTTCACGTCAGATAATGCCACAATACTTCCTAGCTGGAAATACAGCATAAACATCCACCAGGGAATGCGAATGATTAATCTACTGAAAACTCTCATTATTTGTTTGGATCAAAAGTACCAAGCTATTCTTCTTCCTCGAGAATTATAGGTGCATAATTTTGATGGTCAAGTATATATAAACTCGGATAATCTGCCATGCACATTTACATTGAGATGCATCATTGTAATGTTATTTTCATAATAGGTAAAAAATCTGAAATAAAAGTATAAAATAAATGATAGGGGTGTTACATCCTTTGTAATTCACTTTCATTTATTTTTCAGTTAGGAAAGAACATGTGAAATAATTAAACATACCTATTAAATACGTATTAAAATTTAATTTAGAAGGGAATACACGATCGTTTTTCAAAAAATTTTAAATGTTTTTGTGTGCGTGGGTTTTAGTGTTTATGAAATAGGAAAGTATTCTTTTCCCTTTACCGATTTTTTAAAATAGTATATTAGGCAATTAGAGAGATAAAGTGATTTTTGACGAATTTTGAGTTATTTCCCTCGCTTCGCTCTCGGGCAATAACTCAAAATCGTCGAAAATTATTTATCTCGCATCCCGAGTTGCATACAATATTTTTCGTTATAGAGGGAGTAAAAGGCGAGTTTGTGCACTTGAGCGATTCGCGAGAGGGAGTAAAAATAGCCTTTTATTCCCTCTATAACGAAAAAGAAATTTCTTGATCGCGCGATAAAAGAGGTTGTTTGAACGACAACCTCACAAAACTGGAATAAGTTGGAACATTCCCAGGGAAAAATTTTCAGGCATGAGCAGGCCAGAAAAATGGCCGCGATTGAGCAGGTATGATCATATCTGATCAGTAGAGCTCTCAAAAATATTCTTTGCATGTTTTTTTGTATGCGATATAATTGCGCATATTCAATACATCTTTGCGTTTCATAAGATTCTGAGTAAGAAAAACCCAACTTCATTTTGCATATTTCGCATATTTCCACCAAAAATGCATATTTTTGCATATTTTAAACACCAAAAGTGCATATTTGTGCATATTTCGACTATTTTTTCATTTTTTGGCATATTTTACTTTTTTTTTCATCATTTTTTTCAAAAATTTCCATTTTTGGCTTTTTTTTGCTAAAATTACAAAACTAAAAATTTTTCAAAAAAAATTAAAAAAACATTTTTGAGAGAAAAAAATTTAAAAAAATTTGCTTTTGACAATAAATTTGATTTTTTGACGTAAGTAGGTATTTGATATTCATTTTTCAAGCTTTCTATGTTTTCAAAAATGTTCTTTTCAGCTTAGTGGTGAAGCAACACTGAGTTCAACAGTTTCGACAATGGTACAGTGTTATAGAGGTTTAAAAAACCTTTTTTTTGATACCCATATTGGATATGCATATTTCGCATATTTTGGGTAAAAATGCATATTTTTAGCATATTTCAGGCATCTAAGAATGCATATATATGCGCATATTTCAGTGAAAAAAGTGCATATTTTTGACAGCTCTACTGATCAGGCATGAGCAGATCAAAAAAAGAAAGGTTTTCGAATATATTTTTATGTGCCCGTCATGCATCACCAAGTATGGCCAGGTATGATCAGGCTTTTTCATGATCATGCCTGATCAAGCTGATCCTACCTGGCCATACCAGGCCATTCATGACAAAACCTTTATTGTTTTGACCTGCTCATGCCTGATGAGATATGATCAGTTATGATCATACCTGCTCAATCGCGGTCATTTTTCTGGCCTGCTCAGGCCTGACGATTTTTTTCCTGGGTTGATAGATAAAGACAGTATTAGTTCGTTACAACGACAATTTTTCAAACGACAGAAGCAAGCGTCCGCCTATTTTTTAAATAAATGTCAACGACAACTTTTCCCGTTACGTTTTTTTGTATTTAATTCACTTTCATTTTTTTACTTTTTGTTATGGTGGACTTACATCAACTAACACAACGTACAACTAACAGATTTTTCTAAAACTCTTTTTCCACTGTTGAGAATTTTTATTGGAGAAAATGTTTTCAACAAGTTATTTTATCAAAAGAAAAAAATAATTGGGAAATCACAATGTTGACAACTTTCGCGGGTGTTGGATTTTTTGATTTCGCCAATTTCGTTGCAACATTGTTTTGTTGGTTTTGGTTGCTGCAAATCTACTGATAAATAGCAAACGAAACATTAAATAATTCAACTCCTCACAAAAATTAATTTTGCAAGAAATACTTCATGATTTCAAAAAGTTTTAATGTTTGTAATTGGGACGAAAATGAAAAAACATGGTAGTCTCTGGCGTTCATGAAGTGAGAATGTACTCTACTTAATTGAATACCTATTTTAAAACCCAACGACCAAAAAGTAGATGCAGGTGAAAAAATGCTTAGAGGCCTCTTCAAAAATTCTCAATTATTTTTGAATTTTTTGTGAAGAATAATTTGATTTTCACTTACAATGCTATAGCTAAACCTAGTCGAACGAAATTTAAAAATTGCATGGAATAAACTCTAGGAATTTCTGTGGATAGGTGACGAGTTCCTCGAAAGCTTGAATTGCACCCTGTTAATCTGAAAACAGTGCGTTCAATTTTGAAATAAGGAGGATTGCATTTCAGCGCTTCACAAATTAGAGTCAGGTGATTTAATTCAGCATTATTGAATTAATGCTCTGGTTTAAGGGAAAAATTGCGCAATATTGAATTTTTTCGAGTTATAAATTATACAGAGATTAGAAGACGATCTATATTAGTATAGAATATGACTAAAAAAAATTTACCCTATCAATAATAATTTTTTACCGAAATTTAAAAAATTTTTGGGCAAGTAATTTTCAGTCACCCTGTATATATAGACATGTAGGTACATATAATGAGCGAAATGAAAAAAGAAAAGATAATTCGTGAATTTTTTTAGCTAAACCTCAGAGTGGGATAAATTTTAGGGGGAAAAGCAACAAAATATTTTTTCGTCACCAGTGACACCTGCTTTTAACTTTAGTCGCCTCTTAAGATGGTATATTCGAGTTTTTGACTCGATTAAATTTTCAACTCTCTCGTAAAGGACAAAAAAACTACATTCAGTTTCAAGGAAAATGATTTAAGGAGGTGTGAAACCTCAAATCGCGACTTTTTACGGAGTGACGATGACGTAGGTTTTCAATAAGTGGCACTTCCCCAGATAGGCAAAAAACCGTGTTTTTCTCTAAAATTACCCCATTTTGAGGTCCTTTATTTCAAATTACCTTTCGGCTAAGGGGTCAAAATTTTTATGGAAAATTCCCCTCTCAAAGTAAATTACCTATCTCACTGATTTTTCTTCAAGTTTGAAATGAATGTTTTTTCTTCACCTTTGTACAAGAGTTGATCATTAAAAAAATTCTTCGATTTCGCCAATTTTTTGATTTGTGATATAACTTGACTTGAAACTTTCTAGAAAGATGTTCACCCCCTCCCGCAGTACTTCGGGTCTAACAAGGGAGCTACCCGAGGTCGGACACGAATTTCACCGACTTCTGCAGCATTACCAAAAACTTCCATAGCCAAAATTTCAGCCCCTAAAGTTGATATAGGGGGGAGCTATGGAGGAATTTCGAGAAATCGCCTAATACACCGAAAAATTACAAAACATCTAAGAAACTCGCGTTCTTATGACGTTCAGGAGATGGATTTTATACCACGAACTACCCTCGATATAGGTCATCTGAAGATGGGATAGTCGCCTAGGTTTGCGTGTAACGTCGGGGAGGGGGATTTTCACTCATACCTTTTATGCGCAATGAAGAAAAATTGTAATAATGACCCAACTCATGACGTTTAGTGCGTAATTTTTTTTTACCATGAATTACTCTCGATGTATATTACTAGAAGATGGAGAGATGGAGTAGTTGCATGGATCCGCATGTAACACCTCAGGGGGTGGGGGGAGGGAAATTGAATTAAATTTTTCTGCATGAGCTGTAGATTAAAATTCACCTCCGAAGTACCTATTAAACTCGGATCTAGGCGACTATCCCATCCCTGGTGGTATACACCGAGGGTAGTACAAGGTAAAAAAATTACGCCTTATACACCATTAGTTGAGGCGTAATTTTAATTTTTATACTTCTCACATATGAGGTATGAGTGAAGGTTCATCCACTCCCCAGGCGTTACCCGTGGATCCAGGCGACCACCCCTTTTCCAGATAGTTATGGCAAGGTTAGTTTGTGGTAAAAAAATTACGCCCTAAATGCTATAAGTTGCGGAGTTATTTCAATTTTCCCACAAATCAGGTATGAGTGAAATTTTACAGGGTGTCCACTATATCTCAGGAATCATTTTCCCTGACCTTTCCAGGTTTTCCAGACTAATTTTTCGAATTTTTTCAGACCTTTTAAATATGATATTCGTGAACCCGGGGGGGGGGATAATTTTTCACGTGAATTTTGCATAAGAATGATACAAAATACATCGAATTTTTTTTCAAAATCACTAGGAACTTTTTACGAAATTTTTAGATGCTCCTCTTTGGGCCAAAAAAAAAGATTCAAATTCAATTCTGAAATTTTTTGAACCCATCCAACTCTCCCTCACCACAAAAATTTGAAAATTCGGATTTTTCCGGGCTGAAAATTCAAAAATTTCTTCACCCCCTCCCCCAAAAAAAGAGAAACACATGCCTCAAATTTATAAATTTACACAATCTCCGAAAATTTTTTAGTTTGTACCTACCAATAAATAAACAAGTCAATGCGGAGGTGAAATATAAATCATTTCATGGAAATATAAAAATCGTGTTGAGCCCGAGAGTGAAGTGAGGACGAAATTTTTTGCAAAAAAAGATCATCAAAAGATAAAAATTCACCACTTTTTTCTTATTCATGTTTTTCAAAACATGATCAATAAATTCGAATTCATTCCATTCCATTCCATTCCCTTCCCAAAAAGTTTTCAAAAAACTTAAGATTTTAATTTTTGAACAAATTGTGTAGGAAGAAAGAGTGATGGACAAAGACATGCATTTTGAATATCAAATTTATTATACATTATGATCAACAAAACATTATGAATAAAAAAATTAGATATAAGAAGAAATAATTTGGCCCGAGGGGAGCGAGGGTGAGATTTTTTGAAAAATTTAGAATAAAATAAGCAAAGAAACACGTTTTTAAATGATTTATCCTTTTTTTGGATATTCGAAGAATTTCAGAGAAAAATCCAAAATTCCCTGACTTTTCCAGACCACCAAAATTCCCTGACTTTTCCCGGTTTTCCAGAGAATGGACACCCCCCCCCCCAATGGTACCTGCGGATCCATGCAACTACTGGTAATATAGGCATATCGAGAGACGCCGTAATAACACGTGTTACTTTGATTTTTTGTCAATTTTCGGTGTATTAGGTGATTTTTTGAAAATCAAACCCCCATAGCTCCTCCCCCCTCGTAGTTCTGTTGTGAGCTAGAAGGTCCCGAAATAGAGTCATTTTAAAAAGAAACACTATTTTTCCGATTTTATGAAATCGTAATGGCACTAAAAATATACGAGTTGAGACGCTGAATCTCGTGTAGTGTTTGATTTTTTGATTGAACCGCTGTATTTTTTTTTGAGAAGTCGGTGAATGAAGTTTTTTTTAAGTAAAAGAAATGCGTACTAACTTTTTTTGACCCACTTTCAATAGGTAGGTACTTCAATACAAAGCCGAAGAAAAATTAATCATATTCTCAAATTTCAGAGAATACCGAGTTAATTTAGGTGCTTAATGCTATTCAACAATTATAATTGTTAGAAAGATAGGTAGGTACTTTAAAACTTACCTCGATGTAAGCATTCAATACCACTACCTAATTCCTACTTCACATACGAAAAATTTTGAACATAAATTAAGAGTTGGTAATTTCACAATGATTCGTATCGATCGATTTTTAAATTAAAGAATATAAATTATTGTAATCACATTTTGTCACATCAGTTGCTGTGAAGTGAATCAATTTCCGGAGAATTGGACGCTGAAAACAGTGATACATGCTTGGGTCATCCTGTACACGCCGAGAATGATTTCCAATGACACACTTCATCATAAATGTAATTCTAGGAACTATAGCTATCAAATATTTTCATACTGTTATTATTCCTTCGCAACCTGGTAATAATTATACCGATGTAGTAGGTATGTACCTACCTACGTAATTTTGAGTACCTAAGTACCTATATAATAGGTATCTATTGAAATGTTAGAAAAGAAAAATGGGATTAGCAAACATTATTTTTCCATCTTTTATCCTCGCATATAAAATTCTATCAGCAAACGGTGAAATTATCAGAGAGATAATTAGGTACCTAGCTGATGGGTACGTATTTGAATACACCATAATCATTAATATTAATTTTTGTTTGAGGCATTACAACAATAAAATGAATTGAAGTTGTAAGTAAAAATATTTCATTCTGGAGGTACTGATACACCATATGAAATTACAAAAACCGAAAAAAAAAAATGTGCAATGAAAAATAGGAGATGGGTGCTCCTGGGATCCAAATGGGGCTAGGGCAGGTTTTCGCTCCTTGTATATTCTTCACTGCCGATTTTATAAGCTGTACCCGTCTACTATTTTAAGAACCCTTTGAACAGGAAAAATTACCCTACAATGCTTTTTTGCATATTCTCGCACCTGTCAATTTACATTACGCTTATGAGAGTATAAAAAATATTACTCAGGGAGGTACCGATAGGGAGGATGGGAGAGCTCCCCCCTGACGGAATTTTTTACTTGTGAGTTGGGAAAATTGAACGTTTTAACACATTAGTTGGGGAAATTTGTCATTTTCCCAACGGATGAATAAGGCTTTTTTTGGGAATTAAACACACAATTTTTCCAAATCTTCGCCCTCGCTTCGCTCGGGCATAAACAAAATAACAATTGTATGAATTATTTGAGTTAATAATGTGAAAAAAAGTTTCCTCCTTCGAAAATGTTTATGTTATTCCAAGTCTTTGTACTCACTTTCCACCCTCCGAAAAAAAGCTTCCGACGCCATTGTATCTACTTGATAAATCAAGTCGGTAAATTTTAAGCTTAAAAATTGAAATTAGGGGTATCGAGAAACCTCATTCTTAGTCTTTGAAAAAAAATTGGTGGAGAACGTCCCCTTTTAGAAATCTGATCCATCAGTGAAATCACCTCCCAAATCTAAAATTTTCAAAAACTTCGATTTTTCCTTCCTCATAATTTAGAAATAATCTATGTAAATTCTAAAGAAGTCATTTTTCTGTCTTTCTCCTCAAAATTATTACAACTAATATTCATTATATTTTTTCTCCATAAAACTTATTTTCAACGTTTAAAACCCAATTTTTCAAAAGCTTTGGCCTCGCTGCGCTATTTATATTTATTCTTAAATAATTTCAAAGTAAAAGTGATCGATTTTTTATTCAAGTTTGTTAATCCAAAAAACGGTTTTATTTCATTCTGAATTTGAAGTTTTCAAAAATTTTCGTCCTCGCTTCGCTAGGGCCAAATTCGTTTCTCTCGTATTCACATTGAAACCACAAATTTTTTCAAATTAAATTGTTATTATTTTGAAATTTTTTACTCTCGTTTCAGTCTAGATACCTAATTGTAACTACCTACCTTGCTTCGCTCAGTACAAATGGGCAATTTTATGTTGATAATCGCCGATTCATTTTTTTAAAATTGAAATAGCAATGATGTCGACGAAATTAGTTGAAAATTTAAAGAATTCTGAGTTGGAATTCTCATCACCCCCCCCCCCCTCTGAATAATTCCTTCGGTACGTCACTGATATTACCTTACTCGAAATGAAAGTGATGAAATTGGCTCATAAATTATACATTTTTCGAGATATCTCTAAAATCCTGTGCATGGATTTCTCGTTGCATCGAATATTTTACAAGAAATTTATGCACAGGATTTTAGAGATCATCTCGAAAAATGTAGGTCATTTCAAATTTGAGCCAATTTCATCACTCTCATTTCGAGTAAAGTAATATTTTATAAACTCCCATGAGCTTGATGTAAAATGGCCGGAGCAAGAATATGCAAAAAGTTATGCAAATTATGTCCTTAATGGTTTTAATTCCTGAAATCTAACTAAAATGTACCTATAAGAACATGAAATAGGTACCAAAAAAAATGAGTTTTTCTTAAAATTAACTTCTGATCTACGTAGGTATTTGTCGACCGTAGATGCAGAAAATTTCATGATGAAGTGACAATTTCAATTAATATGACTATAAAATGAGTCACGTTGATTTATTTTTCTGTGAGTTCAAAGTTTGTCACATTATTAGTGGTAGGTAAGAATACGTAGTCGATACATAGATAAACTTTCATTTTCTTACATTATTTAAACGAAAAATTTGTAATTTTATCAACTAAGTATCTAAGTAGATATTAAATTTTGAGGAAAGATACAGACAAATGCACAAGCGAGGAGGTTGCGAATTGAGTACCTCCTGATCGTTTTCTTTTTGTTTTGTTTTCTGGAGGTTGAAAAACTTGCGTCGAGATCTCAAAACGACGCGACGTAGATATAGTGAACTTTTCATCCTAGATTCCATACTCAACTCTTCTCGCTCAATCTATAAATCTGACTTCGTTCAAAATTGAGGAAAAAAATTGAAAAAAAAAATTGTAGAAAATGGTTCTAGTTGTTATGGATATTTTTACCCAAAAATATCATTGGGACTTTTTTCATTGCAACATCCCTCTTTCAAAAGTTCTTGATTAAAATTAAAATATTCGACAAAAAATAGAAATGAACTTCATTGATTTTTTCCCCCAAAAATAATGTTATATGTACTTTTAGGTTAATATTTTTATTCTTAAAAATCATCGATGGCGATTTTTAAAGTGTTATTATTTCAACTTGACGATAAAAAAAAACAAAAAAAAAAACAGAAAATACCATATTGTACATTCTTTATGACACTACCACTCCATTTTTGACACCTTGAAAAGTAGATAGGTAATTATTCCAATAAATGATCGGTTTCGTTTTCTATATCATTGGGTTTGTTCTTTGGCCAATACACATTACATCTGTCAAGTGTCTGTAAAAGATATATATCCAGATTAAGGTGGATTTAAAAAAGTTCTGGATTCGGACGAAAAATGGTAAAACACGCGTAGTTTTATTTCAATTGGAAGCTCTCACAGAAAAATTTGAGCCCTCTCACTCAAAGGGCGTCTGAGCAAAAATCACTCGAAGTATGGACATTTTCAAAAAAATTATACTCTTCTACAATAATACTTGGAAAACATTATTCAGGAGTTCTTAAATGGCGCTCAAAGGATACTAATTGAGTTTTTACATCTCCCTGAACCGGAATTAGCTCAGTTCGATACCACTTTTGGTCTCTATGGGTTGAAAAGTACCAGGTTTGTGTTTTTTCTGACATTTCGAACAGCTTTCGAGACTTTACACGCAAACGAAGTTTCGTATGAGAAAACTGATACACTAATATAGTAGAGTGCAAAATTTGCGATCAGGTATACATAGGTATAGGTATCAGTCATTACGTTTTAGAGGAATTTATGTGAATAACTATTTTTCTAGCAATCGAAAATTTATTGAGTGATACACCCACTTCGAAAACTTTACTTGTAAAAAAAAAAAACATTTTTTCAAGTCCGTTAAGGAAAAAAAAGACACTTCAAAGTCGTCCACATCAGTTGTAAAATTCAGATTAAATATCAAAAAACTCGGTACCTTGCATTTCCACAATATATCTTCCAAGGTCTTCACAATTGTTTGAAATAATGGACGATCGTTGGGTTGAAAACTCCAACATTTGTGCATTAAACTGTATCTATAAATTGGGGAAAATCCAACGAAAGTTAGCAGTTTTAATAGAAATTGAATAGCCATGAAACCGATATGATCACATTACATACATTTTCACAGAGCAGTTCGAAGGCTTTTCCATGCGGTACCCTGAGAGTAAAGCCTGATACAAGTTTCCAACGTCCAGAAACGTAGGATAAGGATCACCTCCAAAGGTAAAAATTTCCCACATCAATACACCATATGACCAACTGTAAAAATGAAGAACATTGTGCTAAAAAAAATCTCATAGTTTTAAATAAAAAATTTGATTTTTTTTCAACTGCAACTTACACGTCAGATTTAGTTGAAAAAATGCTATGACATAGCGATTCAGGTGCCATCCATTTCACGGGTAACCTACCATCTGTTCTTTTCTTATAATAACTTTTTTTTTTAATATCTCTAGCTAAACCAAAATCCGCAATTTTCACAATGTAATCGTCAGAAACTAGAACATTTCTGGCAGCGAGATCGCGGTGTATACACTGAAAGTGAACACCAAAACAGATGTGAACATTGAGCAGAAAATAGGTATTATGAAGCTGTCTGCTGACACATGTTTCAATTGAGACGTTTCAAAAAAATTCGACGAATCATTACTTCTATGGAAGCCAAATATTCCATTCCTTTGGCTACTTGTGCAGCAAACATCATTAGTGATTTTTGAGTCAACATGATCTCTGTGATTTCACCCTCAGATGAAAGATGCTTTCGAAGAAATTCCTGTAAATCTCCATATTGAGCATACTCAGTTATGACGAATAGGGTTCCATCTTTGGTGCAGCAGCCAAGCAAACGAAGAACGTTAACGTGTGTTCCGATTAATTTCAATATTTCCATTTCTGATACCAAATCAATCATATCTTCGTCGCAATGATCATCTAGATACAATTTTGTGAGTAAGATACTTGGCAAATGAATTGAGTGATTTTTTTTCACTGTGTACGTTGAACTTACAGTGAATATTGAATAGATAGGTACCTTTTAACATTTTTACAGCTACAGTAGTGGTTTTGTCTTCTTTTAAAATGTTTTTAGCCTTTCCTTGAAGCACTTTGCCAAACTCTCCTTCACCAAGACACCTGCCAAGAATCAAATCGCTTTTGGGAAATTCCCATCGGTCATCAAGTGGTAATATGTATTCAGACTTAATAGAAATTCCACTATAGGTCCTGAGAACTGATGTAGGCTCGATTTCGACATTGGGTAATTTCTGTTTTAAAAAGTTTGAAAATCTTGAAGACATAAGTATGCGTTTGCTTGGTTCGAAAAAAAACATACCTATCTTAGATTTGGGCGAAAATTGATGTTGATGAAGTAAGGTCATTTGGGGTAATTGTAAACATGGGGTAATTGTAAACAAGTAGTGCTGTAAATACTTAAATGCATCTAGCGAGCTGGAGTTGCCAAAAATAAAAACTGTGAATAATTGGCCTTACTATAATAAAGAACTTCGGGTTCTTGGTGACAGCTGAGATGAAAAATTTCGCGATGAAAAAAACATGATATCAAATTTTGGTTTTCACACAATCTACGTAATCTTCAAAATTCGAGAAAAAATAGAAAAAAGTAAAAAAGTTGCTGTTTGATGCATTAATTTAGTTCTACGGACATTCAAAAATGATGAAATTCAATACTTATGATTTTTGAAGCTGAGAAATTAATTTTCTGTAGCGTTCACAAATACCCATCAAATTTTTCGGGTGTGGGGTAATTGTAAACACGTGTTATTTAAATGGGATTCACAAATTTAAACACAAAATATCATTTTTTTTTTGTTTTGATTTTTTTTGATTTTTTTTACAAGTTAGTTTTTCCAGACGTTTAAATAGGTATTTAATCTGTATAATTTTTTCCCAAATTATGCAAAAAAAAACCGAGGGATACATTTTTATGGGGTACAATGTATGCATTTACATTTACCCCATCATAGTGGGGTAAATGTAAATATTCTTGTCCAATTGTAAACGAAGTCCATAAGTTCAGAATGAATAATCGAATCGATGAAAACAAACCGCCATATTACTCCTCATACATTCATTGATACCTACATGGAAAAAATTTCAATCACTTTGCTTTCTTACTTACAGAGTAAAACGAAAAAGAATATCACAAAATCGGTTCAATTTTCCGAAATATTTACAATTACCCCAATTGACCTTACCTAAGTTAATTTAATTTACTTTGAATGTGAGATCTACATACCTATACAGGGTGTTTCATAGCTGATCACGCTCCTTCCAACCAGTGATTAGACAACTCCCCTTGAGCCCACGTATGTATGTTTGCCTAACCTTTGAACTGCAGGGGCTGAGTTATGCTCATTGGATTTTTTTTTTGAATTCTGCTTGGCACTATCTACCGAGTGCTACTCGACAACCAAGATGGGTAGAAAGTTGCGCTTTGCGGCAACGGATAGACCACTGTCTCTAGAATTTTTCTATGTTCTTGTCAATATTTGTAGGTGAACTAGGGTGGGTGTACGACATCAAATATTCAAAAAAAAAAAAAAACGTGAAAAAAGTCAACGATTTTTTTCTATTTTTGTAAATAACTAAAGAAGATGTCCTCTTTTGGTACCATTATTAACAATGTTTTTAGAACAGAAAATTCTGATCTTCCCAATGGAGCAACCCCACTTCTCTATCTTGCACGAATCAAAAGTTAAGAGCGTTTTTGGAGAAAAACAAGAAAAACACCACTTTTTTGATTTTTCAGATTTCAAAAATTTCTATCTTTGCGACTAAATGAGATAGGGAGGTGGGGTTTGCAGCATTAAATTAACCAAAAATAACACTACCCAAAATTGAAAAAATCTGTTAAAGTTCTTCATTAAAAAAATTTTCAATGAGCATAACTCAGTCCCTGCAGTTCAGAGGTTAGGCAAACATACATACTTGGGTTCAGGGTGAGTTGTCCAATAACTGGTTGGAAGGAGCGCGGTCAAACTTTGAAACACCCTGTATACGAGGTGCTTGAAAAATTACACATCTTGAATTTTAAGATTTTCTTGATTTTTCCGAATCGAAATTGTGACTCACAATTAATTAAAATTATAAACAAAGTAGGTATGTACTTCGCCAATTTTCAACAAACCCCTGAATACGTATTTTTTCCTCATTTGATCAACATTAATGCATAATTTAGTCTTTTCACATTATGCTTTGTAGGAAATGAAACAAAATACCAATTGAAAATATAAAACTGCTTACCAATATTTTCGATGAATTCTCATCCAAGTCAATTTGATGTTTGATAATGATACGCTTCATATACTGTTTTGTGGTTATTGCTTCCATGGCCATGACATTTACTTGTTGTTGCAATTTCATAACTACGTGTAAATGTTTTGTTATCATTTTCTTTCGGATGAAGAAATAAAATACGATTAATATGAGTATGAAAGTTATGAGGATTGTGAAGCCATAAATGATACTCATATTTTTCGATACAGATTGTTCACGCATTGGCGCGAATTGTTTCGGGACGATAACACTGAAATTATCTCCAATTGATACAGTTATGTTATCACATTCTGCTAAAATGTCGTGGTCTTGTTTGGCATCTGGTAGTTTTGGTAGACGACAAACCACTTGTTTTAAAGAAATTGAGATTACTTCGCAACTGTGATTGCCAATCTTCACCTTTACATCAGTTTTTTGACATGCCTTGTCAATGTTTTTCCCCTTGATGATTGCAAAACTCTCTCCGCCCAATTCAACACAAGAATTAAAGAAATAACTGAACTCTGGATTGGGATACAGCCAAAACTTATGGGACTGGCTTCTGGGATCAAAGTGAATTTGACTGAAATTACTTATAATTGAAACATTCATTTCCCTTGGATGATTTACATCTATTGAAGTGCTATCAATATCTGAAATTGAAGGTGATTTACAGGTCCATGTTTTCTTTAAATCACGTCTAATTTTACACAAAGTGTTATGAATTTGGTCATTATTGTGGACGTAAAATGATAATTCTTGGGTTGGTTCGATGCTTACATTACGTATCAAAATTTCAACACCACCGGCAGGAATCCCCTTAGGTTCAATATTGAAACCATTTTCATCATGATGTGAATCATTTTTATACCTGAACGAGTCGCTGGTTAAATTAAAAACGTTTTTATAAAATTTCACAGTAACGTTGGCTTCTTTTTCTGTTGAAGATGCGCTAGTAATGCATCGAATTTTGGTTGAATTGTATAAAAAAACCAAACAAGGTGAGTCGCCGATGAAAACTTCGATAGAGTTTCTAGCATTCAAATTCTCACCTTTAATAGTCAGCTCTGTACCTCCATACATGGGCCCTTCCTTTGGAGATATTTCTGTAATTTTTGGATCGACGAATTTAAAACTTTGTACAGATAAAACAGGTTTTCCATTCACATGGACTACAACTGGTCCTTCGTACCCAGGTGATGCACTTGGTTCTTTTATTTCACAAGTAATCGACTTCATTGGTATATACATATTTTCATATGGTATACAAGTAATCCCAGCCACTGTAATTCCTTGACGGATGTCTTCAAATTTATAACCCAAGCTTTCACCGTGTATGGTAATATTGGTGCATCCTTTCCATAAACTTTGTACCGGCCAAAAAGATGAAATCGATGGAGAAGGAGAACCTGGGCAAGTGTAATGGTGACCCACAATTGGACTATTACAATTATCCGGTGATTCACAAGTGCCTGAAGTTTGACACCAACCACAATTATATTCTGCATCCAAACTCATGCATCCAGTACAGTTGTTTGCCATATTCAGACATTCATCAAAACTGTTTTTTCTTCCCATCATTATCTTTCCATATACACACTTGTAATCTTCGGGGACCCATAGGCATGAGAATGCAGAAGAATTACATTCTTTATAGGAAGTGTATATATTACAATTTAAAAATGTAACTTTTGTTTCTGCTTGATCCCAAATACTAGTTGCCCCAATTACTAGTGTTACATTTAAATAAATCTCACTTCTCAGAATAGTCGGAATTTCATCAAATTTAGGTATTGGACACTGTACATTGTATTCATCATTAACAAATATCAGACTTTCTGTATATGAATAATTATTTGCGATGACGTAGACACATTGAATAATCACTCTTATTGAACTTAAACTTGGAACATACAATCCCAATGTTTCAACAGCACCTATTTGGAACTTTTCAGAACTCTGCTGTACAATTTCCAATTGGAAATTACAATCACACATTGTAGTACATGTACTTGTTGATACACACCAACGGCAGGATTTCATTTTGGACTCTACACAACTGTTATAAGTCTTGTATAAGGAGCAATGAAACACTGGTAACTTTATTTTGATCAGTTTATGTTTTGTTGTTGCATATAAACTGTCGTTGAGAGGAGAAAATAGCAGATTGGAATTCACCGGAGACTTTTCCTCAATTAATAGATCATCCTGTTCACACCAAATCCCCGTATCCTTCAAAACAAATGTTTTTAAATAACCAGTATTTGTACCAACAAAAATCTGATGATTTTCACTTCCTTTGGTAGCGATAGCAGTCAAAAGTGTATCAGATTCTAAAACAGAGGAGTCAGATATGGACGTGTTGATGTGTATAGGCATATTCATGTTTGATGCACAGAAATTCAAATCGATAGTTTGATCATTTTTAATGCACTGTTGATTTGAAAATATGGAATCAAATCCTCGGTATCCTTTACCGTTGAAACAATTTTTAATATTTTTAGTGAGTTTTTCATTGATTGCATCCAGTGAATAAATACATACAGCGCTCTGATTACTGGGTTTATTCAAGCGTTCAGGCAAGTTTTGACTTTTGGAGAATATTACAAATAACATATTCCCATCTTGACTACTTTTTAAAAAATTTCCCAACTGCAAACTTGATTTTCCCACACTGGCCGTTTGTGCTAAAGTATAAAGTTGTCCATCAGCAGCTCTGCATTCAATTGGAACCTCTGTATATCCTTGCCAAATAGATTCACCATTGTCACATATTCTGACTAGTTTTGAAACGTAGGGTGATCCAGGTGCTGTAGAATTTTGTTGAGTAGTAAGAAAATAAATATATTTCCCAGAAGCGAATCCATACACATAATTCACCCGATATTCATTACGATAATTTGTATCAAATTTATAAGTATTGAATTGATGATTATTATTGTTCATCTTGATTTCTCCACGCTGAGACAGTTTTTCTACAATCATAGCTGTTTCTGTGCTTGATTGATCACAGTAGGAAACTGCAAGATACAGTTTCAAACTATCATCATTGCTTTGACCATGATTATTATTTCCAATAAATATTACATTTGGAGCATCTGTACAAGTTGTTGTGATTCCTAATAATTTTGGTTTGTGTATGCTACCATTAAAATTATAAGATGAACACCAATAGCCAGAAGGGCCTCCACAGGCAATCAGTTCAGAATCTCTGTAATTTATCAACAGATTTGTCTTATCGAACTTCTGTGTTGTTACAATGTTCAATAAATTTAAATCAGATGATAATTTATACAAGTGATTTACCGCACTGATGAATACTGTTCCATTATCTTTATGTATTATCAATTGATTAAACGCTGGTGTACCAAGATAATCAGATGTTACGATCACGTTATCAGAAATTGATTCAATGGTCTTAGAGGGTGTAATACATGGTATGAAAATTATCCAAAAAATGGACAGGATGTACAAGAATTGCATTTTTTAACTAGGGGTCAAAAGTCATCAATGCATGCATTTTTCATCAAATGTTTCAAATGTTCAAGATAATCTGATTCATCAACACATAATTCTACTTAATCTTAAGCTGTTCGATTGCGATGAATTATCTGGAATAGTACAATAAAATGAAATGTGATAAACGGTTGAGTTTTGTACCTACTATTTTTTTGTAATGTAAATAGGTATTATTAAAATTGAAAAGTTCCAAAATTAATTATGCAGTTCTTTATTGGCAATTCGACGCTCACAGGGAGTGCTAAAGTCAAGGGAGATGGCGCACATTGTATATGATAGAATATATGTTTTTGGATTTTTATGGAAAATGAAGGTATTTCGGAAAAATTTTGTTGGAACATAAACTGAAGCTATTGAAATTCCCTATTGATTGCAGATTCACGAAATTTCATCAAAACCTACAGCTTTTCTTGAAAATCAAGAAAACCTTGTTTCTTCCATATATCCTATAGACACTGGACCTACAATAAGACCTGTAACTGCTAACAGAGGGGTAAGACGGGAATAGCTGCTGGTTGAGTTATTCCAATTTATCCCGCTGGGTCCTCTTGGCTGCGCTGCGCAGAGCAGAATTGACTGTGCAGTTGTTTGCCTGCTTCCACGTGCGTTATCACAACAAAAATTTGACTGCAACGCAGCCAAGAGCACCCAGAGAGAATGATTGGAATAACTCATGAAATGTTGCCAATATGGCTGCGAGTTAGAGTTACCAGTCTTATCGTAGGTCCGGTGTCTATAATATATTCTTATGTAATCTATCACCCTGGGTCTTTGTATAATTTCTTAGTTCCAATAACTTCTGATAGATTCAGCCACTTCAAATCGAATTGCCAATATCTGATTACAAAGATTTTTGATTTGAAGGAATTAACATACCTTTTTGGTTCAATGTTGCACAGCAAGATTAAAACAAAAATGTTAATTAGGTAACTTGAATTTTCAGTTAGATACTTAATGAACTGTTACATTTCTTTTAATGAAAAAAAAAAAAGATGAAACGTGCACTACAGAAATCAGCTTAACAAAACTATTTCTGGAAAGATTTGGTTATCATGGATGGTACTTTAAAAAGTATGTACTTACTTAGATGCAATTTCCAACCACCATTGATACTTACAAGCAAAAATGACGATATGTTGTAATGATATTACCAAGGCTAAAATGAAAAAGGATGTATGAATCATCTGAGTTCAATAAAAAAAAAGTAATTTCTAGTGATTGAATCATTTGAAATGAGTTTTTTAAACTTTTCTGATAATGGGCTATAAAAAAATATACTTATAACGTTATAACCTATGTGTGCATTATCAATCCCGCTGTCACCACACTTATTGACTAGAGCCCGGAAAAATATTAAATGCATATTTTTCTGTATTTGAGATAATAGTGCATATTCAATACATCTTTACGATTCATGAAATTCTGAAGTGGAGAAATCAAATTTCATTTTGCATATTTCAGCATATTTCGACAATTTGTATCTGTCGGGTGACGATTTCATCCCTTCCACTTTACATTCAGTGAAGAAAAAACTATATAAACACGAAACATTTTTTTCCCTAAAATTTCTACCCCTTCAAATAAGAAAGTAGGCAATTTGCCCAAAATGGGAAATAAAAGGTTAAACATTTAAGTACACTCCCTAGAAGTTATAATGCCATGCCATAACAAGCTTTAGCTCAGCGCTGAAAATTAATTGGTAAATAGTTTGTTTTTTTTTGGAAATGAGTTCCAGGAACTTAATTTTATAAATAAGTATTATTTTATTATTTTCGCCAACATTTTAAACGCCTGCATAGCTTTAAACAGTAGGTAAGGCTGTAGCTGGGTACTGTCGATAACGGGGAGGAAATTGCGTATCACGGCGACATTTCCGATTGAAATCGCCATAAATTCAATCACTTTGAATATTTTTCCTAGAACCCGACGACGTGTAAATTGGTTTGTAACATCATTTTACCAATATATATTTTTCAACAAGTAGGTAAATTTCCCGATTTTAAAAAATTTTTCGGAGAACTTTCTCTGACAAATTGCGTGGAGGAGGAAATTTCGTTTACGTGAAATTTTCATAGACCGGAAATTCTCCTTGAGAAATTACGTGGAGGGAGAACTTTGGTTCAAGAGAAATTGTCGCGTGACAGGGAATAATTACGTATCATAGATGGGGCATTTACTCCAAGAAATTGACAAAGGAAAATTGTCACAAATTAAATATTTTTGAGAGTTTGGTTTAAAATCATTCAAGTAATGAATTCTTGAGATCAAAAAGCATACATTTGGAAGAACAATTGAAAATTTTTCATAAATTTGAATCAACCTTTTACTCCCTTGAGAACTTTTTTGTTTTTTCTTACAATGAAATGATGAGTATCAAAAACGCATTCGCAAAAAAACCAAAAACATCAATTTAGATACATTACTTGAAAGAGTTGAAAAAATTTTCATTTTACTCTTATCCCTTCACTTCAATAAGTAACTTTTCGGTTTAGTGTGGATAATTCATCCCAGAAATGAATCAAAGAAGGTGTCAAAAAACACAGATTTCGATACCATACCAACCTCAATCGATAAAAGTGGAAAAATATAATTAATTTTGGTCCCACCTTGCTCCCGAGGACTAACTTTTGAGTTAAGAATTAAGATGTTTTCAGAAGTGAATATAAACCTTCAAAATTTATAAAATTTATTGAATAGGTATGTTTTTTTGACTTTTGTTCATTTTGATGGATATGTGTTATGATGCTTGGGGTTAATTTATAAAATTTTACAAAAAATTTTAGATACCGAATTTTTCACCCTAAATTTTGGACATCACAGACATAATAACATTTTATGAGGCATAAAAAATGAAAAATTTCAACGAATTAATGCCTATAGATTATGACATTTTGTTGGTCTCCAAAAAACTTGAAAATTTATTTTTTACTGAATTTTCAAAATCGTGATTTTGATTTTCGCCATTATTTTAGAATTTTTTTAGAGGGGTCTGAAAATAACGTAGATAGCTAATAATCGAATTTTCCCTTCCTTTTAGAAAAGTAATTCATGACAAGGAAAGCCACTTTTGATGCAATCTCCAATCGGACTGCTTAAGTAAGTATCGAAGTTATCTAACCTGATTTCATGTTCTCAGAAATTAAATTTTTTTCTATTTTTGAAGGGCATTTTAAAACTGGCATGCGTCAGGTTCTGAATAGGCGCAATTAGGTACAAGATAGTAACTTTTTGAGCGAATAATGTTGGAAAAAATTTATGATTTTTTTTCTTCTTTATGAAAAATTTTCTGATTTGTTTGTTCTGTTGGAAATGATAAACTCTGACAGTTGAAACACTGACGGAAACAATTATAAATTCAGGATATGAACAAGAAATAAGCATATCTAGATAAATATTGCAGGAAATGAAATGTTATGCTGTTTTGAATCATTTTACTTCGTGCTAATTTGATATATACGTACCTATGTATACCTAATTCAGATTTTGAAAAACACATAAGTTGATGAAAAAAAAAAAAAAAAAACGGGGTAATTGAATCATTGATGATTTCTACGTTTTCTATTTTGGTGACATTAGGTATTATGAAAGTCATCAGCAGTTCATCAAATTATGTGGTAAATATAATTTCACAAGAATTCGATAAATGTAATCAACGAAGTAAGTATTGGAAATAAAGTATTGATAAGTACTGTATCCGGTTATGCAGCAGTAATACCATTACCGTAGGATTTTCAATTTCGAAAAATAGGTATAATGTGAGGTATCAATAATACATATCAAGACTCTTTACGAAAAATCGCTGGTTTCCAGTGAATTTCATTTCACTAATTGAAAAGTGCCAGCTATTTCAGATAGGGATTTTCAAAGCATTAAAACATTTAAAAAATGTCATTTTAGGGCATTACAAATCCAATTATTTCAAAGCTTCGCCCTCGCTTCGCTCGGGCAGGAACAAAATTACAATTCTATAATCTATCCGAGACAAAAGTGAGAAAGAAGGCTTCCTTTTTACCCCCTCCCCATTTTTAGCAAGTGAAAAAAATCGTTCCCCCTTTCCCACTTCGAAAAAGCAAAAAAAGTTGTCCAACACATGGCCCCTTTTGTGTCCCCCAATTTTCGATTCTGACAACGCCACTGAGCTGTGTATTGTCAATGACGCATATAAAATTGCGCATCACGGTGCCAATTCCGATTGAAATGATCATAAATTCAATCACTTTGAATATTTTTTCTAGCACCGACATTTTTTTTCAATTAATCGATTTCCCGATTGTAAAAATTGTTTATATGAAACGTTAGCACGTTTTCAATATCATTTTTCGGAGGAAAATATTCATTTCCTTATTATATACCAAGTAAAAATTATGAGTAGGTATGGTAAGTATATTATTAGCTGAGTAATAACGACATCTGATATTATATTTTTCAAAAAACGTTTAATTGAATAAGCTATTTTACCAAGTAAAAATAATGAATTTTATGAACCAATCACAACATTCAGTGAGTAAATAGGGAAATACACATTTTACATAGTACATCAGAATTTCAAAAATAGGTACTTACACTTCTTTGAAATAGGTAGGTATTATCTTATACAACAAAATTTTCATTAAAAAAGTTACGTAGGTACCTAGTTAACGAAAAGTTGCTTCACTATGTGAATATAGGTCTTAATATAAGTATGCAACGAATTTTCAAATACCCTATTCATCAAAATTTTATGGTCAGAGTCCAAAGACTGCACCAAGGTTAGCTTTTCTTCTACAATTATGAATACTTCCATAAAAACCAAGGTATCTAATGATTTCATTAAAGTAACGTGTATCTTACGTAATTATGTAAGTATCTAGATTCATCAATACACCTAAACAAGTAATTGGGTAAGTACTTGGATTACACGCATCATTATATTCAAGAAATAAAACAAAATTCTTCACATTCTTGCAATTATTGCATCACCATCGGTGACCTTCCAAGTCTTGAATAATTCAAATTGAGGGCCAGTTTACTTAACTAAGCTATCGTTATTTTTCGAGTTGCTGACTTTTTGACGGATTTGGGTACCTGAAATGGTCCACCACCAGATAGCGTTAGTAACATTCAGAAAACTATCTTACTTTTTATGTGTTCTATGCCATAAACTGTTCGTCATGATAAAATTCGTTTTTCCAAGCCAAGATATCGATCATAATTTTGCATGATATGGCATGATTTTTTTAGAATTTTGACTTTTTAACATGTAAAATTGCATTAAAGTTTATTTTCTGAATATACCTAATGAGCAAATTTCAAAGGTAAAATATTTCCAATCGTTGTAATGTGTTTTCAAAATGCTATAAGCCGAGAAGAAAATTTTTTTCGATGTTTAGGTGAAGCTGAGAGGGCAAAAAGTAAAATCGTTTTTACAAACTAAGCTATCGACAACGGTTCTTTTTTTTGCTGTTGTTCAATTCCCACAGCGACTGAGATGAATTTCGAAATTTTCTAAAATTTCATGTGATTCGCAAGGGTAACCCACATTAATTTTTTTATGGCATCAAACAGCCAATCGTTTTTTTGTGGCCCAATTTTTTTTGATTCAGAAGAAATGAATTTTTTAACGATAGCTTAGTTTGGAAAAACGGTCCTCAATTAAAATTATTAAGAATCCTTGGCTTAATTTTTTATGCTGGTTGGTTCGTAACCGATTGATCGAAAAATCTTGGATAAGTAATTCAAGGGAGGGTCATTTTTCACGTGATGTACTTAAATCCCGAAAAATGCATGGAGTCTAACGATTTTTTTTTCAAAATCACTAAATACTTTTTACGAGCTCTTTAGATGCTCCTCTTCAGGTCAAAAAAAAATTAAAATTCAATTCTGAAAATTTTTGAGCCCACCCAACTCTCACTCGCCACAAAAATTTGAAAATTCGAATTCATTATCCACACAAAAAAATTCAAATAAAAACGAAAAACTAAGTATTCCAACGCAAAATTAATTTTTGAAAAATGAAATAAATTATGCCAGGGTGTCTGCCAAATCAAGCGAATGAAAATTATGATTTTTCCGGGCTGAAAATTCAAAAATTTCTTCACTCCCCCCCCCCCCAGAAAAAAAAGAAAAAACACATGTCTCAAATTGATAAATTCACGTAATCCCCCGCAATTTTTTAGTTTGTACTGATAGATAAAAAAGTCAATGAGGAGGTAAAATATAAACATATGTGTCATGCTCTACGGAAACCTACCTCTGGGTCAAAAAATGGATTTTTGTTTTATTGTCGATTCTGATATAAAATTTCACGCTCTTTCGAATGGCGCAAACCCCAAATTCTGATTTCGCTCTCTCTCCTCACAACTCGTGTTTAAAAATTGAGAAAAAATCAAAAAATGGCCAAGAAATTCAAAAAAAGTCGAAAAATTTAATTCTGACATAAAAATGCATAAAAAGATACAAAATACAAAAAAAATCTAAAACTAGCTCATTTTACAAAAATTTGGCTTAAAATTCATTTTTTATTGCAATTTTTTTGCGTTTTTTTGCTTCTTTGCCGTTCAAAGCATCATTGGTAATCGTTTTCTTCACTTTTGGCACTGGGTTTGGTTTCTCGGCATGTCCTTGAAGGTTGGCATTTTTTTTAGGCTGTGAAACTTCCTTTCTTATGGTTTCATTGAAATCAGAAGTTGAATTTTGAGTCCTGACGTCTAGAACGTTTTTTCAGCTTAGAAAAAGTGCTCAGAGTGGCAACACTGATGCATAGTGAAAATTGTCCAAATCACCAAAATGTCGAAAATGACCACCAGAAATAATGTAGTGAAAGAATAGTTGCCTATCGACCCTTAAAACGCGGCAAAACGAAGTGCAATCTTCAAATGCGTTTTCTCGAAAAGTTGATTTTGTCCCAGAGGTAGGTTTCCGTAGAGCATGACACATATGTATAATGTAAACGAGCTGACTGCTGAGCCCGAGCGAAGCGAGGGCAAAAATTTTTGTGAAAAAAATCTTCAAAAGATGAAAATTTACTACTTTTTCCTCATTCATGTTTTCGAATTCTGTTCCATTCCCTCCCCTTTTTTTTCAACATCGTGGTCATGGGCATCATGGCACTTCTTTCTCATCATAGCTCATTAAAAAGTAAGTTTGCAAAAAACTTAAGATTTTGAAAATAAGCAAAGAAACACTTTTTTAAATAAAATTATCCTTTTTTTTGAATTTCCGAAAAATTTCCGAAAAAATTCCAAAATTCCCTGACTTTTCCCGGTTTTCCAGAGAATGGATACCCTGTATGAAGTAGGTTATGTTCATTTTTAAAATTTCAAGTTGACATTTCAAACTAACAGTGGATATTCACAGTTTTTATGCCATTGGTCATCATTTTCAATTTTCATTTTAAAAAGAAACCGCTGGCACTATGTATTTCGAAGCTGACTACCTTAGTTTTAATGAAAAAAATTGATGAAACAATTGCATGTTTTCAACAGAAAGTAGAGAAAAATTATACTTCGAGTAGAGAAAAGTCATATTCGAACAAGAAAGTAAAGAATTTCTGTACGAGAGTTAAAAATTCAAAGCAGACAATTTTCATATTTTTCTCTTCCAATCGCACCACAATAATTTTCCTTCGGTTTGCCTTATAATAATATGTGAGCCGGGATATAGAAACCACCCTGAGAAGTCAAAAATTGGTTTTTGAGTTGATGTTCCCCTTTGATTGCAGTCATCCTGAGAGGCCTAAAATCAATGTCAACTCAAAAACCAATTTTTGACCCCTAAGGGTGGTTTCTATATCCAGGCTCACATACGCGTTTTTGAAAAAATGAAAATAAAAAATTCGTAGTATTTCGAATTTTCCTTTTCCAAAAAAAATGCAGTATTACAAAATGGACCATTAAGTATGGATTTAATTTCATAGCTGCTGAAATTATAAAAGGTATTGTTTTAAAAATAAAATATTACCACATCAGTCATCACTTGATAATTCCTCATTCAAACTTTACAGTCTCTGAAAACAATGACCGATCCTCAGGTAGAAATGTATTGAATTCGAGCAGCTGCAGCAATAATTATTGTAAAATACTTTCTAATTTTCTAAGCAACAGAAAAATGAAGGATACAGATCAATTTATGAAAATATGCTGACATCATCTGAATTATAAAAATTACATATGGTGGTGGTGAAAATACTGAAAATAGATACTCACATTGCTGAAAATAGATCCGTTTCTGACATTGTATCCAAAAGGACATAATTCTGATTAGACTCATTCAATATTCTTTTCTTTCTTCGCACAAATTAAATAAGTACTAGAATAGGAATGCAATTTTTACCACGCACCTAATTCGATTTCACATCAGATAAAAAATAAAAATATCTATCCATACATGCCTAAATAAAAATAAAACAACGATGTCATAATCAATACTGTAGCCTATATGTACCATAACATAACTCTAAGCATAAAATTTTGTTGGATTAAAAAAAAAAATAGTAAAAATATACCTAACACGAATTTCTAAAATATTACAAAATTTACTGAAATATTCTACCAAAATTTATTTTGGATAATTAGTATCTACAACATTAATAACTTACTAGCTAACACAATAACTAGGTATCAACACCAATAATCAAGGATTCTTCAAATAAGATTACTATGAATTACAAAATTAAATGTAAAATTGATACCTAAGTGAGTAAGTGCAGCTTTCGAAAAATACCATACTTTAAAAAATTCTGAAAAATCATACGTAACAGACGTAGTCTACAATAATTTCAATTTGAACTTTACTCCAACATTAAAAATCCGCAGCAGCCGACATAATAGTTATTGTTCTCACAAACTCGGTTGCCAAAAAATCATTTTTGGCTAATTCATCATTTTTTAACGCATCAGTCAACTTTTCCTTATACTTCATCGCGTACTTGGATAATTCGTAAACTGCCACATTAGAATCAAAATCTATGGCATATTTGTTCGACTCTTCCGTCATCATTGCATTCAAATCTCGAGATGTTATTTTCGGCATATTTTTAATATCCGCATAATACTTTTTTACCACCTTGTTATAAATTGGGATTTCCTTGGCGTACAGTAACTTTGTTGTGGCGGAATCTTTACTGAAAATTTGTTCCGAAGTTGAGCACGAATCCATGAAAACCTGGGCGATCACGCTGAGGCACGAGTCGACAGTATTTGATTTATCAACATCGAACAAGAAATTTGGATTTTTAATCAAGTTCACCCAAAATCGTAAAGGTAAACAGTTATTTTTCCAAATGTGAACTACTTCTGGATCAGTGATACTGTGTAGGCGTGCTTGATCATCCAAAAAATCAAACATATATTTAATTGCTAACGGAAAACAGCTGTTCTGATTGTTTTTCTTCCATATAACGCTGAACAACTCATCAACAAACTTTTGCAACGAGCTTTTGGTAGCTAATAACCTTGTTAGGTAAATTTCTGGGATCATTTGATCGTTTCCATCATAATCTTCTTGGCCATCATGTAGATCGTGCGGTTTGATGAGATGCCATTCTTTGTAGTGTGGATCGTTGCCTTGTATTAGAGCAGTTGTGGATTCACTCTCGCTCTTTTTTCGGATTTTACGAAATGACGAAGATGACCTGTGTTTGGCATCATTCTGAGATTCTTTATTATTAAAAACTGGAATCACATCTGAAGTTCGATAGTTTGTTTCTTTATTGGATATTAAATTAAGAATGCTACCATTCGGTACGCCATAATGTCCTAATGTATTTTTTCTTCTCCATTCTCCTTCGATTATTGAATTGGAATCGTCATCGCATAAAATCGACCTGCTGGATGTATCATAAACCCATTCGACATTTAATTCTGATGGCGTTAAAATTCTGCTATAGTTGATTGTGTGATGAATGGCATTCAAAGCCTTTTCTTTAAATTGCGATATAGTGTCACAATTCAACACCTGAACTGGAACTTCCTCGATTGGTGATTCCAAATTAATGATTTTGGCGGTTTGTTGAGAAATATTGACATAAATGGTCAAAGGGAAAAATTCAAATTTATGCCGGAGTATTTTATTTTCACTCAAACAGTACCGCGCCTGGGATGTTATCATATCGACAGGGCCTCTATAGACATGTTCTTTTATGGCATTAAACAAGTTGAACAATGGAGGCCCCGCAGATTCTTTGAGAAATCTATACAGCAAAAAAGAAAACCAAGCTGTGAGCATTTTTTCAACAACACTTTCAGTTTTCCGCAACAAAAGTTTTGGATGAATTTTACCCCGCATATATTTTTCTATCAATTCAGCCAACAGTTTTTTGAGGATATCGGTACAGTATGCCATGTCTTTTTGCAAAGTGATCATCACCAGGGAGGCAACAAAGACTCGATCATTCATTGTGAAACTTTCCTCGTTCTCCAATGTTCTCACAAATGTTAATAGGAAATTTCTTTTCATGATTAATAGTCTGAATGATAGTAAACCTTCTTCTTTGTGTATTAAGATGGTCTTTCCAGTTAGAATAAAAGAGTGATCACCGAATTTTGGGAATAAAATATTCATCATGTAGGTATGATAATTTAAGTATGGCAAAAGAGTGTGAGAGTCGTCTACCACAAAGGTAGTTACTTGAGTTTGAAGTTCGGCAAAGGCTTCTTTACATTCGGATGCGACACGCAATTCAAGTCTAGTCATGTGCTGTTGCGTATTTCTCAATTTTTTCAACGCTTGCGCTACCTTTTTCCTTTCAAGTTTGAAGAAAGAAACCACCGCTATGACAGCAATTATGAAAAAAATAACAGCATAATAAATGATGCCTGTAGAATTTGGGTCTTCAGGCGGTGTAGCAGATTGTTTTGGCACCATAACATGGAAACTGGCTCCAATGGAGACAAAAATGGTGGAATGGTTTGCTAAAAAGTCATATTCTTGCTCAGACGTACTCGTAACATTGGATAAATATTTTGGTAGACTACAAATTATCTGGCTCGAGGAAACTGATCTTACCTCACAAGTGAGATTACCAAGTTTCACTTTTATATCTGTTTTTTGGCATGCCTTGTCAAAGTTTTCGCCTTTGATAATTACAAAAACGGCATCATTAATCTCAACAGTAGAGTTGAAGAAATAATCAAATCTTGGATTGGGGTATAAACCCAACTTGAGTGACCGATTATTAAGATCGGAAGGCGTTCTACTATTTGTCACGTTACTCGTAAATGAAACGTTGAGTTCTTTAGGATGATTTGCAACGAGTGAATCGCTGTCAATATGTGAGATGGGAGGCGACAAACAGGACAACACTGAATCTGAATTACTTTTGACTTCGCAAGCACTACTATAATCCCAATTTTCATCATGAGCATGAAAATAAATTTGTTCAGTGGGCACTGTGGATACATTACGAATCAGAATTTCAACGCCTCCGCCAGGAATACCCTTGGGTTGATAGTTGAAACCTTTGCTGTCACGTTGTGGATCTTTGACATATGTAAATGAATCGCTGGTTAAAGCGTGAGGAGTATTACCGGTATCGAATATTATAGAAATCTTAGCCTCTGTTTCTGTACTGGATGAGTGGGTAATGCATTGAATTGTAGATGAATTATGCAAAATCACCAGGCACAGTGTATTTCCAACAAAAACCTGTGTGCTAAAATTACCCGGTTTCAAATTATCCCCTTTTATGGTTAGCACGGTACCGCCATATAGAGGCCCTTGATTTGGAGAAAAGGATGTAATATTTGGATCGCCGGATTTAGAATTTTGTGATGATTTGGTAAGTAGTTTATTCACGTCAACTTTATTTGGATGTTTGTTACTTCTTCTTGAATTTGTTTGTTCAGTTGAACAATTGGTATGAAATTCACATGTGTCTGTGCTCTTACACCATTCACATTTGTAAGTAGGATTCAAATGTCGACAAGTATAGTAGTCGTAAGCCATGTGTTGACATTTATAAATAATCGCGGCTGTAGTGAAAATAATATCGGAGGAAGTTGGGGTTTCCGACATAACGCTGACAGGCGCAGTAATATATGATTTATTACTTGCATATGTAAAAGTTGTATTCTCGCAAGAAATCAAATCGTCATTTTTAAACAAAGCGCCCTTGATGTACATATTCCATTCGATGTTGATCAAGCATTTTAGATTAACATTTCTTCCGCAAATTTTCAAAGGGAAATTTTCTTTAATATCAATTGCAGTATGTATTCCAGAAGGAATGTTGATTATTGACTTCAAATCAATAGGGTTTTTTTTTGCACAGTTTTCAGCTGCAAGATGCCTACACATGTTTTCCATTAGGCACCATTCACATTTGAACATTGAAGAAATACATGTTTCGCAAATACTGTACCAGTTACAAACGAAAAATGTAATGTCTATCACAGCAATTGAAACAGTGGGTTTTAAAATTGACAGTGTTGCATTTAAATAATTCTTATTTGCTGATATTTGTAGAAACTCATGTCTTGGTGGCACCGCGAAAGTCATCATATTATTGAAAGGTTCTGGGTAAAATTCACCAAAAGTATACCAACGTTCATCTCCGATGCGGAACTCGCAAATTAACTTTTCGTTTGCTGCAGGTAACGTTGTTGCGCGCCACAATAATGATTTAACAGCTCCAATTTGAAATTCATTAGAATTGTCTTCTAGAATCCCAACATCTCGCGAATCATTTGAAAACCACGAATAGTACTTTTCAAAGCTACAATCACATTTCGTACTACATTTATTTGTCAACCAACACCAACCGCAGTATTTGGGGACCGATTTCAAACATGTACGCATATCCTCATACGTCGAGCAATTCACTGAACTTGCAGGTACTTTAATTTTGGCGAGATTGCGCGCTGTCATTACATACAAATATTCGTAATTGGGAGAAAAAAGCAGATCGGAGTTCACTGGTGATCCTTCATCAATTGTTAAGTCGGCCTGTTCGCATACACTTTCGATTTCCTTCACCAGAATTTTTTTCAGGTGGCCTCTATCGGTACCAACAAACACATCAGTGTAGTTTTTATTCAGTTTTGTCACGAGTGCTGTCAAACGAGTAGTATTGAAAGTAATAACTGGAAGTGCAGTTATGGGTTGGCTACCACTAAAAGGCATATTTCTATCTGATGAGCAGAATTTTGAATCGGTATTATTATTCTCTTTGATACATTGTGAACCAAGAGTTATACTTGGAAAACCTCGAAAGCCATTTCCATTGAAACAATCTCGAATATTTTCATCGAATTTTTCATCAATTGCCTTCAAGGAATAAATACATAGAGCACTACAATCACTAGGTTCATTGGAGGGTACCCATCTGTCTCGACTTTTTGAGAATGTTGCATACAATACACTGTCGTTCATATTGATATTCAATGATGTCGCCAACTGTGAATTAGGCTTTCCTACGTTGGCCGCTTGTATTAAATTATAAGAGGTATCGCTATTAAATTTACATTCAATTGGAATCTCGGCATATCCTTGCCAAAGAGAAACTTCGTTATGACATAGTCTGATCAATTTTGAAACATATGATGACCTTGGTGCCGTATCAATTCGTTGAGTGGTTAAAAAATATTTGTATCTTCCGTGATCAAAGCCATACACATAATCCACCTTGTACTCCTCACGATGTTTGGTATTGAACGCTTTTGAATCAAAACCAACACCTTCTTTGTATATCTCAAAAATATTCTCCATGCTTAGATTTCTTACGGTTATTGCTGGTAAATTTTCAGGATTATCACAGTATGAAACCGCAATGTATAATTTCTGGAGCTGATCCTTATCATACGTGGAGATAAAAGCCACTGTTGATGTTTTTTCGTTATTTGCCTCCATTCTACCAATCCATTTTTTTGCAGCACTGACGAGTTTGCTCGAGTTACTATTTAAATTATACACTTCACAGTTAAATTCTGTAGTGCATCCACAGGCAATCAATTGTGTTTTCTGGTAATTTATCAATAAAATTTTATTATAATTTTTCCAATTAGAATTTGAATTGGTTTCAACATCTTCCAACAATTCTAAATCGGATGATAATTTATATAAGTGATTCACCGCGCCAATAAACACCGTTCCATTATCTTCGTGTATTGCTAAATGATTAAACTTTGGGTAATCGGGGTAGCCAGAAAATACTACATCACCATTCGATAACGATTTGACAATTCCAAGCGACAAATGCAGCATGAATATCGACCAAAAAATTTGCAATCCATTGAAAACTTTCATTCTACACTTGGCTTAAAAGTAATAAATTTTTTGTTCTAATAGGTAAATCACATGTACAATTTCGGAGTCGACGTATGAACATGAACTTTATTTGGTTGGTAGGTAATTCAACATAAATCTTTTCGAGCAAGCGGGTGCAAAAGTATCTTCGCGGTGAATAATCTGAAATAAAGGTATAAAATAGGCGAAGTGGTATTATATGTTTTGGGATAATTATTTTTGATTGGATACTGAACTATTGATGGGTTTGTGTAAAATATTTACTCATTTGGTGATCAAAGCTGTATATTAATTACTCATCCCTTCATTTTATTACCTATCAAGCTTACACATTTTTTAAGTGATAGGTACATGCTTAGAAATTGAGAGATCATGGGAAAATATACAAAATACCTATTTGAGGATGGAGAGTTACCTACACTACCTCAAAGATTATTAAAAAAATAACAATAGGTTTAGCATGTTATACTCTGGCATGACCAGAAGGAGGAGGGGGATTACCTTCCGGCCCCGATTTTTTTATGGAACCCGCGAGGGCCTGCCAGGGGTAAAATAATTCTGTTTTCACCGCGAAGGACCATATCGCACCTCCAGTGCAATAACAATAACAACACTTCTCAAAAAAATTTGGCCCTCATATTTTTTTCTGAAACGTGCTCATCTTTGATTACTTTTCAATTTACATCAAAAATGAAAAAGTTTATTTTGAGATGTGGTGTTATTGCACTGGAGGTGCGATATAATAATTTCGCAGTAATTTAGATAGGTACCTAGACCTACCCATAGGCGCACTTAAATTTTGAGAAAAAATGGGGGGGTCAAAATTTAATGAAAATATGAAGTATTTCAGTGTGACTGGAGTATTCTTAGTAGGCAAATAATATACCTACAGATTTGAGCGAAGAAAAATTGACAAATGGCGAGATTTAATGATTTTTTTTAGTCAAAATTACTGATTTTTTCTTATAAACATCAGTTTAAAAATCAATAATTTTCAATAAAAATTATTTTACTCATCAAAAAAGACGAAATTCTTGCCAATTCAACTGATTCAAATTTAAAGAGTGGTATGTTTATTCAAGAAATAGTTACTAAAATACTGGCAGAGCGAAGAGAGGGCGATTTTTTTTTTAAATAACCCTCTTCTTTGACATTTTTATGATAAAAAAAATCTCCTTGCCGAGCTTAAGGGTGGGGCTCGAGTTCCCTGAGCCTTCCTACCTGGACAGCCCTGTTTATACTCTTCAACGACTCAAATGTAATAAGTAGATAAGAAACTTAAGAACTCACCTAGATGTAATTAAACGATGTCATCACTTTTTACTTTATGCACAAAAATTCAGAAAACAATCGAATAAAAATTGCACCAATAAATTGCTTTCAGAAATAATAATATTGTCAGGTTACCTCTACCGTTATATCGAACAGTAGGTATAAATATGACAATGATTCATATTTTTGAAATTATAATTTTGAATATTTACCACCTTTGTTACATTAGTTAATGCAAAGTGAATCATAAATTATTTCCTGAGTATTGAACACGTACCTATGTACAGTTACAAACATGGGTACCTAGCTACCTACTACCTAGGAAGGTACTAGGTACCAGTGTATGATGAGAATCATTATCATTTTCCAACAACATATTTAATTTTAATCACAATATATTCAATCGTAGATACGATTCCAAGTATCAACTATCAAAACATTTTCAGTTTCTCATACCATAATTTTTTCTATGACGAGTTGCTGATTATACTTAGAACTCATTTCAAAAGGGGAATAGGTATATAACTGCACAACAAAAAAAAAAAAAAAAAAAAAAAAAAAGGATTGCACGATGAAAAAGAGGCAGTTGAATCACGACCGAAAAATGGAAATGAAGGACACATAAAAAAAGGAATTGCACGACGAACTAATATGAATGAAGATAATTTTGAGAGAAAAATATGTTACTCAACGATAGAAAAATCTCAACACGTCGAAATGAAGTTTTGAACGCCAAAATATTACATCGAACTACTAAATACATTTTGGGCAAAAAAATTGGGAAATTTTTGGGAAAAATACAAGTAGGAAAATTTTTTCCGCCCAAAGAGCATCCCCCCCCCCCCCCGGTAGTTACACCACTGCGCGTAAAAACTGATTTTTGAAGATTTTCGGTTAAAGCTACACTTGTTGAGTGCAACAATGTGTGTGCACTTACCCATACTTCCTCAAGAGTACGAACTGTAAACACAACATTTCAACGCTTATTGGACTGAAATTATGTATTATAGTCACCATTTCTGTAGAGGCCGATTTAATCCTTCTGGGGCAGAAAGGAAAGCGAACGTACAGAAAAATCTGAAAAACTTTTATTTCAATAAACCTTTAGGTTTTTCTGTTCGTGCGTTCTTATGTTTTTGGGTAGGTTGTTAATTTCATTTTAATTGTCGTAATGGAAATTGACGTTGAAAATTTTTTTCTATCGTTGATTAAATTTGACCGCTGTAATACATTTTACTGGCGTGTGTTTTTATTTTCTTTCGTTCATTCCTTTCTTTCAACGTTTCAACTTTATTCCGGCGTTCATTATATAAATTCGTCGTTTTTTCTTTCTTTTTGTAGTGCTATTACATGGCACCCATTTCAAAAATCATAATTATCTCGTGGAATTTCTAAAAAAAATAAGAAAGACTTAACTGTGAATAAACGGAATTTTTCCAAACAAAATCTTAAATTGGGATTAAGTATGAATATCAACCAAAAGAATAATCGAAGAGGTACATAGCTGTAGGTTAGGGTGACAATGAAAAGCATGGGTAAATTTTTTTTTCCAATTTTGAAATTGCTCACCCTCCAAAAATGTTCATTTGAATGAAAAAAAATTATTCCCAAAATTTCACTTCTCTAAGTTGAGGTTAACCCGTGCCGCCCGGCACTCAAAGTTGAGGACGCGACGCCCGAGCGCGTTCGATGCTACCCTGCCACCATACACGGTGATGAAGTTTTTTCCGCACGGGCTACGTTAAAAAAATGTTCTTACGTCGTTATGGGGGTCAGGGGAGGGGTAGATGTTAAAATTTTACTCAATAAGGAATCGTTCTAGCTTATATAGAGTATACCCAGTCTGACCCAGCCTGTTTAGAATTTTTTTTTGTGATTTTATGACTGTTGAAAAAACTTGTAAGCATAGCGATTTTTTCCCCATTGTTTTCGATGTTTTTAACACAGAAATCGGCTCTCAACTATGATCTGCAAGTATTTCACACTCGAGTATTATAAAGAAACGAGAAAGTAGCGAACATTTTCCAAAAACTTGGGGTTTCAATTTTTGAGGGCTGATTTAAAGCGAAAAACATCGAAAGCAATTGGGAAAAAATCGCTGTATTTACAAGTTTTTTCAACAGTCAGAAAATCACAAAAAAAATTCTAAACAGGCTGGGTCAGGCTGGGTATACTTTATATAACCTAGAACGATTCCTTATTGAGTAATATTTCAACACCTACTCCTCCCCTGACCCCCATAACGACGTAAGAACATTTTTTTAACGTAGCCCGTACGCAAAAAACTTCATCACCGCGTACGGTGGCGGGGTAGCATCGAACGCGCTCGGGCGTCACGTCCTCAACTTTGAGGGCCGGCAGAGGCGTCGTCAAGGGGGGGCCCGGGGGGGCCAGGCCCCCCCGGAAAAAGTTCTGGCCCCCGCTTGGCCCCCCAATTCATGTTGTGTTTAAAAATTTACGTTACAGTTACATCAAATAGAGATTTTCAAAGCATTAAAACATGAAAAAACGTCTTTTTAAGGCAATTAAAATCCAATTTTTTCAAAATTTCGCCCTCGCTTCGCTCGGGCACCAACAAAATATCACTTCTTTAATTTAATTGAGACGAAAGTGCGGAAGAATGCTCCCTTTTTACCACCTCCCCATTTTTAGCAGGTGAAAAAAGTCAGTCCCCCTTTTGCACTTCGAAAAAGCAGAAAAATTGTCCAACACATGGCCCCTTTTGTGCCCCCCCAATTTTCCATTCTGTCGACGCCACTGGGGCCGGGCGGCGCGGGTTAACCTCAACTCAGAGAAGTGAAATTTTGGGAATAATTTTCTTTCATACAAATGAACATTTTTGGAGGGTGAGCATTTTTGAAAACAAAAATTTCGGTTTCATTGTCACCCTACTGTAGGTACTTACACTTACTCAGTCAAGTTGAACAATAGGTAGACATATTTTTCAAAAACAAAACAGATACCTATTTAGTCAAACATTTTTTTTCGTCCATTATAACGTCAAATTATTTAACAACTGTTCGAAATTCGAATCTAAATATCATTAAATTCAACGTAAAACAACGTTCAACTAGCACAATCAGTAGTTGCATTTTGATTTCGAAGCTGTTCATTCTGTGAAATTGAAGTTGGTAAGTAAAAAACAATTTTGGTATTGAAAATAAATTTAAATTGATTTTTTTGATATTTTTTTTTGTAGCAGTGCTGCCAACTGAAATTTTATGAAAATAACGAAAATTAAAATGATGTTGGTATTGCCGGGAGCACATCAACCATGAAGCCATAAAAAATTATTCTAGGCCGCCGAAAAAATTTTCTAACTCAATGTTGGCTGTTTGAAAGCGCAATACAAATTTAATAAAAATCAAGAAATACAATTTCGAAGTCGACGATTCAGGGAGATGCAGAAACTCAAATCGTATTTAGGATCTTTAGGAAGGGGATCGAGGTTCCCAGCGGGTATAATTGCCCAGAAGTGACAAAAAATTCGTTTTTTCAAAAATCGCCCTACTTTGAAATATTCTTACGTTGAAGTGAGGGGCTTAAATTCTTTTGGGAGGCTCCCACTTAAAGTAAACTAACCTATTAATTTTTTGTCGAAACCTAGAATCATATTTATAGGTAAAAGAAAGAAAAAATCGCTAAACATAAGAATCTACTTCATTTAAAATACAACGAAATTTCAGAATATTACATTCGAACCCTCAAAAAAAAATAAGGAAGGCAGTACTTACAAATTACGTAATTATACTTATGTAAACTAGAATCAGATAAAAAAAAAAGTAGGTAGACACCTTTATACTAATACCAACTTAAATAATCTAAAATTAAATTGAAACAAATTTTATTAATTTTTGTAAAACAAAAAAGCAATTGATACAGATTATGGATTCGAAACAGAATACATCATTTCCATCACTTTCTCCAATTTCAATACCAATAAATTATCCTCTGAGAATTCGTCATTTCCCAATGCATCAATCAACTTTTCCTTATACTTCTTCGCATACATGAATAAATCGTAAACTGAAATATTTGTGTCAAAATCTGCAGCATATTTCTTTGTAACCTCTGACAACATGGTATTCATATCTTGAGACGAAACTTTTGGCATATGTCCAATATCCGCATAATACTTTTTCACTAATTTGTTATAAATGGGTATTTCTTTAGCGTACAGTAACTTTGTTGTGGCGGAATTTTTATTCAAATGTTGTTCAGATGTTGAACAGGAATCCATGAAAACTTGAGCGATCACACTGAGACATGAGTCGACCACATGTGATATATGAATATCGAACAAGAAATCTGGATTTTTAATCAAGTTCACCCAAAATCTTAAAGGCAAACAGTTATTTTTCCAAATGTGAACTACTTCTGGATCAGTGATATTATGTAAGCGTGCTTGATCATCCAAGAAATCAAACAAATATTTGATTGCTATTGGAAAACGATTGTTTTGGTTGCTTTTCTTAAATATGACGTTAAAAAATTCATCAACAAAATTTTGCAATGAACTTTTGGTAGCCAGTATCCTTGTAAGGAAAATCTCAGGTAACATTTGATCACCGACATTGTAATCCTCTTGATCATATTGTGGACTGAAAGGTTTGAAAAGATGCCATTTTTTATAGCATAGATCATCACTCTTTTGTACTATACTCCTCCCACGAATTTGGTGAAACGACGAAGTTGGCTGATATTTGACGCTGTTCAGAACCCTTTTCATGTTTAAAAATGGTGTGGTGGCGAAAGTCTGATAACTCATTTCTTGATCGGATATTAAATTCAGAGTACTACCACTTGGAACACCGTAATGTTTCAACGTGTTTAATTGTTTCCATTCTCCATCAGTCAATGAACTGGAATCGTCATCAGATAATATAATCCTGGTGGATGTATCATGAACCCATTCGACATTCAATTCAGACGGATTTAGTCTTTGGCTGAAGTTGATTGTGCAATGAATGACATCCAAAGCTTTTTCTTTGAATTGCGATATAGTATCACAATCCAACACCTGAACTGGAACTCCCTCAATGGGTAATTCTAATTCAACGATCTTAGCGGTTTGTTGAGAAATGTTGACATAAATCGTTAAAGGGAAAAATTCAAATTTATGCCTGAGTATTTTATTTTCACTCAAACAGTATCGAGCTTGAGATGTTATCAAATCGACAGGGCCTCTATTGATGTGTTCTTTTATGGCATTAAACAAGTCAAATAATGCTGGTCCTGCAGATTCTTTGAGAAAATCATACAATAATAAAGAGAACCACGCTGAGAGCATTTTTTCAACTATACTTTCTGTTTTTCGAAGCAAAAGCTTCGGATGTCCTTTACCTCGCATGTACTTTTCTATCAATTCGGCCATCAACGTTTTGAGGATGTTGGTACAATATTCCATGTCTTTTTGCAAAGTGATTATCAGCAAGGAGGCAATGTAAACTCGATCATTCATTGAGAAACTTTCTTCGTTTTCCAGAGTTCTCACAAATATAAGTAAAAATCTTCTATTCATGAGTAATTCTCTGAATGATTGTAATTCTTTTTCTTTATAGATCAGGATGGCCTTTCCACTTGGAATAATGGAATGATCGTTGATACTTGGGAATAAAACATTCATCATATAGCTGTGATAATTTAGGAATGGTAAGACGGGGCAGGAATCTTCTATACTAAATGTCGTTACTTGCGTTTGAAGTTCGGCGAAGGCTTCTTTACATTCTAATGCGACACATAATTCAAGTCTGGTCATTTGCTGTTGAGTTTTTTTCATTTTTTCTAGTGTTTTAGCCATTGTTTTCTTGCTACGCATGCAAAGAAATGATGTGATTGATGAGATTGTAACAAAAATTAAAATGATCACAACATATGGTAACGGTGCAAATGAGTTTTCAGGTGTTGGAATGAACTGTTTTCTGACAATGACTGTGAAATTGTCACCAATTTTTACGCAGATGGTATTATGGTCTGCTAAAATGTCATATTCTTGCTCAAAATTATTTGTAACATTGGAAGGTAGATATTTTGGTAGGCTACAAATCAATTGGCTTGAAGAAATTGATCTTACTTCACAAGTATGGATACCAACAATCACTTTTATATCTGTTTTTTGGCATGCCTTATCAATGTTTTTTCCAGCAATAATTACATAATTGTCGCCTTCATAATCCACAGTGGAGCTTAAAAAATAATAAAACTCTGGATTTGGGTACACCAAAAACTTGAGAGACTGATGTTCAGAAGGAAAGTAGTGATTATCATTCATTAAATTACTTAATGTAACGTTCATTTCTTTAGGGATTTTTGCATCTATCGACCCACCATCAATATCTGGCATGAAGGGTGACAAACAGATCCATGTTCTGATGGAATGAGGCCTAACTATGCATGAACTGTTATAAGTATGATTTTCATTGTGAATATAAATAAACATTTGTCGGGTTGGATCAGCAATTACATCACGTATCAATATTGCTACTCCACCAGCAGGAATACCTTTGGGTTCATAATTGAAACCGTTTTCATCACGTAGAGGATCTGCAACATAATTGAATGAATTGAACGAATCATTAGGTAAACTGAAAATGTTTTTATCAAAGTTCACAATGACCTTAGCCTCTTTTTTCGTAACAGATGAACTGGTAATGCATTGAACTGAAGTTGAATTACGTGACAACACCGAGCAGGTAGAATTGCCGATGAAAACTTTAATAGAGTTTCCAGCGTCCAAATTTTCACCATGAATAGTCAATACAGTGCCACCATGTATAGGCCCTTCTTTTGGGGACATGTTTGTAATTTTTAGATCAACGAATTTGAAATTTTGTTTGGATGTTATGGGTTTTCCATTTACGCGAACTACAACTGGTCCCGCATGACCTGGCAATGAATTTGATTGTTGAGTTACACAAGTAAGTGACTTCATCGGCACATACGAATCTCTATATGGTGTACAAGCTACTCCAGCCACTGTAATTCCTTGATTAATGTCTTCATCTTCAAATTCATAACGTAAATCTTTACCTTGAATAATAATATATGTGCCTCCTTCCCATGGACCTGATAGAGGCCAAATAGAAGAAATTGATGGAGAAGGAAAACCGGGACAAAGGTAATAGTTCTCGATTATTGGACCACTGCAACTATCACGCGATTCACAAGTGTTGGTACTTTGACACCATGTGCAATTATGTTTTGAATCCAATTTCATACAAGAGTAACAACTATTTGCCCAAGTCAGGCAATCGCCAAAATCATTTTTTGAATTAAAAGGGAAATTATTGAATGGTACTGTAATATTTGGAATGTTTTGTGCATGTGGTGCGACAACATTTTTATAAGACGTGACATTACCAAGTATTGAAGTATCCTTGGTGATATTTTCTCCATTATATACACATTTCTGCTCTTTTGGGCGCCATTGGCAATCAAACAATGAAAAAACACAAGTATTACGATAGGAGTAGCTATTACAATTGAAAAAAATAATGTTTGTTTCCGCATGATCCCACATATAGTCTACATGAATCAACAGTCTTGCGTTTAAATAATTCATTTTCTTTAGTAATCGTGGAAGTTTATCAACTTTAGGAATTCGGCACTGTGTATTGTAATTATTACTCATGAATGACTGACCATATGTCAATAAATATTGATTTGCGATGATGTAATAGCAACCAATTGTCACACTTAATGAATGTAAATTTGGGATGTACAATTGTAATGTTCCAGAAGCGCCAATTTGAACATTTTTTGAACTTATATTTGCAATTTCAATTTGAGGAGGACAATCACATATTCCAGTACATGCATTTGTCGATCCACACCATCCACAAATTTTTTTGTTAGATTTTGCACAACTCTCATACGTCGTAAACCTAGAACAATTGAATAGCTCCAATTTTATTTTAGTCAATTTATGTTTTGTCATTACATATAAACTGTCTTTCTGGGGAGAAAACAGCAGATCGGAATTCACTGGAGTTTTTTCGTCGATTACTAAATCAGCATTTTCACACGCATGCCACTTATTCTGCAACACAATCATCTTCAAATGACCGTCACTTGTTCCTATGAAAACATCGTTTTGGTCTCCATTTGGTTTGGTAGCAATAGCTGTAATTAGTGTATGAAATGTAGTAATCGCGGAGATGGATAATGGAATTTCGCCATATAGAGGCATGTTTAAGTCTGATGAACAGAAATCCGAATTGATATTTTGATAACTTTCAATACACCGTTGGTTCGCTGATATGGATCCAAATCCTCGATATCCATTTCCTTTGAAACAATTTTGTATATTTTCCGTGAATTTTTCGTTGATTGCATTCAATGAATAAACACACAGAGCGCTTCTGAAGATGGATTTCATGTTTTGAATTTTGGAGAATACCACAAACAGAATGTCTTCATCAAGTCCAACATTCAATGACCTTGCCAAATGCGAACCCGGTTTTCCTATGATGGTCGCTTGTATGAAACTATAAATTTCTTTGTTAGGTAATTCGCATCTGATTGGTATCTCAGAATATCCTTGCCGAAGAAGCTTTCTGTCATGGCATATTCTGATCAATTTTGAATCATACGGCAACCATGGTGCAAAATTTTGTTCATTGGTTAAAAAGTATTTGAATTTTCCTGACTCGAATCCGTACACAGAATTCGCCCAAAACGCTTCGTGATAGTTGATTGTAAATCTATCTGAATCAAATACACCTCTTTTGCCCATCTCTATACTTCTATTCAGATCCAATGTTCCAATAGCTATAACTGGCTGTTTGATCTGATAACGACGGTATGAAACAGCGAAATACAGTTTTAAACTCCCGTCAGGATACGTAGCCCAATTATTATAGTTGATAAACGCTACTGCTGAATCGCATGCGTTATATTCCGTCAAATCAAGAATATTTTCCTGAGAGACTGGAATGCGTTTGCCTGAGATATCATTAAAATTATAAATTTTACACATAAATTCAAATAGGCATTTACAAACAATCAATTCATAATTCTGTTGATTAATTACTAGAATTTCATTATAATCCTGCCACTCAGGATTTCGAGTAGTTGTAACGTTGTCTAGCAATTCTAAATTTGATGATAATTTATACAAACGATTCGCTGCACTAAGGAACACTGTTCCATTATATTGTTCTACTGCGAAACGATTAAACTTTGACGTATGGTGATGATCAAAAGATAAGACGCTATCGGACAACGAATCAGCAATTACTCGCGGTAAATATAACAAGAGTGTCAAACACAAAATTTGCCATGTAGTAAAAATCTTCATTATGCGCTTAGTTCAAAAATTATTTATAATTTTTATTCTCATAAATCATAGGTACACTGCTGGAATCGACTTTTTTGACAATACCGGCTTAAATTTTCCATACACATATTTTGGAACTAGAGAAAGCAAATGCGTTGAATAATCTGAAATAAAAATATAAAATAGACAATACGGCGTTATGTTCATTTTCACAATACAATTTTCTTTTTTTGTGGAGTAGGTAGGTGCCTAGACCAACTGATAAGCATAGAATTATTTACCTACTCAATTATCAAAGCACCATTTTAGTAAACTAGGTAGTAGGTTGGTACCTATAAATTATTTTTAAGCTGATATATTTTTCGAAACGTTTGATGATTGAAACTGGAACCGATTTAATTAAATGATTGAAAATGTAAAAAAAAAAAGGTAGGGTAAGATTGCCATATTTCGACCACTTTTTTTCAAACTTCCACCAATCAAAGAAGTTTTGAGGTAGAAACGTCGAAAATGGCTTAAAAAATACCTTGATCCTTCCTCTACCACTCCCTAAAATTTTGAGCCGATACTATCATTTTTGTATTTTTGCGATTTTTTTTCTAAGGGAACTCAAAAATCGATTTTGAAATTTTGGGTTCCTAATTTCGACCACCAGCTGATTTCGCCCGCATAGAGCGGAACCTACCCGAAAAGAATTTTTTCATATTCTTCTTTCACAGATAAACAAAATGAAACCAAAACGACAACCCTACAGTCAAAACTCGCGGAGAAAATCAGAAAAAACAAAATCGCATTCAAAAAACAGATTACATAAGATAGTATAGCTGGTCGAGATTAGGGCACCCCAAACAATTTGAACTTTGGTGAAAATTTTTGTTGCTTACCTCCAGTTGTTTTCAAAAACGATGATTTTATCGAAATCTGACACCATGTCCCATCACAATTCACAATTATTTGGTAGAATTTATTTAAAAAATTATTTATAATTTGAAATTAAAGAATACGTAAAAAAAATTGTTCACCTATGCGATTTCGTTTTTTTCAATTTTCTCCACTAATTTTGCCTGTAGGATTGTGATTTTGGTCTCAAATTGTTCATCTATGAAAAAGGAACATGAAAAAAAAAATGTTCGTGTAAATTGCGTCCATAGCGGCCGAAATCGGCCGGTGGTCGAAATTAGGAAGCGGTCGAAGTTATGGCACTTTACCCTTAGATATTGTTTTTTTGGTTTCGTTTTTAGAAAATTTGCTTTTCAACCATGCAGACACGTACGCAGAATGAAGTTCTGGGAGAGGTCACACCACTACAGGGAATGGAAGAAGAGATAAAAAAAATTAAATTCCAAAGCTCTCTTTATCAAAAAAATCAAAGCCCAAAGAAAATGTACTTTATCTCAAGAAGAATAGTTGAGTCATGTATTTTTTTGAATTCGTATACCTAATTCAATGAATTTTTTGTTGAAATACAAATGTTAGAAAAAACTTTCAAAACAGAAACCACCATGCATTTGTCATTATATGACTATGACTTGAAGAAAAATTTAAAGAAAATTTTAAAATTACAACTCACAGTAACGATTTTTTTTCTCATTAGATATTGTTCGATAAGCTCCTAGCTTTCACAAATAACGCTCGAGTAACAGATTTTGAGAACTATGAAAAATACCTACTGAAAGTCTAGCATTTAAAAATTGACGAGAAAATTTTTTCTTCGACACTTACAAAAGACCCAATTGATTTTTTGACATGGATATGTCTTTAGGCCTGGGGGGGGGGGGGTAAAATTTTTGAAAATCGTTACGGTTACGTAACGGTTACGGTAGATCAAGACATAATGACATTATGTTGGACTTTAAAAAACTTGGAAATTAAATTGAATTCTAGATCTAGACATAATAATATTATGTTAGACATTATGTTTGTTATGTTTACCTATGTAACGGTGAATGTAACTGTAACAGTTATGGTAGATCAAGACATAATGACATTATGTTGGACTTTGAAAAACTTGGAAATGAAATTGAATTGTAGATCCAGACATAATAATATTATGTTAGACATCATGTATAGTTATGTAACAGTTGTGGTAGATCAGAACATAATGACGTAATGTTAGACTTGAAAAAACTTGAAAATAATATGGTAGATTGAGACATAGCAATATTATGTTGGAAAGTTGTATAAGAGGAAGCAGAAGATCTTCAACTAGGTGGATGGATGTAATATGAGACAACAAATATTATATGTCCTGAAAGGTATATAGATAAGAGGAAGAGGAATATATTCAACTGGGTAGATGGATGTTATATCTGTTCATGGTTCTCATCAAAAAGTCAGTCAAAAAGTCGGTCGAAAAGACAGTCAAAAAGTTGATCAAAAATTCAATCTGAAAGTAGGTCAAAAAATCAGGAAGATCGGAGGAAATTCGATCGGAAATTTGTTCGGAAGAAATTCGATCGGAAATTCGTTCGGAAATTCGTTCGGAAATTCGTTCGGAAATTCGTTCGGAAATTCGTTCGGAAATTCGATCGGGAATTCGATCGATCAGAATTTGATCGGAAATTTGGTCGCACATTACACGGATTATTAGACGGAAAGTTAGATAGAAAGTTAGACGGAGTGTTATATGAAGTTTTAGACAGTTAAGTTTTTAGTTTATGACTTAATGACATTATGTTAGACTGGAAGAAGTTAGATGGAATGTTAGATGGAATGTTAGATGGAATATTAGATGGAGCATTAGGCAGTAACATTTTTAAATTAAGACATAATGACATTATGTTAGACTCGAAGAAGTTAGATGGAGCATTAGATGGAATGTTAGGTGGAAAGTTAGACAGAATGTCAGACAGAAAGTTGGGAAAGATTTCCGGAAAATGATTGTCTGAGAGATAGTAGTTGGAAAGATATGCGCTAGTTTGGTAGAGGCACAGCACAAGAAGCAGAGTGTATGGTGCATCCCTCTCCTTGATGGTAATCAAAAGTGTATTCAGACCTGTGTAATAGCAGTAACACAGTAACTAAATGAAGCTGCCATACCTTAAGGGTATTGAAAGGAGTACATCCCATGTTGAATATAAGTTGATGAACATCCTGAAGAATTATATTAAATTTGTGAGTATGGTATATCTTATTGACATATCCATGTTCTAAGATTTTTGCTTTAAAGCAAAAAACACGTTCATTTTTTCACACCGATTTCACTCAAATTCTCATATGGGTTATTTAGGAGTAAGTACATAGGTATTCCTAAAAAATTTCAATTCTTGCGATATCAGAAGACTAAGCCACTGTTTCCCAAAATAGAACAGTTTTGTGAAAAATGACAAAAAACTAGTTTTTCGATGATAAAACGTCGAAAAATTGTATTTAAGATCTACCGACTGATGTGACTTCCTTTTTTATTCATACTGTTCACCGCTCCTCCCTTCCACCTTTTCCACTTCCACTCAGTTATCTCAAAATAAGAATGTAAGTGCAAATTGTAAAGTTTTTCATCACAATTATGTTTTATTGCACAGGTCACGTCCATTGAAAAAAAAATCTACGAAGGTTTTATTACAGAAAAACTCGTTTTTTGTCATTTTTGTAAGAAATGTCCCACTTTTGGAAATGATGGTTCAGCCTCTTGAGGCTAAAATTTCTTGGGAGTACTTCTACATCTAACCCCCCCCCCCACGTGAATCTGAGCGAAGTTGGTGCAAAACAATTTTGTCTCCCCCCCGCCCTCCCCAGCAAAAAGCAATAGGGACTGAAGCCGTATGACTCAACTACAGTCTCTAGTCTCTGGTTATCATATTTATGGGAGTTTTTAAGCAATAAAATTGCGATTAACATAATATATTTCTTTTTTCGAAGTACACTTCTTTTGAGCTATATATACACATATGCAATACCTTGTGGTGCCCAGGTCTTTAAGAGTCATAGTGGTGCCCACCTTATATACAGCATTATTATATAAACATAGTATGCTAATGCATCCAGACTGGGCACCACAAGGACTATATACCATAAGCTCTTGTGTATATAAAAATTTGACTATAGGTATATAAGTTGAGTCTTTGTGGTGCCCACCCTAAAAACGTGCCAGGGGACTCAGGGGGGTGTGGCCATCTATATACAATGGTTTTTAACGTAGGAACGTTGTGGTGCCCGATTTGGGCACCACAACGTTTTTTTTGGGCACCACAATGACTATTCACAATTAAAACGGGCACCACAATGACTCAGATTAAATCTATGCGGATGTTTGTTTGTACGAAATTATGAACTTTTCTTATTTTAATGGATTGCGCCTTCCGTTTTCTGTGCTCTTAGTTAAAGTAGTGAGGAAGGATTCATCCCTCTCCCCCGTGCGTCCGTGATTGCCACCATGATCATTGATTAGCATTGTTTTTTGTTTTTACTTTGGTCCGTGTTTCATTGGCTCAATTCGAATAAAAAAATTAATAAACAGTTATTATATTATTCAACTTCAGCCAGTGGCGTAGACAGGGGAGGGGTCAGGGGTCTGGACCCCCTCCTTGACGTCAGAAACTTACGTGAAAAAGTTCCTTTTTGAAGCATTAAAAATCAAATTTTCCAAAACTTCGCCCTCGCTTCGCTCGGGCATGAAAGAAATTGCTAATTCTATAAACTGTTTGAATCAACTATGCAAAAAATAGTTCCCATTTGATATTCCAAGTCTCCATACCCCCTTTGCACCCTCTCCAAAAAAGCTTCTGACGCCAATTCTTGGATTTATTAGGTATTTGTATTGGCTTTCAAGGCCAAAATAATTAGTCCCTATGTAGGTTGTTTGTTCCAAGATTACATTTTTATCTGTTTTTTTCCTTAAACGTGCTATGCAAATCGCATGAAAATTTAATAAAGTTTGAATTTTGTGTTTTTATAGTAAAAGGAAATTTGATTGGGGGGGGGGGGTGAACTTACAATTTCTCAAAAATCATGAAATTTCGGACCCCCTCCTTGAGACGTTTCTGGCTACGCCACTGACTTCAGCGAATTTAATATTATTTAATGCTTAGAATTGCTCTAATTAATAGGTAGATGACCTAAGTTGGTAACTTACCGCCGTCTAATTTAACAGTGCTATGAATATATTCAGTTCACGCGCGAAAATTCAGGAAACAATCAACTAAAAATCATGCAAATGAAATGTTTCCTAGTGAAACACTGTCACCACGTCATGTCAATGCTTTTAAATGTAGCGTTAGCGATATCATAACGATGCGCATACTTTTCAAATCATAACTTCGAATAATTGTCACATTTGCTACATCGGTAATCCCAAACTGAATCATGAAAAATTATTTTCCTAGAATTGATCATATCTGCTTACATACTCGTAGTTATCAGCAGAACGATTTCCATTTTCCAATATTTTATCACAATACATTTAATCATACATTTGCAGGTACCCATTTTCGAACGACTTTTTCAATTTTATTTCTCTTTTTTTTTTGAATTTCATAGTTCTTTTATTTAACGATTTAACGTTGAAACTCACCATAAAAATTTTTAATCGCCATATTTCAAAATGTAGCTGGGTAAGGGTCTTCAAATTATTTTCGAAAAATTTTCAGTTTTTCATGGGCGGTCTACAATTGCAATGAAGTAGAAAAATGGAAAGGAGCAAACGTGAGTGTTTTTACACCTCCCAGAACCATTCGTCACTGGATTCAAAATATAAAAGTTGCAGATCGTTAAAAAATTGAGTTTTTTGTTTTTCTTAAAAACAAATTTACGTTTCCTGGGTAACAAGAACTCAGCCAACACCCAAAAAAAATTATATCGAAAATCGAAAATGTTTCATTTTTGTGGGGTCGAGTTTCGATTTTCGTAAAAATATTTTCATCAACCATTGTCTAATTTTTCATCGAAAAAATTGAATTTAACGAAATATCAAAAGCTGGCAGCGCTCAAATGCAAAGGTAGAATGTTGGCTGAGTTTCAGTAACCAAAAGGTGAAGAACGTTATTTTATGTCGTGGAAGTGGTAAAAATTCTTCTTACGTATCATTTCTGGAATAACAGGGTTAATTAATTTAGGAAATTTAGAAATTCCTAAAATACAAGAAAACTAATCATCACATGTCACTACCCCAAAATTAATATCGTTGGGTCTAAAATCGATCGAAGATTGTTAATTTTATGCTTTTATGAATATGCTCGGTTCTTCGGTTTTCCATGAAGTGAAGGGGGTTTGTAAAGGCGGGTTACTACTTTATCATTATTTTGAGCTAGAACTACAGATATCCCGTTCTGTAATTAAACTGAACTAATATGCGTCATTCATGAATAAAATTCAATTTTTTTCGAAATGTCCGGTGGTCAGGAATACCCGGATTAAAACAAACTTGAATAATTTTTTATTAATTTTACGAAAAAACAGATGAAACTTGAAGATCTGCTTCATAAAAATAGGTATCTAAATTATACAAAATAATGTCTATTATATTGTTAATTACTCTAAAATATGCTACATTTAGGTACAAGTAAAGAAAATGAAAATAAAATTAACAAACTGAGTAACTATCAACACTCCTTAGGTAAGTAGGTACCGGTTTAACTAATTTAGAAATCACCAACTGTAATATTTCATTAGGTAGGTACCTACAGTTAGGTACTTACTAAAATAAATGCAAATAATCTACAAGCATAGAAGCTAAGAAAAAGAATGCTGAACTAACAAAAATTTGAAAAAAATTAGATTAGCCAATAGGTAGATATCTCACTTATAGGAAAAAACTCATTTTCGAATTGGGAGTACTACACTTTAAAGATTCGAAACTGCAGATAATATTTCCATCACTTTCTCCAGCTTCAATACCAATATATTATCCTTCGAAAATTCATCATTTTTCAAGGCATTAATTAACTTTTCCTTATACTTCATCGCGTACTTGAATAATTCGTGGATTGACACATTCGTGTCAAAATCTATAGCATATTTCTTTGACACCTCTACCAACATGGTATTCATATCTTGAGACGAAATCCTCGGCATATTTTTAATGTCAGCATAATATTTTTTCACCAATTTGTTATAAATGGGTATTTCTTTAGCGTACAGTAACTTCGTTGTGGACGAATCTTTGTTCAGATGTTGTTCAGATGTTGAACAGGAATCCATGAATACTTGAGCGATCACACTGAGACATGAGTCGACCACATGTGTTTTATGAATATCGAACAAGAAATCTGGATTTTTAATCAAGTTCATCCAAAATCGTAAAGGCAAACAGTTATTTTTCCAAATGTGAACTACTTCTGGATCAGTGATATTATGTAAGCGTGCTTGATCATCCAAGAAATCAAACATATATTTGATTGCTATTGGAAAAAAAATTTTCTGGTTGTTATTCTTAAATATGACGTTAAACAATTCATCAACAAACTTTTGCAACGCAATTTTGGTAGCCAGTATCCTTGTAAGGAAAATCTCAGGTAACATTTGATCACCGCCATTGTAATCCTCTTGATCATATTGTGAACTGAAAGGTTTGCTAAGATGCCATTTTTTATAGCATACATCATCACTGCTTTGTATTAGTGCGATGGTGGATTCAGTCATTTTTCTTCTATGTGTTTTGTGAAATGACGAAGTTGGCTGATATTTAATGCTATTCTGAAACTTTTTCATGTTGAAAAATGTTGTGGTGGCTGAAGTCTGATAACTCATTTCTTGATCGGATATTAAATTCAGAGTACTGCCACTTGGAACACCATAATGTTTCAATGTGTTTAATTGTTTCCATTCTCCATCAGTTAATGAACTGGAATCGTCATCAGATAATATAATCCTGGCGGATGTATCATGAACCCATTCGACATTCAATTCAGATGGATTTAGTCTTTGGCTGAAGTTAATTGTGAGATGAATGGCATCCAAAGCTTTTTCCTTGAATTGCGATATGGTGTCACAATCTAACACCTGAACTGGAACTCCCTCAATGGGTGATTCTAATTCAACGATCTTGGCGGTTTGTTGAGAAATATTGACATAAATCGTCAAAGGGAAAAATTCAAATTTATGTCTGAGTATTTTATTTTCACTCAAACAGTATCGAGCTTGAGATGTTATCAAATCGACAGGACCTCTACTGACGTGTTCTTTTATGGCATTAAACAAGTCAAATAATGCTGGTCCTGCAGATTCTTTGAGAAATTCATACAGTAATAAAGAGAACCACGCCGAGAGCATTTTTTCAACAATACTTTCTGTTTTTCGAAGCAAAAGCTTCGGATGGCATTTACCCCGCATGTACTTTTCAATCAATTCGGCCATCAACGTGTTGAGGATGTTGGTACAATATTCCATGTCTTTTTGCAAAGTGATTATCAGCAAGGAGGCAACGTAAACTCGATCATTCATTGAGAAACTTTCCTCGTTTTCTAGAGTTCTCACAAATGAGAGTAAAAATCTTCTATTCATGAGCAATTCTCTGAATGATTGTAATCCTTTCTCTTTATGGATCAGGATGGCCTTTCCAGTCAGAATAAAAGAATGATCGTTGAAGCTTGGGAATAATACGTTGATCATATAGGAATGATACTTTAAGAATGCTAAGGTAGTGTGTGAGTCGTTTGCACTAAAGGAAGTCATTTGGGTTTGAAGTTCAGCGAAGGCTTCTTTGCATTCTGATGCAACAGATAACTCGAGTGTAGTCATTTGCTGTCGAGTTTTTTTCACTTTTTTCAGTGTCTTTGCCACCGTTTTCTTGCTAATTATGCAAAAAAATACGATAGATGTGATGGATAAGATTGCAGCAAAAATGAAAATCATCGAAACATAAAGTAATGTTTTTGAATCTGGGCTTCTAGGTGATGAACTGAACTGTTTTCGGACATTGACAGAGAAATTGACTCCAATTCGTACTGAGATGGTATCATGTTCTGCTAAAATGTCAAACTCTTGTTCATAATCATTTGAATCATTTGATGAGGAATGTTTTGGTAGACGACAAATAAGTTGGTTTGAAGAAATTGATTTTACTTCGCACGTTTCATTACCAACATTCACATTTATATCTGTTTTTTGACAAGCCTTATCGATGTTTTTCCCCTTAATAATAATATAATTGTAATCATCAAATTCAATAGAGGAATTGAGGAAATAATGAAACTCTGGATTAGGGTATAACAAAAACTCGAGAGACTGATTTTTGGAAGGGATGTAAGATTTATTGCTTGCTGCATTACTCAATGAAACATTCATCTGCACTGGATTTTTTGCATCTATTGAACCACTGTCAATATCAGATATGACTGGTGACAAACAAGTCCATGTTTTGTTTGAATCACTACTAATATTGCACGAACTGGTATAAGTGCGCTTTTCATGGTGAATGTGAAGTAATAATTGTTGGGTTGATGTAAGATTTACATCACGTATCAGTATTGCAACGTTGCCGGCAGGAATACCCTTAGGACCATAGTTGAACCCGTTTTCATCACGTTGAGGATCTTCAATATAACTGAATGAATTGTTCGTTGGATTATGAATGTTCCCATCCAATTTCACAAAAATTTTAGCTTGCTCTACTAAAATAGATGAATGAGTAATGCATTGTACTGTAGTCGAATTACGTGAAAACGCCGAACAAGATGAATTGCCAACACGAATTTCAATAGACCTTCCAGCGTTTAAATTTTCACCTTTAATAGCTAGTACGGTACCACCATAAGAGGGCCCTTCTTTTGGAAAAAATCCCGTAATTTTTAAATCAACGAATTCAAAATATTGTGCGGATGTAATAGATGTTCCATTCAGGTGTAGCACAACAGGTCCTGTTTGATTTCGCGATGAACTTGATTTTTCAATTGCACAAGTAATCGACTTCATTGGTACATATGTATCTCTATATGGTGTACAAACTACACCAGCAACAGTAATGTTTTGATTGATGTCTTTATCATCAAATTTATAAAATAAACTTCCACCTTGAATAGTAATGTTAGTGCCTCCTTCCCATGGACCTGATTGAGGCCGAAAAGAGGAAATTATTGGAGAAGGTAAACCTGGACATGAGTAAGGATATTTTACCAATGGGCCACTGCAATTATCACCCGATTCACAAGTGTTGGTATTCTGACACCATCCGCAATTATGTTTTTTATCCGAACCCGTACACGAGATGCAACTAGTCGCCAAATTCAGGCATTCGCTTGAACTATTTCTTGTATTGGAAAAAGTATGATTGGATGAAATATTCAGAATGTTTTGTTCATGTTTTTCCACTATATTTTTACAAGACGTCTCATCACTAATTATCGAAGCATCGTTGGTGATATTTTTCTCATAATACATACATTTCTTCTCTTTTAAGTGCCACTGGCACTCAAGCGTTGAAGAAACACAAGCATTACAAAATGCGTAGCCATTGCAATAAGTAAAATAAATTTTTGTGTGTGCAGAACCCCAAATTTTGCTGGCATATATCAACAAATCCACATTTGAATAATCCCTATCCTCTTGCATACGTGAAAATTCACCAACTTCAGGAACTGGGCAACGTACGTTGTAATCATCATTCATGGATGATCGACCATCGGTATACAAATATTGATAAGCAATCTTGAAGGCGCAACGAATACTCTCATTGGGGCTGATTAAATGAAAACTTGGAATACGCAATTGTATGGTTTCAGAAGCACCAATTTGAACATTTTTAGAACTTATATTTGCAATTATAATTTGAGACGGACAATCACAGATTTTAGTACATGCATTTGTCGACCCACACCAGCCACAAAACTTCTTGTTAGACTTCACACAACTCTCATAAATCGTATAACTGGAGCAATTGAATAGCTCCAATTTTATTTTGGTCAATTTACGTTTCGTCATAACATACAAACTTTCTTTCTGGGGAGAAAAAAGTAGATCGGAATTCACTGGGGATTCTTTATCGATTTCTAAATCTGTATTTTCACAAGCATGAGAGGAATCACGCAAATTAATCATCTTCAAATGACCAGTTTTTGTTCCAATAAAAACATCGTAGCCGTTTTCACTTGGTTTGGTAGCGATAGCAGTCGGAAAATCAAGTAATGGAATTGCAGCGGGTGCAGATATAGGCATGTTGCCAACTATAGGCATATTCGCATTTGATATGCAAAAATTTGAGTCAATACTCTGATTATTTTCAATACAATTTTGATTCTGTGATAAGAAGTCGAATCCTCGAGATCCAGTTCCACTGAAACAATTTCGAATATTTTCATTGATTTTTTCATCAATTGATTTCATTGAATAAATACACAGAACGCTTTTATTACTAGGTTCATTGGATGTAGGTTTTATTTCTTGAACTTTTGAGAAAACGCCAAATAAAATGTCATCGTCAAGGGTAATATTCAATGACGTCGCCAATTTCAACCCAGGTTTTTCTGCGGTGGCCGTTTGTACCAAATTATACGTTCCTTTGTTATCAGGTAATTTGCATTCGATTGGAATCTCTGCATACCCTTTCGAAAGAGGCTCTCCGCCGTCCTTACATATTCTGATCAATTTTGAAACATACGGCGACTCTCGTTCGGTAGAATTTCGTTGAGTTGTTAAAAAGTACTTGTATTTTCCTGACTTAAATCCATACACATAATTCACCTGATATACGTCACGATGCTTGATAATCAATTCGTCTGAATCAAATGCACGACCATTTTCGTCCGCCTCAGAAATATTATTGGGATTAAAAGTTCTTATAGCGATAGCTTGTTGTTTGGATACATAACTACTGAATGAAGCTGCGAAGTATAGTTTCGGAAGTCCATCATCATTTGTACCCTGATTACCATACGCGATGAACGCCATTGTTGAAACACATGTATTATTTTCGTTCAATCCAGAAATTTTATTTTGAGAAATTCTGCTGAGTTTGAGTAGGCCATCATTAAAATTGTAAATTTCACACACAAATTCAGTGGCGCATCCACAAGCAATCAATCTCTGATCCAGCTTATTAATTACCAGAATTTCATTGTAATTCGTCGAATTAGGATTTGAAGTTGTTGTAACATTGTTTAGCAATTTTAGATCTCGTGATAATTTATACAAACGATTTACCGCCCCAATGAACACAGATTGAGTACTATCGTCTACCGCTAAATGGTTGAACGCTGGTGTATTGTGATTATCAGAAAATACGTCGCTATTATCCAATAACTTGACAGTTCTTGGCTGTAAATATAGCACGAACATGAACCAGAAAACTCTCGATGCAATGAAAAATTTAATTCCGCGTTTGTTTCGAAATATAGACATATTTTTTATTCTGATCATAAGCAAGTGAATCATTTGTGCATTGTTGGGAATTAATGTACCTATGCACATAGACTTTTTTGATATATAATTCAATTTTCCACACACATGCCTATTTTGGAGCTAGTAAAATAAGCGCATCTTGCCGGCGAATAATCTGAAATAGAGGTATAAAGTGGACAATAAAGCGTTACATTCTTCATAAACTAATTTTCTTTGTTTTTTTGTTGGGATCTGATACAAATAAAATTATTCAAATACGTACTAACCTAATTTCAAATTTTCAATTTGGAAAACAAATCAATATCAGGTGCAAAGGTGATGAATTTTTCCAGAGGTTTCATCAAATTTTAAAGTGATAAGGGTAAGGTAGCCCATTATCGACCACTTTTTTTGAGGCCTCGCCATTTCCAAAGTATAAAGGTTGGAAATGTGATTGATGGCTTAATGGATACCTACATCTTTCCCCTACAATTGTGGAAAGCCACGGGGTCATTCAAAAAAATTTAGTATTTTTTAAGAATTTTTTTCTGAGACATGCCAAAACGCGAGGTCGAAGTTTTGGGTTCCCAATATCGACCACCGACTGATTTTGTCCGCTATGAACGAAATCTACCGAAAAATATTTTTTTGTGTTCCCCTTTCACAGATGAACAATTTGAGACCAAAATGACAATCCTACAACCAAAATTCGAGAAAATTGAAAAAACAAAATCGCTTGAAAACAACAGATTAGGTAGGTACCTACATAAGATTATAGGTGGTCGATAATGGGACACTGCATACAAATGAACTTTGAGTGAATTTTGTGAAACTACAAAGTTTCCTCTATCCAATGAGACCACTCCCACTTCATGATCTTAAAAACTCGCCGAGTTATATAGTGAATTGAAGATGGAGAAGTCGACAAATTTTTACACTGTTTGGCAACCTCACGTAACTTCTAGCGCGGTGATGCGCGAATGTTTGTGTTCTAGATTGATTTTTTAATTAAAAATTCGAAAATTTTTATTAAATTTTTATTTAAAGTGTATTTAAAATAGGTACGAGCATGAGAACTTGAAAAAATTTTCTAACCACAAAAAAAATATTAAAAATTCTGAAACGTATATCTCTGTTCCTTAGCGACCTTGCAAAAAAAAAAGTTAAATACAAAAAATGTTCCTTTTTTGTCCTCTACAACTTCGTTAAAAGAGTTTTTAAAAATTTTTTGAATTGAAGGAGTTATAAGCTGAAATGACAGCAAACTGGGGAGCGAAAAAAAAAGTGCGATGAAAAAGGGCATATAACTCGTCACCTCAAATCAATAATATTTAAAATATTTCAAGGTGTACAATGAAGATAGAGCTGTTTTCTTGTAGTGGAAGGTTGATATTTCAACATCCTTAAGTTTCCCAACCGCACCTTGACATTTAATTTCTGAGATATCATTCCAAAACTTTAATCGACGATTCCCAAAAACGCCATTTTTTTATATGCCTTTTTTGTTCGGACGTATTCAATTATTAAAATGCAATGATTACACCAGAAACTTTGAACTTTCTCAATCACAAAAACACTAGAAACATTCAATTCTATAATTTTGAGAAAGAATTCCAAGGCGTGCAAGTAATTGCTAAAAAAAGTTTTTGGCCTTCCAATTTCTTCTTTTCTACATTTCTCCGCGAGTTTGAGCTTTCAGGATGTCAGAGTGGTCTTATTTTTCCGGATTTTCACAGACGAATATGAAAAAAAAAAAATCAGCTTGTTGTCGCCCATAGCAGCGGAGATAGACGAGATGGTCGACATTAGACACCGGTCGATAATGGGCTACCTTACCCGTACAGATACAAAAGAATACCTACCAATTTATCCACTCAATAGTAACAACATTAAATATTCTAAAAAACAATAGATACCTAGGCTTTTTTTGCTTTCGTTTTTAAGAAATTTACTTTTCAGTCATAATGTGGTATTTAATTTTTATCTATGTCTAGTTGACTCGATCTAAAAATAAAAAAATTGAATAAGCACGCACCATGTTTTCGAATTTCAAATAAGAATTAAAATGCTGTTAACAACTCGAATTTTTTAAATTAATACGTAGGTATCTACGTTGACAGCTTACCTCGATCGAATCAAACGGTACCAACAATATTCACTTCTGGTGCGAAAATTCAGAAAACAATCGAATTAAAAATCACACAAATGAGATGTTTTCGAGAGTAACAAATAACAATATTACCAGGTGATTACTTTTAAATGAAGCGGTGACGATATCATAATGATGCATATACGTACTTTTGAAATGATAACTTCGAATTATTGTCACATTTTCTAGGTACATTAAATAGTCGCGAGGAATTATTTTCCGAGAATTGAATATGTATCTACAGTTGCAAACACGTGGAACCTTTATGGTCATCATAAGTATAATTTTCATTTTCCAATAATATTGTTATCGCAACACATTTAATCATGCTGTTCTAACTTGAATCGGTAAATATTCACTGATCAATCAGTGATTTTCAGTCCTTTTGACTGATGAAATAGTCCAAATTGGCCAACTGAAGAATCAGTGAAATTTCATCGTCAGATCAGTGAAAAATTACTTACTGATAAAATGCAGTCAGCAATTTTCACAAATTGAATGAGTAAGTAATTTGTTGTTAGGTACTGCTTATGGAATCAATAAAGTTTACTGATTCAATAAATAAAATTTAGTAAGGTTAAACTTTATTGATTCAATAAGTACTATTTAATTAGTGAAAATTACTGGATGAATCATTCATTTTTCACTGATCTGACAATGAAATTTCAGTGATTCGTCAATCAACCAATTTTGTCAATGTACATATTTCATCAGTGAAATGAGCTAAACTAAATAGGTACATAATTATGACTAATTCAAATTTGGAGAGTACATACGATTGCAAGTACCAATTTTCAAACGACTTTTTTCCTTTTATTTTTTTTTCTAACTTTATAGGGTGTTAAATCGTAAATAGGGTACCTGGCCCAAAGGTCGTCCCCTTCCCTAATTTCATCCCCCAGTGTTTCTCATCCGGTAAAAGCTCCACTCCGGTGAAAATTGCTCAGACGGGTTCTCTACCATTCAGTATTCAGTTACCTCCCGTAAACATCGCTTTGGCATCTTTATGACTTTTTATGGCAACAGTGCAAGAAATAAGTTTTTTCATGCAAAAAGATTTTAATTTCTTGATTTTGAAGCGATCATTGTGTGTATTCGAAGTTAGTAATTTTTAATCATGAATATACCATTTTGTAACTCAGAAAATATACTTTCAGAGCATCTATTTGATTTTTTGATTTTGACCACCGTTTATGAAATAGCGAGCGAAATGTAAAAAAATGAGGGTGTTCCTAATTTCGCCCCCCCCCCTCAAAATTTGTTGAAAATCACTCTAAAAATATAAAAATGTAATTTCGACACATATTCAACAGTATTTTTATACCTTTAGATGCCTCATCCACAGTCGAGGTGCAATGGCTGTTTTGAATGCCAAAAACATGAGAAATCGAAAAAATTGCCTTATGACTATTGTCTAAACGAATGGATCGACGTTTTGCTTCAACAGATGATGTTAACATTATATTTTTCATAGATATACTCATTATTCGGCATTTTCCACCATTTTCCGATGTTTTGTTACCGAAAATTGGAGGGGGACGAAATTCGGAACACATTTTCCTTTGACCAAAAACTGATGACCTTTGGTTTTTGGCCAGGGGCTTAAAATGATGAAAAGTTGAGGAAAATTCAATCCCGGGGGGATTATGTCCAAAGGTTCGAGGTACGCAAATCACGTTTTGTTGGATTCAAAAAATCAAAGGGGGGAGCGTAGGGGCGAAAAAGGCTATGGGTGACGGTATTTGGGCCAGATACCCTAAGTATAGGTATCTACTACCTATTCATTTCAAATTAAAAAGTAATGCGAATTTTTTGGCACGAACAAATAAGTAATACCGACTCGATACTGAGTATAAATTTAATATCATAAGCATTAATTTTTGTCTCCCATACTTCAAACAATAAGTAGGTAGGTACTAGGTAGGTGTAGGTACCTAATTTAAAAGTAACCGATGGAAAAAGTCGGGAGAATTTTCTCTGTATGCATTTTTTACTTCGCAAGTACATATGAGACGCAGCCAGGGATACCCGACCATATGTCGGAAAAATTTTTTTTCGTTTTTTTGACTCTTTAAATAGTACAGACTTGTACCTTTCGAACAGCGCAAACTGCATTAAAAAAGGTTGAGAAATGAATTTTCTATGATTTTTCAAAGTTTACCAAAAAATGATTTTCAAAAATCAAAGTTTTGAGAAAAACGCAAAACAAAATTTGGAACTGTTTTCAATGAATAAAAAGAAAATTATGTTCTGTAAACGACTTTTCTCATCGGAAATGGTTTATTTACGTCCTCTTACATCACTTTAGGTCATTGACCCCTTCCAGAAGTTGCCAGCATCGAAAATCGAAACCATACCATATGTTGGGAATCATCTTTTTTTCAAGAAATGACATTTTTGGTACAAAATTTGTTTTTTTAATAATCGTACACCACTGTAGTTCATTAAAACGAACCCGAAATTACGTGCATTGAGAAATGAAATTATAGTGCAAGTCAAACAACTTTACAAACCAAACGGTGAAAATCATGCTTTGAAAATTAGTGTTCAACAAATATCCGGATAATCGAAATGAAGAGTTTCAACGGGAAAAAATTGAATTTTCGATTTCGATAATCGATTTTTCAATTTCGATTTTTCGATTTCGATAATCGATTCTTCAATTTCGATTTTTCGATTTCGATAATCGATTCTTCAATTTCGATTTTTCGATTTCGATAATCGATTTTTCAATTTCGATTTCGATAATCGACCTTTAAATTTTGTGAGGGTTCGTGAAAGAATTCGGGAACTCTCGGAAAAGTTCAACCGTTTTCGGGATGTTTTCGGAGCTGTTCGGCAATTTCCGTGTGATATCCGGATAATCCAAATAGTATTTGGTATTTGGATATCCGGATATTTGTTGAACACTACTACGTTTCAATAATAATGAAAGTTGTAAATTTTAACATATTTTTATAAAATTCCGACATATGGTATGGTTTCAATTTCTCAGAGGCCTTCAGCAAAATTCGTTTTTTAACCAAGAAGATGACACTTTTGGGACCTGAACCTATTCTCATATGAAAGTAGAGGGTTCATAGTATACAAATTGATAAAAAAAAAATTTCCCATATTTTTGGTCATTTTTTCTTAATTTGCGTTTTTCTCGAAATTTACTTTTCCGACATATGGTCGGGTATCCCTGGCTGCGTCTCATATTGTGATGTTACAACAACGAAACTTTTACGATGACCAAAAAATTAGATAATGTTTTCCTGAGATATTTTCAACATGAAAAATCACTGAAAAACATGTAAACAGGTGAGTAGTAGTTCTTCGAAGAATTTTTAGAAATTCTAAAAAATGAAAACGACTGAATTTGTTTTTAAACGCGATGAAAGTATTTATTTGTCATAGGTAAATCCATGGTTCTTTAATCGAAATCGACACGTACCTAGGTAGCGCTAGTGTGTGCTCGTTTGAAAACGGTGTAGAAGAAACCAGGAATCCGGAACGGAGCTGGAGGGAGGAGGGAGGAGGGCCCCCTCCGAGCGATTTTTCCGGAGCCGGAGAGACTTTTGTAAAAATTTCGGAGCCGGAGCTACTTTGAAAAAAATTTCGGAGCCGGAGGGATGTTTTAAAAAATCCGGAGCCGAAGCTGGAGCCGGGGGGACTACATTGGACCCCCTGCAGCTCCTTGCTCCGGAGGTCCCTCTTCGGAGGTCCCTCCTTTGTATTTTCAATTTCAGAACGTGTTCATTTCCCTCACCATTCCAGTTTGGTCCCACGCTGTGATGCGCACTCGCTACTGTGCATCACACAACATGTGTGTGGTTTGAGAATCACTATATCAGTGTCCAGTGTCACAGTGTAATTTCTCATTCCTCTACCACTGGGACACAGTCATTGCTAATTTCTCTACCGCTGGAACACACACATGTCAATTTTGTCTACCACTGGGACACACGGGGTCAATTTACTATACCACTGGGACATACGGTACCTCAAGCCCCCTGAGGAGGTTGGAGGAGGGGAAAAAATTCTGTGACACTTGATTTGTGTTTGGAGAGGGAGGGGGACAATTTCCGTAAAAAAATTTAAAATGCAATGATTCCAAAATCGGTCGCGAAAGGGTTAACCAAGTACTGTATTTTTTATTATTTTCATTATAATTCCTTAAAATTATATGAAAATTTCGATTTTTCATCTTCGGAGGAGGGTCCCTCCAAGAGGGCCCTCCGGAGCTTTTTTTATTGAGCCGGAGCCGGAGGGACCAGACCCCTCCCTCCGGATCCCTGGAAGAAACCGTCATGTCAACATAGCGTTTATTCAAAAACATTATGTTCTTACAAATTTCTCGAAAACGACGACATTTGAGTAATTGTTTGCCTGAATAGCTTTTAATGATAATTTAATTTGCTTTAAATTCAGTCCTCATAAAAAATTACGCATCTGCTATCGTTTTCGAGAAATTTGTAAAATAATAGAACGCTCCCATATAAACGCCATGTAAAAATTATTTTCCACGTCATCGTCATTTTCAAGTTGGCCCCTCTTCACTCCGCGCACCTCGCCACGTTTCAGGTGTCGATCCCGAATAGAAAAGAAAATACATACGGACGGCCAAAAACTTGAAGTTGCCCCCCCCCGCCCCAAAAAAAATGAAGAACGGTGGATTATTAACAACAGCGTCTGAACTAAGTATTCTTGTTTCTAACGTAAGATTGTGTAATACACACAACTCATGAACAAATTCCAGTCTCCCAACTGGGTATCTTGATTTTTGAAAATGAATTCGGCGAATTCGGGGGTTTAAAAGGGAACCATCGAAAAAAATAGTAGGTACATGACTTCAGTACCTTGGATTTTGACAAAATTCACAGTGGTAGTTATTTGTAATTTCGAGTAGGAAAATCGCAATAAAATTTTTCAGCTCCTTCGCTCAAAGTGAGGCAAGACTAAGGACCATTTTTGAAAAAATCAGTTTTTCGTGGGTAACTCGTAATCAAAATGACTTGGAAAAAAAGAAAGAGAGCTAACAAAGTGCAATCTGAGTTTCTACGCCTACGAAATTCATCAAGCCTAGGTAGTTAATAATATGTCCTACATGTTCATTTTTCAAAGTCAGAACGTAAGAAAAAATTCCACCAATTCTAGGAGATGAAGTGACGATTTTCTGGGTATAACCAAAACTCAGTCAATATAAAAAAATATTTTGATTAGGAAATTGGAAATTTGCATCTCGGCGTTGTCAAATTTTGATTTTTTGAAAAAATTAATTGTTGGGCTGAACAATTAGAAAATTTGATAGTTAAAATATTTTTACCAAAATCAAAACTTGGCAACATAGAAATACAAAATTTTCAATTTTTTGTATCATAATAGATTTTTTTTCGTTAATGTTTGAAAGTTGACTGAGTTTTTGGTTACTAAAAGAACATTATTTCGTTTTTCAGAAAATAAAAATCTTGAATTTTTAACCATGTACATGTACATTGCACATACAACTTTTCAATGAAAAGTGCCCCCCCCCCCATAAGTGATATCGAATGGAGCTATCAGTGGTTGAAGGAAGTTAAGAAGTTCCCAAATTACAAGGAACAGGAAGGTGATCATATTTAGTTTAATTAAGGTTGCATGTAACTCCCCCAAAATTATTAATCGAGAATGGTTCATTTCGTTCATTTGTTCGATTGTTCATAAGAAGATGGGGTCCGTAAAGGCAGAATACCAGTTGATGTACAATAGAGATTCCATTTTTCATATTACTAAACTGATCTGTTGGCGCGTCACTCATTAAATTGAAACTTTCAATTATTGTGTGATGGTCCAGACGATTCGAATTAAAACATGCTTAAATAATTGCTTATTCATTTTACAAAAAATAAAAATGTTACACTTGAGTTTGTTCGAAAAAATTAGGTAATACCTACATAAATTATTCAAACTAATATTTATGAGATCGTTAACCCCTCTAAAATATGCTACATTAGGAAATAAAGAAAATGAAAATTAAATTAAGAACCTGAGCAGGTATCCATATTCCTAAATAAGAAGGTAGATAACAATTAGGTAATTTAGAAATCATCAACTGTAATACATATTCAATAAGATCCATAAATTACATATACCTACCTACCTATCAAAATAAAATACGAATAGGTAAATACGTAGATATTACAAAAAATGTCTTCTGAACTAAAAAAAAAAAAAAAAAACATTAATTAGATATCGCATTCGTTGGTAGGTAACAAATAGCTAAAAACTTTACTTACAGGTAATTACACATTCTCAAGTTATGAGTAATTCTCATTAAAGATTCGAAACAGCAGATATGATTTCCATCACTTCCTCCAGCTTCAATACCAATAAATTATCCTTCGAGAATTCATCATTTTTCAAGGCATCAATCAACTTTTCCTTATATTTGGTCGCGTACTTGAATAACTCGTGAATTGACATATTTGCGTCAAAATCTGTAGCATATTTTTTTGACACCTTTGCCAACATGGTATTCATATCTTGAGACGAAATCCTCGGCATTTTTTCAATATCCGTATAATATTTTTTCACCGATTTGTTATAAATAGGTATTTCTTTAGCGTACAGTAACTTCGTTGTGGCCGAATCTTTATTAAAGTGTTGTTCAGATATTGAGCACGAATCCATAAAAACTTGGGCGATCACAGTGAAACATGAGTCGACTATATTTGACTTATGAACATCGAACAAGAAATTTGGATTTTTAATCAAGTTCACCCAAAATCGTAAAGGTAAACAGTTATTTTTCCAAACGTGAACTACTTCTGGATCGGTGATATTGTGTAAGCGTGCTTGATCATCCAAGAAATCAAACATATATTTGATTGCTATTGGAAAACAACTGTTCTGGTTGTTTTTCTTGAATATGACGTTAAACAACTCATCAACAAACCTTTGCAGCGAGCTTTTAGTAGCCAGTAACCTCGTTAGGTAAATTTCAGGCATCATCGCATGGTTTTCATTACGATCCACTTCATCGCCTTGCGAATTGAAAGGTTTGATAAGATGCCATTCTTTGAGGTGTAGATCACTGCCTGGTATTAGAGCAGTTGTGGATTCAGTCAAACTCTTTTTTCGTGTATTGGAAAATGATATCGTTGACTTGAGCTTGATATTGTTTTTAAGCTGATTTCTGTTCAAAATTGGCATCATACCTAGGGTTCGATAGTTTATTTCTTTATCGGATATCAAATTCAAAACGCTACCATCCGGAACATTGTAATGTTTCAATGTATTTATTTGTCTCCATTCTCCTTCTGTTATTGAACCGGAATCGTCATCGGATAAAATAAACGTGGTGGCTGTATCACGAAACCACTTAACATTTAATTCTGAAGGATTTAGACTTCTGGTAAAATTTATTTTGCGATGAATGGCATCCACAGCTTTTTCTTTAAATTGTGATATCGTGTCGCAATCTAACACCAGAACTGGAACTTTCTCAATCGCTGATTCCAATTCAATGATTTTGGCAGTTTGTTGTGAAATATTAACGTAGATTGTCAATGGACGATAGTCAAATTTAAGTCGGAGTATTTTATTTTCACTCAAACAGTATCGAGCTTGAGATGTTATCATATCAACTGGACCCCTACTGACGTGTTCTTTTATGGCATTAAACAAGTTAAATAATGGTCGACCAGCGGATTTTTTGAGAAATTTATAAAGCAAAAAAGAAAACCAAGCTGAGAGCATTTTTTCCACTACACTTTCAGTTCTTCGAAGCAAAAGCTTTGGATGGCTTTTACCTTGCATATTTCTTTCTATTAATTCGGCCAGCAGTGTTTTGAGAATATCTGTACAATATTTCATATCTTTTTGCAAGGTGATCATTATCATGGATGCAACATGAACACGATCATTCATTGAAAAAGTTCTGTGATTTTCCAGTGTTCTCACGAATGAGAGTAAAAATCTCCTATTCATGATTAATTCTTCAAATAATCGTAAGCCTTTTTCTTTATGAATTAAGATGGCCTTTCCATGGAGTATAATAGAATGATCGTTGATACTTGGGAATAAAATATTCATCACATAGTTGTGGTAGTTTAGGAATGGTAAATGAGTGCATGAGTCGTCCACTATGGATGCAGCTGCTTGAGTCTGAAGTTCGGCAAAGGCTTCTTTACATTCTGAAGCGACGCGTAATTCAAGTCTGGTCATTTGCAATTGAGTTTTTTTCAATTTTTTCACCGTTTTCGTTACTCTTTTCTTGCTAATCAAGCAAAGAAATGCAATTGATGTGATTGATAAAATTACAATTACTATGGAAGTAATTACAACATAAATTAAGTATTCTGTATTTGGGTTTTTATCCGGAGAACTAGACTCTCTTGGAACGATAACTCTGAAATCGGTTCCAATTGATACAGTAATTTTATCGTGCTCCGCTAAAAAGTCATATTTTTGCTCAGAATCATCTATCTGATTTGATGATGATAATTTTGGTAGACGACAAATCAGTTGGTTTGAAGAAATTGAGATTACATCACAAGTATGATTGCCCACGTTCACTTTGATATCATTTTTTTGGCATGCATTGTTGATGTTTTTCCCTTTGATAATCACAAAGCTTTCTTCATCAATTTCAACAGAAGAGTTGAGGAAATATTGAAACTGTGGATCGGGGTATAACAAAAATTTGGACGCTTGTTTTTCAGAAAGTGGAATACTATCATTAGTGAAATTGGCTTTTATGGAAAAATTCATTTTTCGCGGATTTTTCACATCTATTGAATCATTTGGAATGTCCGGTATATAAGGTGATGAGCAGTTCAGTATGGAATCGTTATGGAGTTTACATGGACTCTCATAAACATAGCCTTCGTTGTAAAGGTGAAAAACCAATTCTTGTGCAGGCTTTGGGACAGCAATGTGTATAAAAATTGTAACACCACCAGATGGGATACCTTTTGGCTGTATATTAAAACCTTTTTCATCACGTTCTTTATCTCTGACATATTTAAACGTGTTGTTGATGAGATTACGAACATTTTTATCAAATTGCATACTAACTGTAGCGTTCTTTTCTGCAGATGTATTGGTAACACATTTTATCACATCTGAAGTGAGTAAAAAAATCGTACATAATATATCACCAATTAAAACCTGAACGAGTTTCCCAACAGCCAAATTTTCACCTTTGATGGTCAGCTCTGTGCCACCGTATATGGGTCCGCTGTTTGGGGAAACTTCTAAAATTTTTGGATCAACAAATTTAAAATTTTGTTTGGACACGACAGGTTTTTTATTCACATAGACTACAACTGGTCCTTCATAACCTGGCAATGCACTCGATTTGTCAGTTACACAAGTAATCGACTTCATTGGTTCATACATTTCTCTATATGGTGTACAAGCTACACCAGCCACAAAAATTCGTTGATTAATGTCTTCGAATGTATAACCCAAACTTTCTCCTTTGATAGTAACATTAGTGCCACCTTCACAAAGTCCTTGCAGAGGCGAAACAGACAAAATAGATGGAGGAGGTGAATCTGTGCATGTGTTAATGTGTCTCAACACTTGGTCATCACAATCACCTTGAAATTCGCAAGAGTTTGAGCTTCGATACCATCCGCAATTGTATTCTGTGTTCAAAGTCAAACAACTGGTGCAGTTATTAGCCATGAGCTGGCATTTATAAATAATCACGCTTGTTTTAGAAAGGATATCGATGAAATTGGAAATTTTCCACATGATTGAGACAGTAGCATTAATTTTTGATGTATTTTTTGCATATGTGTATGTTGTATTTTCACAATAAAAATAATTATTTTTCATCACAACATTCTTAGTGTCAGTCTTTCCTTCGATGTTGATCAAACATTTCAAGTTTGATGTAGTTTCACAAACGTCGTAGGATTTCATATTTGGAAATTCAATTGCAGTTTTTTTGTCAGATGAGATGGTGATATTTGGTTGGAATTCAGTAAAGTTGCTTTTTGCACAATCGGTAATTGCTGAAAATGTACACTTATTTTCCTTTGGGCACCAGATACATGAGAACCCTGAGGATGAACATGCTTTGCAAGAGTTGTAAGTTCTGCAATCAAAAAATGTTATGTTCATCTTCGCAATATTGGGAAAATGATTTGTACTAATTGACAAGGTACCATTCAAGTAATGCTCATTCTTTGGCAGTAGTGGAATTTCATGTTTTCTGGGGGTTTCACAGAGAATAATACTGTAATTAGAAACTGCTTCGTTTACGTTAGCCTGTGTGGACAAACTTTTATCAGCGAAAACAAAATTGCAAGAAAAATCATCATCAGTCTGAGGTAAAGTTGTGATTTTTAACTGTATATTTCCAACCGCTCCAATTTGAAATTTAGAACTGTTTCCTATGATTTTAACTTCTTTTTGCTGACATGAGTTGATGTGTCCCATCCTCTGGTCTTCACGATTGTTCTGAAATTCGCAAGTGTTTGAGCTTCGACACCATCCGCAATTGTATTCTGTATTCAAAGTTGAACAACTGGTACAGTTTTCAGCCATGAGTGGGCATTTATAAATAATCACACTTCTTTTGGAAAGAATATTGACGAAATTGTGAATTTTCCACATGATTGAGACAGTAGCATTCATTTTTGATGTATTTTTTGCATATGTGTATGTTGTATTTTCACAATAAAAATCATTATTTTTCATTACAACGCTCTTAGTGACAGTCTTTCCTTCGATGTTGATCAAACATTTCAAATTTGATGTAGTTTCACAAACATCATAGGATTTCATACTTGGAAATTCAATTGCAGTTTTTTTGTCAGATGAGATGGTGATATTTGGTTGGAATTCAGTAAAGTTGCTTTTTGCACAATCAGTAATTGCTTCATGACACTTCTTTTCCTTTGGGCACCAGATACACGAGAACTCAGAAGAAATACACGCTTTGCAAGATATGAATGTTTTACAATCAAAATATGTGACGTTTATCTTCACAATATCGCGAATATTAATTGTGCTAATTGTCAGTGTTGCGTTCAAGTGATGTCCATTCTTTGACAATGATGGAATTTTACTTGCTTCAGGAATTTCACAGGATACAAGATTATAATTAGAAGCTGTCTGATTTAGGCTACCTTTTGTGGACAAATATTCATGATTAGAAAATATAAAATAGCATGAAAACTGATCACGAATCTGAGGTAAAGCTGAAATGTTCAATTGCATAGGTCCAACAGTACCAATTTGAAATTTAAGAGAATTACTTCCTAAGATTTGAATACTTTTTCGAAAATCAGACGAATACCACAGCTCAAAATTATTATAAAAACAATCACATCTAACGGTACATTTATGATTTAATCCGCACCAGCCGCAGCATGAAGCAGAGTTCTGTAGACAAGTGTTATAATCGATATATTCGGAGCAGGTTGAATTTTGCGGTACTCTCAATCTGGTTAAATAATGCTCTGTCATTACATACAGGTAGTCCTGATTGGGAGAAAACAACAGATCGGAATTCACTGGAGATCTCTCCTTCAATGGTAAGTCTGCCTCCGCACACGCGTTCGTTAAGGTCTTTACAATAATACGCTTCAAATGGCCAATATTAGTGCCAATAAATACGTAATGATGACTTTCGCTTGTTTTACTAGCGATAGCTGTAGGAATTTGATCAAATGTGATACTAGGATATCCGGTTATGGACATGTTACCAACAAGAGGCATATTTACATCCAACGAACAAAAATTCGAGTCTATAGTTTTATTGATCTCGGCACACGGCTGATTTGGTATTGTGGTATCAAATCCAAGGTATCCTTCTCCTTTGAAACAATTTTGAATATTTTCGGTAAATTTTTCATTGGTGGCTTTTATCGAATAAATACACAGAGCTCCCTGATTTTCAAATTTATTTAAAAGTGTTTCCTCGTTTTGGCTTTTGGAAAATACTCCAAATAGCACATCATCGTCAGGTTCAATATGCATAGATGTTGCTATATTCAGACTAGGTTTTCCGATGGTAGCTGCTTGTACGAAATTATAAGTCTGATTGTTATTGAATTTGCATTCGATTGGAATCTCAGTATATCCTTGTAAGAGAGAATCGCCATTATCACATAGTCTGATCAATTTTGAAATATATGACGACTCATGCGTAGTAGAATTTTGTTGAGTAGTTAAGATGTAGTTGTATTTTCCCGAACTGAATCCGTACACATAATTCACTTTATATTTATTACGATGCTTGGCATCAAATTTTTCTGGATTTTGTGCTGCATTATCATCGTGAACCTTGAAACGTCCATCCTTTGACTTTGTTGCTACAAATAATGCTGAATCATTAACAGAATTCTCACAGTATGGCATAACAAAGTATATTGGGTTTGTCAGCTCGTCAAGTTTCCGAACCGGGTTATTTTTCCCAAAAAATGCTACTGTTGTTGCGTTTGTAAAATTTTTCTTCTTATAACTGAAAATCTGTTGTTTGGTAAAGTCAAGTTGACGTATGTCACCATTCAAGTTAAAAAATGAACACCAGTAGCTATATGTGCCTCCACAAGAAATCAATTCAGAATCTTTGTAATTTATCAAAAGATTCGTATTGTCGGAGAGACGTGATGCAACATTTGCCAACAGTTTTAAATCTGATGATAATTTATACAAACGATTTTCCGTACCAATAAATACCGTTCCTTGATTTTGATGAATTGTTAAACGACGAAACTTCGATGACCGAAGATCATCGGATGATATTTTCACGTCAGATAATGGCTCAACACTTCCTGGCTGGAAATACAGCATAAACAGCCACCACGGAATGATCAATCTATTGAAAACCTCCATTATTCGTTTTGATCAAAAGCACCCAACTATTCTTTTTCATGAATCACATGTATAATGCAATGGTCGAAGTGTAAGCTCGAATTATTCTTCAGGCAATGAGATATTCCATGCACATATTATGAAACTCGTAGTTGCTAGTATATCTTCATGATAACAATCTGAAATAAAAATGTAAAATGGATAGTATACCTGCGCTTATCCCTTTTAGTTTAAATGGATAGGTATTTATCGTTATGTTAAGGAAATGTATTTAGATAACTAATAAGTTATTCGCTGCTAAAGAAATGAACGCATGACAAAAAAAGTTCAGGGTCGAAACACAAGATATACAAACGACAATTTAAAAAATATGATTGTATTTGTAAGGTTTCTTTCGACTTTATTGTATCATTTGAGATTTAAAATTTAAATATTCGTCCAGGGACGTGTCAAAGTCGTAATTATTGTACGGTGTTGAGGAGGTGGGGGTAAAAATCGCAAATTTTCCCGCTGCGAAAATTTTCTAATTTTTTTAAATCAAAATGCAACTTGTCTCTTTTCTTGACTTTAAATACTAATTTTTTCAAATTCTCAAGAAAAAATGCATCACTATTGAAAATTATCTCACTAAAAAATGTGATTTTGATAAAAGTGAATGGGTAGTAGTCTTTTCCCTCTCGGCTGTTTTAGATCTGGCTATGAATAAAAAATTAGTCTTCCTATTTACGAGTAAGGTAGGTACTTTTATTTACTTTTCTGGAAACTGTTTCAGAGACCATTCGAATTTGACATTATTGAAAGGTCAATAAATTTAAATTTTCTGCCTTGAATAATATTTTTTTAATTTTTCTGATTTAAAATATTTACAAATTTTACAAATGTTTTGAAAAGAAGATAACATTTTCCCAAAATTTTCAACTCGAAATTGATTTTCCCTACTAGAAAAAAAATCAATTTTGTGATTATTGTGGCAGATGATCTGTTCCTTCTACCCTCAATTCCTTCAGCCCGGTCCTGATCTGTCCATTTAGAAATTATTTTGGAATACTTGAAAATAATAAAATCTGATGTACTTGCAGACTTTTCTTCCCTTAGTTAATTTCGAAATTTGATTGTTTTGATGCATAAATAAGTAGGTACTACAGCTAAGGAGAAGTTGTTGATATTTGTTTAAAAAAAATTAGGTAGCCGTGCAACTTCTGTCGTCTGAAAAATTGTCGTTTTAACCATCAAATGGTGTCGTTAATTTTTTTGTCATGTTAATTGTCGTTCAAACCGCCTTTTTTGTCTCGCGATTATGTATTTTCATTCTTAAAATATTTGTTGGTGGGAGGGGTATAGGTATACGTATGTGCATTTTGATTTTAAAAACACCAACGACTACTTATGGAGCATAGAAAGTAAGCACATAGGTTGGTAATAGGTATGACCTATTTCTTCATGCTCATCCCAGTTGGAATTGCAAACGTTGAAATTTTTAAAAAGCCATACAAATTCAATTCTGATATCAAATAAGCTAAATTATTCCGCGTTTCGTTTCCTATCAAAAAACTTAAATGCAAGTGAATACCAAAGAATGTAACGCTATACAATCAGCAATTTCTTCACTGAGAAAAATGGAGAATGAAAAATGAATAAAAAGTGTTGCATAAAATTATAAATTTTATTCAAAAAAAATAAATTTTATTCAAAAATAAATAAAGGGTATAGCCGGGTTTTTGATGAAATCGGCCCCCTCTCCGATTTTCTATCTAACCCCCTCAGGTGGTGTACCTTGATGTAAAAAAAATTCAGAAAAATTTTTGACCACCCAAACCCCTCCCTTCCAGAGTTATGGCCATTTTATTGCATTATTTTCAAGAATTTTTAATTTCAATGGAAGTGAAGGAAATTTTCTGTTCTTTGGCACAAAGTTGCATCTCGTAGAGGTGTATTTACGATAATTTTCTCAAAAATTTTGGTGCACTCCTTCATAGTCCCTGCGGTTAGCTCGGGCATACTGCACTTTTTGAACACGGGTTGAAATGTGGTTTTTATTTTAGTATGACCCAAAAGCAAATTTTCGAGAAGTGGAGACGTCAAAAATTTCCCTTAGGGGCGGAGGGAGGGGGAGTTTTAAGGGGGGTTTTACCCCTATTTTTCCACATGAAGGGGTTGGGGTAAATTTGGTTTCATTTTCATATAATTCGACCCCCCTGAACTCGAATATGCGATTAGTTTTCCGATCTGAAGCGTAGAATTCACACAATCGCATGATTTGTGTCGCGAAAAGAGGCCAATTTTGAGTAAAAAGAGGTAAAATTGCGATTTTTTTCATCTTGAGACGAGTAATGTGGATCAAGTAAGGTTTGAAACCAGTTTTATATACATTTCAAACCCTCTGAATTCAAATTTGTGATTGGTTTCTCGATAGGAAGTGAAATGGATTCTTGATCGTCGTTTTTTGGTAGTGAAAAACAGCCAATTTTCGATAAAATCGACTCGAATTCGCAATTTCCCATCTTCTCAGCCCAATACCTCGAACCAATCCTAGTATGAAACCATTTTTATACGTGATTCGAACCTCCTGAACACGATTTTTCGATTAGTTTCCCGATTGGAAGTGGAGAATTTTCGCAATCGTGAAATTAGTGTAGCGTAAAATGTCCAATTTTTGTTAAAATCGACTCGAATTCGCAATTTCCCATCTTCTCAGCCCAATACCTCGAACAAATCCTGGTATGAAACCATTTTTATACGTAATTCGAACCTCCTGAACACGATTTTTCGATTACTTTCCCGATTGGAAGTGGAGAATTCTCTCAATCGTGAAATTGGTGTAGCGTAAAATGTCCAACTTTTGGTAAATTCGACTGGAATTCGCAATTTCCCATCTTCTCAGCCCAATACTTCGAACCAATCCTGGTATGAAACCATTTTTGTACGTAATTCGAACCTCCTGAACACGATTTTTCGATTATTTTTCCGATTGGAAGTGGAGAATTCTCTCAATCGTGAAATTAGTGTAGCGAGAAACACCCAAATTTCGCCAAAACTGACAGGCCCGTGAACGCCGTATACTTTCCACGAGAACAGCGTGGAAAATTTGATGCATCTGTACGGGTTTAATACGACGAGTGGTCAGTTTTAATTGTTTCCAACAATGAAACAATAAAATATATCAGTTAATGGATAAGTAATATCAAGAAAATTATCAAGAAAATTATTTGACAGTTGTAACTTCATGTTAGAAAAATTGTGTCAGTGAAATGCTAGCATTTCGTTAGCAAAGCGTTATAAAAAAAAAAAACAACACATTGATAACCCATTAAACACAAGTAACTAACCATATATTATTGAAAAAAAAAAAACAGCAACAAAATACAAATAGGTACCTATCACAAGAAACTTGGAAACTGACCACTCGTCGTATTAAACCCGTGCAGATGCATCAAATTTTCCACGGCGCTCTCGTGGAAAGTACGGCGTTCACGGGCCTGTCAGTTTTGGCGAAATTTGGGTGTTTCTCGCTACACTAATTTCACGATTGAGAGAATTCTCCACTTCCAATCGGAAAAATAATCGAAAAATCGTGTTCAGGAGGTTCGAATTACGTATAAAAATGGTTTCATACCAGGATTTGTTCGAGGTATTGGGCTGAGAAGATGGGAAATTGCGAATTCGAGTCGATTTTAACAAAAATTGGACATTTTACGCTACACTAATTTCACGATTGCGAAAATTCTCCACTTCCAATCGGGAAACTAATCGAAAAATCGTGTTCAGGAGGTTCGAATTACGTATAAAAATGGTTTCATACCAGGATTGGTTCGAGGTATTGGGCTGAGAAGATGGGAAATTGCGAATTCGAGTCGATTTTATCGAAAATTGGCTGTTTTTCACTACCAAAAAACGACGATCAAGAATCCATTTCACTTCCTATCGAGAAACCAATCACAAATTTGAATTCAGAGGGTTCGAAATGTATATAAAACTGGTTTCAAACCTTACTTGATCCACATTACTCGTCTCAAGATGAAAAAAATCGCAATTTTACCTCTTTTTACTCAAAATTGGCCTCTTTTCGCGACACAAATCATGCGATTGTGTGAATTCTACGCTTCAGATCGGAAAACTAATCGCATATTCGAGTTCAGGGGGGTCGAATTATATGAAAATGACACAAAATTTACCCCAACCCCTTCATGTGGAAAAATAGGGGTAAAACCCCCCTTAAAACTCCCCCTCCCTCCGCCCCTAAGGGAAATTTTTGACGTCTCCACTTCTCGAAAATTTGCTTTTGGGTCATACTAAAATAAAAACCACATTTCAACCCGTGTTCAAAAAGTGCAGTATACCCCCGTTTTTTCATGCTAACCGCAGGGACTATCACGTTGTTTCGCCTATTTGAAGTTTTCAATCGTAAAAAACGCCATATAAACGAAGAGCGACCACTTTTTAAAAATATCCCAAAAACGTGTTTTTTAACGTAGATTCACGTCACGTATTCACTTTTGGCGACTTCGATGCACCAAGGGCCAAAAATCGCGAAAAACCGTACAAAAATGTTGTTTTTTTAGCATATTTTTAAAATTTTGAGCGTTTTGTAAGGAGAGAAATGACTGAACGAAGAAACTAACGTCGGATTCGTATTTATCGGGTCAATATACCCTGATCAACACCCTTTTCGCGATCGTTTTATTTGAAGACTCGAAATTCGCTATTTTTGTCATGAAAAATCAGTGAAAAAGGTGAATTTTGAGACTTCACGCAAAACGATCGCGAAAAGGGTGTTTATCGGGGTATTTTGACCCGCTAAACACGAATCCGACGTTAGTTTCTTTATTTGAAGGTTTTTTCCGTATAAAGCACTCAAAACTTGAAAAATCTGCTAAAACAACAACATTTCTGCATGGGTTTTCGCGATTTTTGGACCTAAGTTCAAAGAAACAGCCAAAACAAAATAATCAGGAAAAATTTTCATTAAAAAATATGAAAATGTGCAATACATTACTAAAGCAAGAAACACAACATTACCCTCCAACCTTTACCTATAGTGCCCACTTTGTCAACCGAAACGAAAGCTGCGTATTTGAAAGAAATTATACCATTTGGTTTTGGATCGGCGAATCGCGAAAAACTCCGAAGTTCGGTAATTTATGATTTCCGCTCTCTATATGAGCTTAGGGGCGTCTAGAGGGCCTAAATAAAAAAACTAAGGCCAAATTTAAAATCAGAAACCCAAATTTCATTTTATAATACCACTTCAAGTTATAGTTTACTACCCGAAATTGAAATTTTGGCCTAGTATTAGGTATCCAAGTTCAAAATTTACAGTTTCATATTCTTTAATGCAGATTTTCCCTGAGTATTTTGTTTTGGCTGTTTCTTTGAACTTAGGTCCAAAAATCGCGAAAACCCATGCAGAAATGTTGTTGTTTTAGCAGATTTTTCAAGTTTTGAGTGCTTTATACGGAAAAAACCTTCAAATAAAGAAACTAACGTCGGATTCGTGTTTAGCGGGTCAAAATACCCCGATAAACACCCTTTTCGCGATCGTTTTGCGTAAAGTCTCAAAATTCACCTTTTTCACTGATTTTTCATGACAAAAATAGCGAATTTCGAGTCTTCAAATAAAACGATCGCGAAAAGGGTGTTGATCAGGGTATATTGACCCGATAAATACTAATCCGACGTTAGTTTCTTCGTTCAGTCATTTCTCTCCTTACAAAACGCTCAAAATTTTAAAACTATGCTAAAAAAACAACATTTTTGTACGGTTTTTCGCGATTTTTGGCCCTTGGTGCATCGAAGTCGCCAAAAGTGAATACGTGACGTGAATCTACGTTAAAAAACACGTTTTTGGGATATTTTTAAAAAGTGGTCGCTCTTCGTTTATATGGCGTTTTTTACGATTGAAAACTTCAAATAGGCGAAACAACGTGAAGAAGTGCACCAAAATTTTTGAGAAAATTATCGTAAATACACCTCTACGAGATGCAACTTTGTGCCAAAGAACAGAAAATTTCCTTCACTTCCATTGAAATTAAAAATTCTTGAAAATAATGCAATAAAATGGCCATAACTCTGGAAGGGAGGGGTTTGGGGGGTCAAAAATTTTTCTGAATTTTTTTTACATCAAGGTACACCACCTGAGGGGGTTAGATCGAAAATCGGAGAGGGGGCCGATTTCACCAAAAACCCGGCTATACTTACCCTTTTATCCAAAAATAATAAATTTTATCAAAAAAAATAAAGTTTATCCAAAAATAATAATAACGGGTCACTATTCGCAAAATTAGCAATTTTTATCAAAAAAAATAATAAAATTTATCACGAAATTTGATAAAGTTTATTGCATAGAAAATAAAGTTTGTCAATTTTGCGATAAATATTATTATTTTTTGAATAAATTTTACTAGTTTTGTAAATGGTGCCTTTTTATTATTACGTTTAATAAAATTTATTATTTATTTTTTTGAGTGTTCCATTCTGTTTTTGAAGGATTCTTCTAAAAGTCGACTTCAGTCAAAAAATTAAACTTTGCAGGAAACCAAAAGTAATCGAATTAGGTAAAAGTATTCGGGAAGTGAAATTTCGACACAGTAAGTAAGTGTTGATTTTTCATCAAGTTTGTTCTACTTTCAAAAAATGTAATAAAAATTTTTCAAATTTTGAAAAAAATACAAATTTTTCTTTAAAAATGTTAACTATACCTACGTTTTTCAAATTAAATCCAGTTGAATGGCGCGCTTCTAAAACTGAAAAAAAGATGAAAAACCAATAGATATTATCACATTTCTTTCGTATTTTTGTTTCAAAAGTTTCAATAAATTTTGCCTGTCTATAATTTTTGATCGCGATCGTTTTTATATAGAACCCTTCGTATATTTCTAAGAAACTTCCAAAGCATATCTACCTAAGCTTACATAATCACGTTGAAATTACCCAATTTCAATATAGTTCAATGCCATGTCGAATAAAAAATCTTAATACTCTCAAATTTTAAAGCATGTTAGATTAATTACTTACCTAATGCTAATCAGCAACTTGAATTAATGTAAAAAGAGGTAGGTACCTACTTTTAAAATTCTTTTCAATTTAACCAATCATTGCCACAAATTTTCAATTCGCATTCGAAAAAAACGTCAATAATATCACAATGATACATTTTTAAATTTAAAAATAAAAGTGGCGAATCGTTGTCACACTTGTTACGTCCGTTGCTGTGAACTGAATCATTATGAATATTTCCGGAGAATTTGATAGATATCGAGTACCCGACTAAAAAATACGAGCATGGGTTACCCCGTATACGATAACAATTTATTTTCAATAATGATGTAGATATTTCAACATCATAAGCAGAAACAATTCTATGTACCGGTTATCGAATATTCTCAAACTGTTCTCATTGGCTCGCGTACCTATACTTATTTTGGGAAAATAGGTATCTCAAATTTTTGAAGAAAAATATGGGACAGTATTTTTTCAACACAAACCTTTCCATTGAGAATTATGATTAGGTATCAAACTGCGGGATTTTACGGTAGATATTTAAATAACAAATGAAGGCATCTATAAAAATATACTAGGTAAGGAATATTGAATTTATAAAAATTAATTTCTGTTGCTGTGTAATTTTTGAAGATTGAATACGTATCAGCAGAAAAAAATTACGATTACCTCTCACAATTCAAATATCTATGTCTGACTTTTTCATTTTTAATGAAATTGCATAATTTTTTCAATAGCCAAGTTGTCCTTGTATGACAATCTCCTGTAACGAAACAATTTTTTTCTATGATAAGATAGCAGCTCTGTTGTTTTAGAGGTCATCAGAATATGTATATATTCGCGAAGTTGGTTTAGTTTTTCGTAAAAAGGCAAATGTACCTATATCTTTAGATACCCAGGGAAAAATCTTCAGGCATGAGGAGGTCTGAGTCATCATGATCATGTAAGATCAGTAGGGCAACCCAAAATATTTATTTAAATTTTTTTGCAGAATTCCGATTACAAAAGTAACAAAATCATTTTTCGTTTCAAAAAATTTCCTTTAAAATAGGCCCAACTTCATTTCGAATATATTCGAATATTTTGCCTAAAAATGCATATTTTTACACATTCGATAACTAATTGAATATTTTAAAACTGCCTTCAATCGATTCAATAAATCAAAAATAGGGTACCTAATACTAATAATCCAGTTGTTTTTTTTCGTTTATTATTTATATCAAATTTTTATATTTTAGAGAGCGATAAGGTAATTTTGAATTTCTAAAATTCGTCAAAATTCGAGGATTGAACTTTACCGCCTGAAATCTTGGATGTACGAATCTTTTATAATGTACTTTCGATTTATTTTTGTTTCGGCTCAAAACTTTATTTTGAGTTGAGTTATTTACTTTCATTGTAGGTAAGTATATTTTTTTGAAACAGAATTTTTGAAACAGAATAAAATTCAAATACTTACAGACTCTTGGTTCATTTTCTTTAATTACAGTATTTTAAGCTACAAATTAATTTTAAATATTAAAGTTCTAAAAATTATACGCATTTATTACCTAATTTCACCTATTTCATTTTGAATGATATGCTACTCTCTCATTTCGAACCAGTGAAAAATCACTGATAAACAGTCAGAATTGCAGCACAGGAAAAATCAGTGAAATTCACTGATTTTCGGTGATTTTTCACTGATTATTCAAAGAATTTCACAGATTTTTCAGTGAATTTCATAAATATCACTGAATTTTCAGTGAATTTTCACTGATTTCCAGTGATTATCTTTCATTGATTTTCTCCTGTGCTGCAATTCTGACTGTTTCTCAGTGATTTTCGGTAATTTTCACTGATTTATAATTGAGAGAGTACATTAGGTACGTTACAATGACAATTGAAACTTTTCAAAAAAGCATCCCTAACTATTTCGATTTTTACGAGCTGAAATATTTTTGAAAAAAAATTGCAATTTCGACGGAAAATGTAACTGTAATTTGTTTTCCCAATTTCTTGGGTAAGTTCATAATAAGTTTAACTATTGTTTATTTTTCGCATATATTGCGTAAAAATTTCTCTCATAGTAAAACTTGGTTATGAATTTTATAACCTATGTGTGAATGTTCAAAAAGAAATATTCTATAACTTTGCACCAGTTGGATGGAATTTCAGATAATGAAATAATTTTTCCTATCTTCTGATTTTCAAAGAGATATTCTAAAATTATCGATATAAAATTTAATGGAGCTTGAATGTGCGATAAACTAGAAATAAATTTGATTCATATTTTCAGCAGATCTTTGTTAAATTCAAATCATTTTTCAAAGTCCAAGTAAAGATCTACGTCTTCTATTCGTGGTGTTACAGGCTATAGAATTGTTTTACCAAATGAATTGTTCGATTTTTTGGCTAATTGTAGGGCTTGGGTTGTTTTCTCATCGATATATCGTATATGGGAATATATCAGATGAAGAACCAAGTTAGTTTCTCTCTAGTGCGTAATTTATTAGATATAGATATGTTACAGACATTGTTGTCAATCTAGTCAATGATATCATTGTCTGGGCAAAGTTGTCAATGGCTAAACAGGCAAGACAAGACAATGACATCAATGACTAGGCATTGAATCAATGACTGCCATATCTTAGGCAATGAAGACTATCACTTTTTAAAACCACTTTACATACCTAATACCTATTTATTTGTGTTATTAATCACAGTTTTTAAACAGAGATGTACTCGTAAATCTCTTCCATTAATTTTTTTTTGTTATTTTAGAAATGAATTCATAGTTTTTATGAAGTATTGGCTGCCAAATTATTTTTACTAAGAATGGAATTTCGATGATTTGGATCCAAATTTATTCCAAGTTCAAGTTTTTTCAATATCCAATTTAAAAAAATTTCCAGCTGTAAATATCTTTTAATTTAAATTTTCTCAAAATTTCTCAACTTTGATTCTTTCAATTTTATATTTTGATTACGTATTTTTTAAAATTTCTTCTAAGTAATCCCTAACTAATTGACTTGAAAAAAATAAAACATAACGTCAATTTTTCCTAATTTTTAGAGAACATTTTGAAATTATTGAAAAAAATTGTTGAGTTTAAACAAAATTTTGAAAAATATGAAGTTGAAAAAAAAATTGAAGATCATGGTAGTTAGGAAAAATTTCTAGTAGTAGAATTGTTTCCAGTTTAAATTTTTTTTTAATTTAAATTTTCTCAAAATTTTTCCATAAGATTATTTTGTATGTGCTATCACACATTACAGTGCTAATATAGGCAGATTAGGTACACTTTATAACACACATATACGTAACAATGTAACAACCCACTTCTATTTCATTGCCTATCATCATTGCCTAAATCGTCATAGACAGTGACTTCATAGACTAATCAAAGTTGTCATAGTCTAGCCAATGTCACCAGGTAAACAACATTGGCTAAAATGCCTAGCCATTGACAACTTTGCCTAGACAATGATATCATTGACTAGATTGACAGCATTGTCTGTAACAGATACATATCAATCCCAAAAAAGTTCAAGAAACATTCGTATTAAAAATATTTTCAAATCGAAAGAACCATTATATTCAACGTTTCTAGGCCTGATATAATTTTTTGTATTGTAGATAATTCTGAATTCGAAAGTGATGAAAAAAAAGGCATCGAAAAATTTCAAGATCCATCGTATCGAAAACTGTATAAAGTTGAATTGAAAGCGTTTAAGGCCAGAACATTTGATAAACTAGTAAGTTAGTCTCTAAATACAAATCAGTCAAAAATTTAAGATCGACTGATTGAAATCGACGCGATCATGTCACTGATTGGCAGTAAGATTTCAATAGGTAATTGTAATTCCATTGTTAATCAGTGAAATTTCACTACCAATTTGCGATGTGCCGTTCGATAGGTTCGAAGTGTCGGATGCTGAAAAGGTGATGGTGAAGCTGTAAATAATTTTGCTATGTTTATTTCCACTTTGAATCAGTTTTACGAAAACATAGTCAAATATTTCTATCGAAATCGCTATTCCTATTGGTTAAAATTTGTCACGTGACCTACTGATAACATACAGCTTCACCTTTTCAGACCTTTGCGAAATTCCACCAGATGGCAGCCACTCCGTTGCGCATCGCGAATCGGTGAAAAATTTACTGATTTACTTAATAATAATTGATGAATTTTCATTTTTGAATCAGTAAAAATTTTAATTTACTGATTTATTTCAGTGGTTGACAAAAAAATTACTGATTCAGAAATGAAAATTCACCAACTGAATCAGTAAATTTTTCACTTATTTCCTGCAGTAACATGATCCCGGATATTTAACTGCAGTAACATGATCCCGGATATTTAATCAGTCAATAGATTTATAGAGTACAATTTTCATACAATGTGTTCGACTTATTGTATGATATATATCTACTTACATACCACCTTTTTATGACCATTTTACAGTTCTTAATTTTCTTTGATTGCGCGATCGGTTCAATTGAGACCAGCCTGGAAGGATTTTACACAGTTTTGACGTGCTCCCAATAAGATCTGGATCGTCGACCCATCGATCATGTGTATCATTTATACTCGAATAATCGTTGGGATACCGAATGATAGGAGGATTTTCTATATATTATATAGAAAATCCTCCTATCATTCGGTATCCCAACGATTATTCGAGTATAAATGATACACATGATCGATGGGTCGACGATGCAGATCTTGAAAAGCAAAAATACAAGAGAAACTTTAAAGAAGATCGTTATAAACCCCCGACACAAAAAATAAGATCTGTATTATAAAATTGTTACGAGAGATGCCCGCGGCAAGGATGAAATGTACATGTCGACTGTAAGAAAAACGCTCCAAGATATTCGCTCGAAGGATTTGGAAAAGTATCCTGACGACGAAACCCTCTACACGAGATTCGCCGCAAGTTGTGCCAGATTATTCCGTATAGCCTGTTGCCTGCATCGTGACTATATGTCGACGTTTTATCACAAATCTTATATTGCTCCCAGACTGAAATTTCCCGAACTTTTCATCGATATTATTAAAAATTGGTACTTAACTCCAGAAGATATACAATTTATAAACGTAGTACTATCCCCGCAAAACTTCCAAGAAAAAAAACGTCGGCCGATTAAATACTTTCCATTTAAAAATAAAAAAGGCGATGACATTGTAATCCCGTACGAAGATTCTGATGTTTGCTTGATATCAAGGCGCCCGTAAACCTTTAAGATCCTGGCATGTACATATTTACTATCGTTTTAATTTCCTCTACCGTATAGTATAGTCGAATTACTGCATCCGTTCGCTCAGAATGTAAAAAGCAATTTGACGACTGATTCTTAATCTAGAAGGTATTTAGAAAAAAATAAGCTTGGGTGCCATTTTTTCTAGCCCCTCCCCTTCCGAGGGTCCACCCCCTTTCTTGGAAATGCGTGTATTTCCCCTATTATTGGTTATGCAAAAAAATATTTCAAGTAAAAGTTCTTTATTGAAGACTTCTCTACATTTTTGGTTATTACAAAAATTTTATTTGGAGCAACCCTTGCGCCCCAAATTTCAAAAATGTACTTTCAGAAATACTCAAAGTCGAGTTTTTCTCATTTATTATAAAAATTATCGAAGATAGCGCGAAATGTGTAATAACAACAAGTATTCAGAATAAAATTTTACACCTAGAGAAATCATCGCAATACCCCACCCCTCACTCCTAAGGATCCACCCCCTCCCCCTTTTCCAAAAATCTATTTCGTCCAGTGGCAAAGCGCGTTTTTTGGCCATAAACGGAAAATTTTGCGAGAGGCATGAGGTTTCGTACGGTAAAAAAGGATACCATGAGAAATTTTTCGAGCCTGGGAGGCCATTGCCAAACCCCATAGGAGAGACAGGGAAGGTTCAGCCCCCTTCTCCATTTTATGTAATTGGGTTATTGGATCTGTTTTGGTGTCATTTCTGTATCATTGAATCCAGCTAAAATCAAAAATGTCATTACTGTCAAGATTTGAGGAAAAGAAGCATCTCAAATTTGAAATTTTTCTACTCAAATTTTCGCATTTTTCCTCAAAAAAAACTTAAAAATTATATTTTTTTTAACTTCCTGGGTCCAAGTTGCTGAAATTATACCATTTTTTTTCACATTTTTCGGCAACTGTAATGTTTACGAGGTAATATTCATCGGTCGAAGTTTTTAAAACTATTTCTCAATACTACAGGTCGAATGCAATAAACACAAATCCAGAGACTACCCGCAAACCCTCTCTGGAGGGAGATAGAAGGTAATTTTTGACTAGTATTTTGCTCAATTTTGACTAAGTACTTTGAAATTGAAATTATAGTTTATCGCCTTTTTTTATCACGTAATCGAGAAGTAAAACACCAAATAATTTTCTGGTGTTCGTGAATCCAAATCAATCCAAATACCTTAAGTAAATAAATTTTCATTCAAGTCACGTGGAAGGGCGGAGGGGTGACTACATCGACGAAAGAGAAAGTGAAAAAGGATGAACCTATGTAAGAGAGGGGGTAATATTTCAACAAAATAAAAAAATTATTGACATATATTTTGAAATTTGGTTGAATGAAGTTGAAAAAAATGTAGTTCTTAAGCATTTTTGAGGGAAAATGCGAAAATTTGAGATGCTTCTTTTCCTCAAATCTTGAGAGTAATGACATTTTTGATTTTAGCTGGATTCAATGATACAGAAATGACACCAAAACAGGTCCAATAACCCAATTACATAAAATGGAGAAGGGGGCTGAACCTTCCCTGTCTCTCCTATGGGGTTTGGCAATGGCCTCCCAGGCTCGAAAAATTTCTCATGGTATCCTTTTTTACCGTACGAAACCTCATGCCTCTCGCAAAATTTTCCGTTTATGGCCAAAAAACGCGCTTTGCCACTGGACGAAATAGATTTTTGGAAAAGGGGGAGGGGGTGGATCCTTAGGAGTGAGGGGTGGGGTATTGCGATGATTTCTCTAGGTGTAAAATTTTATTCTGAATACTTGTTGTTATTACACATTTCGCGCTATCTTCGATAATTTTTATAATAAATGAGAAAAACTCGACTTTGAGTATTTCTGAAAGTACATTTTTGAAATTTGGGGCGCAAGGGTTGCTCCAAATAAAATTTTTGTAATAACCAAAAATGTAGAGAAGTCTTCAATAAAGAACTTTTACTTGAAATATTTTTTTGCATAACCAATAATAGGGGAGATACGCGCATTTCCAAGATAGGGGGGTGGACCCTCGGAAGGGGAGGGGCTGAAAAAAACGGCACCCAAGCTTATTTTTTTCTAAATAGATTCTAGATTAAGAATCAGTCGTCAAATTGCTTTTTACATTTGGTGCGAGCGGAAGCCTTTTTTTGCAGTAATTCGACTATACTAGTAAGTTGAAGTGAAAATATATGATTTTGTAAGGTTTTCTTCAATATTTTCGCGAATTTTTGAGATATCGGGCTAATTTCCCCTCCTGAATTCGACATTCTTTCGCTACAAATCTCCCCAACCCAAAAAATTCCTTCTCCCCGACCGCATTTTTGGCGATTTTTTGTTAACAGAAGATGATTTTTTATCATGATACTCTCGTGATTGAAACCTTTCCTGATTAGTGATTATAAATCATGCTAATTAATTACGCTACATACGTGAAATTTAATCAACAACGCGTATCACTGAGGACATGATTAAAATTCTTTTTAAAAATAATTGAATATAATTTCATTGAAATTTGTCAGAGTAATGAGCATTTTTCTGCGCGATTTTCCACCCCATGCAAAAGATCCATGAACTGGGCGCCTTAAAAAGTCATTTTTGTCAAATATTGACCAATTTTGAATCTGAAAAAACGATTCGACGCGTCTCGTCGCGAGGAATCCAAAAATGTATTCGTTTTTCAATTTTGATCAAGTTTTGTGCGAGTTTTGGGCGATTTTCTCTTCGCATCCTATACCCAAGGAATGGCTAATCAGTCGTTTGTGCTTGTTTGTGCTGGTGTTATTTCCGTTCGGGCCGCCTTTTCGTCCGAGCTACAGACATTCTTCTTCAGAATTTGGTCAAAATGCATTTCCGAATATACCGTTCGATTCGTCTCTTCGAGAGGAATCCAAAAATGTATTAGTTTTTTAATTTTGGCAGAAAAATAACGTATTCAAATTTTTTCTACCCTTCTCCATTTTCTCTCCCACCTTTCGAAATTTTATCAATTTCAAAGGGGAGGGGGCAAAATTGGAAAAAAATTGTCAAAAGGAAGACGATATTTAATGTACTCGACTATAGAGGAGAAAAATGGCGTTTTCAGAATTTTTCCACCCTCCTCCGTTTTCTCCCCCACCCCTCGAAATTTCATAAATTTCAAAAAAGAGGGGGGAAAATTGGAAAAAAATTGGTAAAAGGAAAAGGATATTTAATGTACTCAACAAAATGAGAAAAATGACGTATTCAAATTTTTTCTACCCCCTCCATTTTCTCTCCCACCTCTCAGAATTTTTAAAAATGTTGGGAGAAAATATTGGGAGTGGGAGAGAAAATGGAGGGAGGTAGAAAAAATTTGAATACGCCATTTTTCTCATCTTACTGAGTACATTGAATATCCTTCGAAATTTAAAAAATTTGTTTATTTTTCCAGGATGCTGAAAATGCTAATAATATTCAGGAAATCATGGGTGAGCTTGAAATTCTAGTCGATCAATACCTCGCTGGAGGCGAGGGAATAGGACAGGTAATTTGTTTTCTCTTTTGTTTTTGTTTTCCTAAATTTCCCAAAATTTTTAATAATTGGAATTTTTTTTCCTTAGCTGCCAGTGTTGGATCTGGCAAATGAAGAATTCGATTTTGGAGGTATTCCTGAAATTGTACCAGGGGTGGAAATAATGGAAGCTGGTGTCGTTTTTCCGGAGGTCGGGTTACCAGAAGCTGGTGTCGTTTTTCCAGAGGTCGAGTTACCAGAAGCAAACTTGATGATCGATGGGGTTGACCTTGGCCCTCACGGCCAAGCGCATCGAGTGGGCATCCCTACCCACTGAGAACGTGTTACTTTTATGCGATGCATGTTCTACGCTTTGAGGTAATAGTTTAATTTTGTAACTTTTTTTTCTCAAAACCAAATTCAAGTTTGCCATAACAAAATATATTTTTTCAACTAGTTCGAGCTCTACGGGCATGTTTTTATGGCCCGGGCGTTGCCAGAGGCAGATCTCGGCCACATGGCAGTAGACCCATTATTCCCGTAATTATTTCCAGAGGAAAGTGCGCTGATGAATACATGGAGAAATTACATCATATGGCTCCTTCCGCACCGGATCGCGGAGGCAACCGTAGCCATGCTGTCGTTGCCCAAATTTATGTAAATTTTTGTTTTTTGTTTTGTGTGTTATGTGCTATTTTATTTTTAGATATATAATTTTTTTTTATGTATTTTTAAAATCGAAAAATCGTTCGTAATTTCACATTGAAATATACCGGGTGTCTGAAAAATTCTAGCCCCCTCCCATCCCCTAATTTTACCAGTTTATTGAAAAAATGAGAAAAAAAAAATTAATGTTCATAAAAATGTAAATTTTGTTTCTTTTCGTTTCATTATCTTGAAAAATTTTTCCCTCTTTACTTTTAGGGTTTGGAATTTTGATTTTAAATCCGATTTTTGAATGTATTTTGAATTTGAAATCCATTTTTGTAGAAAATTTGTATTTGCAATTTTAAATCAGTTTGTCTCGGATTTTATCCAATCCTGCAATTTTGGCAGGTAACTCGGAAAAGCTCTCATTTCTTTTGTTCCGCAAAAAAAAATTGGTATTCAGTACAGATATGCACCGAATCAGGTTCAGCAAAAAAAAAAATTCTGTAAGCATAGAGTGTAACATTGGACCTCAAAAAATTCTCTCTTCGGTAATTTAAGTGCGAACAGAGCGATTACTGGGGAGAAGGGGGTCTCAAAATTGTCTAATAAAATCAGGTTTTAAATTTCTCTATTTTCACAACAAAAAAAATAAAATGGAAAATGAAAAAAGTTCATATAGTCAGATTAAATTTTCATCACCCGAAAATTTGAAAATTCTGTGATGGTTTTTTCACAGAATTTTACAACTGAGAGTTTTCCAGTCTTCAAATGTGTAGCTTTGAAATCAGGGAAGAAAGCGAATTGAAGATTATAAAATATCATTTTTGAGATATTCTTTAATTGTAGTTAATTAAAATTTGAAAATTTCTAAAAGAAAAAAAAATCGTTCTTAAAAATAATGTATTATTGCGAGACAAACTTGGAAAATTGATTAAATTTAAGCTAAAAATTTTCGTCAATTTTACACGCTTCGCGATTTTCTGATCAATTCTTTTCGAAAAAATTCTACAAAAAATTTCCAGATCATCAGGGATTTGAAAAAACTTGGTTTAAAAAAGACTGACCTATTTTTAAGGAAAAAAAATTGTCAATTTTTCAGGAATTTTGTTTTAATTTGTACTATATGTTTTTTTTTATCATGTTTGTCCAATAATTTCAACAATTGTTGTTTTATACTGTTTTTTATCATGTTTGTTCAATAATTTTAACAATTTTGTTATTCTTATATTTTTTCCCATTTTTGTTTAATAATGTTAATGATTTTGTTTTTATACTTTGTTTTCTTTTTTCAAATAGAATATTTTTTCCTTAAAAATTCGCAAAAATTTCTTTTTAATTTAGAAAAAATACATTATTGGTATATTTTGAATGAAGAAAAAGAATTTCCAAAAAAAAATTTTTAAAAGGTGAAAGGATGAAAAAAATTCTGATTTTTATTTCAAGAATGATCTTTATTTTTTATTAACATTTTCATTTCAAAAAAAAGTGCTCTTGGTTTTTTTTTTGAAATATTTGACCATTTTGTTAAGTTGTAATTTTTGTAAAAAATCACGATTTTTTCCTTCCTAGCATGCTAGATGAATGGCATATCTAGTTGGAAGAAAAAAAATTGAAATTAACTCTGAAACAGAAACTTAAAAATTAGTACAAAAAGAGTTGAAGTAATTATATCAGTGATGCATCTATTTTCAAAATAATCTTTGATGAAACAACAATTTAAAAAAGTGTATCTTTTTCTTGTGAGTTATTATAATTGAACTGGAACAAATCCAAGTTTCTTCTAACATTTAATGTTAGAAGAAACTTGGATTCGTTAATATATTATTAAATAAACGAAAACTAGTAAGGAATTCAAGAATCTGCTTTATTAAAAACACCTACATGCTCATAAATTATTCAAAATATCACATACTTGTGTATAGGGAAGCCCTAAAAAAAATGCTACGCATGTACATTACATAGGTACCTACTTATATAAATAACATTAAAAAATTAAGTAGGTATCGATAAGTACCTATTTTCGAGTTTTCTTAAATCCAACATCTTAATAAATTTAAAAATAAAAATGTGAATAGATCAACATAAACGACGTTGCATGAATTAGTCTGACCACGAAATCAATTTCTGAATTTTTCATTTTTACTGAAAAAATAAAAAACAAAACTAGGTACGTATTTTTTGAATTCTTTTGGTTGCACTCGGTGACGATTTTAAAAGAGGATTTTGAGAGGATTTTCAGCTGTATTTGAATAGATTTCAAAAACTAGACACACTCTGTCAGAAGAGCGGACTTCCTATTATGTACAAACTAGGTATTCTGTGAACAGAATTGTACCAAAATGTAAGTTCAACTTTTAGGGCCAAGTCAAGCTTATGGCTTGTGAATGGTTAATTTTTCTGATGTCTTCTCTTGTTAAACCGGAGAGACAAGGACAAAGACTTTGTTTCTTCAACCTTTGTTCATAGGCGTGAATGGGCCTTCTGAGTAGGGTGTGTCAAAACTTTGAGCCCTCCAATAAAATCAAAAATAATATCCATGTCCAAAAAATTTTATTAAGAAATCGACAGTTTTCTTAGTGTCGCAAAAACAAAGTTTCAAATTTGATTGGGTAGGTAATCTAGGTATCTACCCGTATGTACTTCGAATTGTATGAAAGTGCTAAGTTCATGGATCATTTTTATAGGCTTTTCCCCAGTGCTGGAAAGTTCCAAAATTTTCTGGAGGCTTCAAAACGTCTTTAACTGCTCCCAATCGATCCGAGAGGCCGAAAATAGGGCATATATACCTACCAAATTTTTCATCTTCTGCAGAGCGATGAGGTAATTTTGAAATTTCAAAAATTATCCAAAATTCGAGAAATGAACTTCAGCTCCAGAAATTTTAGATATTCCAACTCTAACAAGGGAGCTACCCGAGGTCGGACACGCGGAATGAAAATTTTTTCACAGGCTTGTAGAGCATCACCAAAAACTTCCACACCCATGATGCTCTACAAGCCTGTGAAAAAAATTTTTCATTACGCGTGTTCGATCTCGGGTAGCTCCCTTGTAAGTAAAATTTTGAGCCCAAACAAAAATAATCGTAAATAGGTATATCATAAAAGAACTCCATATGAAAAATTTCAGATGATGAAATTCATTTTTCATATGCAAAATTTCAAATGCTGAAATTAATATTTCAAATTTTGGCGAATTTCTGAAATAAAAATTAAGCAAGTGACTTTTCATCGAAAAAGGTAACTTAAGGGCTTTTTCACAACATGACAATTAGCGTTATTTAAATTCTCAGAGATTTTGTAAAATTGTGAGGTTTCCCAAAAAAAAGAATAATTTCTCAAGAAATTGGGCTGTACGTGAGTTTATTTCCATACTCATGTGAAAGAATGGGCGAATGGATTCCCAATTTTTCGGGGTATGCACGAACTGAATCCCACTTTTTCTTAAAAATTTCTTTTCATTCTGAATTTTTTTCAAATTTCAACTTCAATTTTCTTAAAATTATTCTCGACTCTTAATTTTTTTACAATTATTTCCAACACCAGAATTTTTTCAGCCCAAACTTTTCTTACATTTTTTCCATGTTTAATGTAAATGTACTTCTCTGAATTTTTTTTCAAAATAGTTTTCAGTACCCATTAAAAATTTTCTTGAAAAAAGAATATTGTTACCAGGACACATTTGGGAATTTTACCAAAAAAATTGAAAAATCTAGGAAAAGTATGGCACACCGGCACACCCATGCCTTTGTTACAGGTTGGCTTTGTATTCAGATTCCTCTTTTGTTACATTTATTTTTTCAACCTTAGTTAGTTTTATTGCTGTAAGTGACCTGAATTTTAAATGAAAATTTAGAATGAAATTTTTATTTTATTCCTTTTCTTTGTGGTGCGGAAGCCGGCAGATGCGACGCGATTTAGAATGGGAATTTCTTTGTTTATTTTTCTTTGCGATGGACCACCTGCTGCGTCGGCATTTTTTGACCAAGACAAAGACATTTGTTAGTTTTATTGCCCTGTGTGACCAGAATTTTGAATGAACTTTAGAATGGAGATATTTCGTCTGCCGACCCCCTGCTGAGAAATATGATGCCTTAAAGGGGCCATAAAATCAGTCTTCTTCCTAGGTCTAAAAATGCCAACACAGCAGATGGCCCATCACAAAGAAAAAATACAAAATAAAAATTCCATAAATCATGTCGCATCTGTCGGTTTTATACCACAAAGAAAAATAAACACAATCGAAATACCATTCTAAATTGCATCAAAAATTCAGATCACATAGGATAATAAAACATATAACAAAGGTTGAAGTAATAAACATAACAAAAGGAACCCCAAAACAACGCCAACCTGCCTGCCTTATAAGGAATTTTGAAAAAGTATTTCATCTGCCAACCCTCTGCTGAGAAATATGATACCTCAAAGGGGTAATAAAATCAGCCATTGTGCTGGTCAAAAAATGCTGACACAGCGGGTGGTATTTCAGAGAAAATATTTCATCTGTCGACTCCTTGCTGAGAAATTTGATGAAATCGCAGCAGAAAAGTCCAATCACAAACCTTTAAACTTTGAACTCAATTTTCTCGTAAACAGTGAGCTTTTAAGAAAATTTTTTCAGAACTCAAGTTGTAGAGCGTGAAATTCTTGCCTATCCTTTTGGCCTCCGTTTTTCTCTACGATGCACCGTTCGCGAGATATTTTCAAAAAATTGAATCAATTTTGAACTCGAAAAGCTCAATTCAATGCAAGAATCGACTTGAAAATTTAATCAGCTCTTCTCCTGTACACGTTCTAATTACGATAAAAATATCAAGTCGATCATATTATTTTCACTTTGCAGTTTGTACCCAGAAAGAAAATTAAGCAGTACATTCATCTACATTAGTATTTAGAAATACACAAATATATACAAAATTTAAAAATTAAAATAATTAGATAAAAAGGTAAGTATAGTAAACACTTAATTTCAAATTGGACGCGATTTACCTGAAAAATCCGAGTAATCTGACATAATTTTTATCAATTTTTCAAACTCAGACACGAAAAAATTTTGCTTCGAGAATTCATCATTTTTCAAAGCATCGTTCAATCTTTCCTTATACTTTATCGCGTACTTCAATAATTCGTTAACTGACACACTGGTATCAAAATCTGTAGCGTATGTTTTGGACTCTTCTGCCAACATTGCATTCATATCTCGAGATGTTATTTTCGACATATTTTTAATATCCGCATAATATTTTTTCACCACCTGGTTATAAATGGGTATTTCTTTCGCATACAGCAACTTCGTTGTGGCTGAATCCTTATTCAAATGCTGTTCAGATGTTGAGCACGAATCCATGAAAACCTGTGCGATCACGCTGAGACACGAGTCGACGATATTCGATTTACGAACATCGAACAAGAAATTCGGATTTTTAATCAAATTCACCCAGAATCGTAAAGGTAAACAGTTGTTTTTCCAAACGTGAACGACTTCTGGATCGGTGATGTTGTATTGGCGTGCTTGATCATCCAAGAAATCAAACATATATTTGATTGCCATTGGGACACAGTTGCCCTGGTTTTTATTGTTGAATATGATGGCAAATAACTCATCAACGAATTTCTGCAATGAGCCTTTGATACCTAGCAACCTAGTTAGGAAAATTTCCGGCATAATTTGATCATTTCCATTATGATCCTCCGGATCATCATGTAGGTCGCGAGGCTTGACAAGATGCCATTCTTTGTAGTGTGAATCATTGCTCTGTATTCGAGCAGTTGCGGAATCAGTCAAGCTTTTTTTTCGTATTCTGCGAATTGATGAAGTTGGCTCGTATTTTTTCACAATCAGGGGCGTTTTTAGGTTAAAAACTGGCGAATCAACTGTAATTTTCAAATTTGTTTCTTTAACGGATATTAAATTCAGAACACTGCCATTCGAAACTCCATAATGTCTCAGAGTATTTTTTTTCCTCCATTCTCCTTCGATTATTGAACTAGGATCGTTATCAGATAAAATAATTCCACTGTATGGATCACGAAACCACTCGACATTTAATTCTGACGGGTCGACAACTCGACCAAAGTTGATTTTTTGATGAATGACATCCAAAGCTTTTCCTTTAAATTGCGATATAGTGTCGCAATCCAACACCTGTACTGGAACTTTCTCAACGGGTGATTCTAATTCGACGATCTTGGCGGTTTGTGGAGAAACAGTGACATAAATTGTTAAAGGGAAAAATTCAATTTTATGTCGGAGTATTTTATTTTCACTCAAACAGTATCGAGCTTGAGATGTTATCATATCGACTGGACCTCTATTGATTTGTTCTTTTATGGCATTAAACAAGTTGAATAAAGGTTGCCCAGCAGTTTCTTTGAGAAATTTGTACAGAACAAAAGAGAACCAAGATGAGAGCATTTTTTCCACTATACTTTCGGTTCTTCTAAGCAACAGCTTCGGGTGGCTTTTATTTCGCATATTTTTTTCAATCAATTCGACCAACAGCGTTTCAAGGATATAAGTACAGTATTCCATGTCTTGCTGCAGAGTGATCATCAACATGGATGCAACATGAACTCGATCATTCATTGAGAAACTTTTCTCGCTTTCTAAAGTTCTCACAAATGATAGTAAAAATCTTCTATTCATGATCAATTTTCTAAATAATTGTATTCCGTTTTCTTTATGGATTAGGATGGCCTTTCCACTCAGAATAATGGAATGATCGGGTACGTTCGGGAATAAAATATTCATCATGTAAGTATGATACTTCAAGTATGGTAATGCAGAATATGAATTGGTTACGCTAAATGATGTTCGTCGGGTTTGAAGTTCGGTAAAAGCTTCTTTACATTCAGATGCGACACATGATTCAAGATTGATCCTTTCTTGTTGAGTTTCCTTCAATTTTTTCAAAACTCTTTCCACTATTTTCTTATTAATCAAGCGATGAGTGGCGAATATTATTAGTGATATAAAAATAATTACGCCACAAATGACGTAGTATTTCATTGGGGTTTCAGGAAGTGGAATTCGCTGTTTAGGAACAGTAACTTTGAAATGGTCTCCAATAGATATAGTGATCTCATTGAAGTCCACTAAATTGTCGCACATTTTTTCTGAGTCATATAGTGAATGGGATGACAATGATTTTGGCAGACGACAAATAACTTGTTCATGAGAGATTGACATTACTTCACAAGTATGGTTAGCAATGCTCACATTTATGTCAGTTTTCTGGCAAGCCTTGTTAATGTTTTGTCCCATAATGATTACAAAATTATCTTCGTCACATTCTATAGAGGAATTGATAAAATAATCAAATTTGGGATTAGGATACAACAAAAATTTGCAAGATTCATTTCTTTCCTTGAAGTAGATTGGGTTGCACATTAAACTGCCTTCAAATGAAATATTCATTTTTCTGGGATTTTCAGCAATCAATGAACCACCATCGATATCTGAAATAAAAGGTGACAAACAGGTCCATGTATTGGTATCATTGCATTTAATTTTGCATGAACTGTTGTAAATATTTTTTTCATCGTGTACACGAAGCAATAATCTATCATCTTGATGTGGCAAAACATCACGTATTAAAATTTCAACGCCGCCGTCTAGAATACCTTTGGGTTCATTGTTGAAACCTTTTTCATCACGTAACATGTCTTTGACAAAATTAAATGAGCCGCTGATTAAACGACGAGGGTTTTTATCGAATTCTACCGAAACATTCGCCTTTTTTTCTGTAGATGGATATGTGATGCATTGGATTACAGATGAATTACGTGAAAACACAGCGCATAATGTACTACCAATGAAAGCTTTGATAGATGCTCCAGCATTCAAATTTTCTCCTACGATGTTCACAATGGTGCCGCCAGATACGGGCCCATTATCTGGAAAGATGGACATAATTGCAGGATCGACGAATTTAAAATATTGTTCGGATACAATGGGTGTCCCATTTATTTGGACTTTAACTGGGCCTTCGCAGCCAGCCGATGAACTTGATCTTTCAATTCCGCAAACAATCATTGTCATTGGTACAAACATATCTTCATAGGGTGTACATGGTACTCCAGCTACTGTAATACTTTTATTGATGTCTTCAAATTCGTGACCCAAGCCTTTTCCTTGAATGGTAATATTTGTACCTCCTTCCATCGGTCCTTGTATAGGCCAAAATGATGAAATTGACGGAGGAGATAAATCTTGGTACATTTTTTGATAAGTTGTTGCATTAATTTCACAAGCCTTTACATAAGTAATTATCAAACTATTATTGATGATTCTTTTTGGACTATAAAAGCACTCTTTATTTTTAGAATTCCATCGACATCTTAATTTCTTAGAAACACAAGTTTCGCAGGAGGTAAATGTAAAGCATCGAGAAAATTCCATGTTTGTTGATACCAAATCGTTAATATGCTCAGTACGTATTAACAATTTTGTGATCAATTTATCCAAGATTGGAGACATCCTTGAAATTTTATTTACATCAGGTGTTGGACAAGATACGTTAAAACCAACAGACTTTTTATGCACTGTAGCAACTGTTTGCAAATTTTCATTTTTTAGGAAGAATTCACAATAAAATGTATCATTGATTGGAGGTAAATTCCTAATATTTAATTGCAATTTTTCACCAGGACTAATGTGAGGCTGATTAGATTTGTGTACTGTGATTTCAATATTGCTTCGGAAATCGTTTGAAAACCACGACGAGTACTCATCAATGGGACAGCCACATTTTGTAGTGCATTTATTACTCGATACACACCAGCCGCAGTAATTATGAGGACTCTGAATACATGTATTGAAATACTTATAATTTGAACAATTTTCCAATGTTATTGGTATCCTAATTCTGGCAAGATTTTGATCTGTTATTAGGTACAAAGTGTCATTGTTGGGAGAAAACAAAAGGTCAGAATTCACAGGTGACCCTTCATCGATTTGTAGGTCAATCAACTCACATGCACTATTCGAGTTATTCACTATTATGTTCTTCAAATGTCCCGTATTTGTACCAATGAATACGTCATTATGGTTTTCATTTTGTTTAGATGCAATAGCTGTCATACATGTGTTGAATGTAATAACAGGAGATTCAGTTATAGGTTGGTTGCCATCAAGAGGCATATTCACATTCAATGCGCAGAAATTCGAGTTGATCTTTTTATTATTTTTTATACATTGTGGTTTCGATAATATAGATCCAAATCCTCGATTTCCTTTTCCCTCGAAACAATTTTTAATATTTTCGGTAAATTTTTTATTGATTGCCTTCAACGAATAAATACACAAAGCGCTGTGATTGCTAGGTTCATTGAAGGTGGCTTCCATGTCTTTACTTTTGGAAAATATGGCAAACAACACATCGTCATCAAGTCCAATATTCAATGATTTCGCCAATTGTGAATTAGGTTTTCCTACTGTAGCCGCTCGTACTAAATTATAAGATTGATTATCATGAGTTTTGCATTCAATTGGCATCTCAGCGTATCCTTGTGGAAGAGAATTTCCATCATAACATACCCTAATCATTTTCGAAATATACACAGAACCTTGAGCTGTAGAGTTAAGTTGAGTGGTTAAAAAATAATTGTATTTCCCCGTATTGAACCCATATACGTAATTCACGTTGTGATTAAAACGGTAATCATTACTGGATGTGTTTAAATAGTAGAAATTACCATTTTCATGATGCATCTGAAGAAAGTTTTCCGGCTGTAGAGATCTGATAGCTATAGCTGATTGATTATAAAAATTACCACTGTTTGAGACTGCAACAACTAGTTTCTGAAGTCCATCAGAATTTTGATTTTCGTTAAATTGGCTGATGAATGCAATTGTTGATGCATTTGCGCTTCCTAACGGTATTCCTGGTGTGATTGATTCAGTGAGGGTGAGTTTGTTTGGGTCATTATTGAAACTATATGCTGAGCACTGACATGCAGTGGAAGTTCCACAGATTATCAATTGAAACATCTCGTAATCAACTACAAGAATTTTGTTATAATTTTCCGGATCGGAAGTACGACAAGTTGTTACATTATCCAACATTTTTAGTTCGGGTGAAAATTTATACAGGTGATTCATCGCGCCAATAAACACCGTTCCATTATCCCGATGTATTGCCAAATGATTGAGTTTAGACGTACCAAGATAATAAGAGGATACTTTTACTTCAGGGCCATTGGATAATGATTTGACCAAATTGAGCTGCAAATCCAGAACAAACAGCAGCCAGAAAATAGGTAATCCACAGAAAAGTTGCATTTTTCGCTAGGTGCAGGAGTATAAATTCATTACTTATTCTCAAAAATCACGCATAAACTGGGCTTTTTCGTTTAGTAATTTCATTCAGCTCTCGATGTATATTTTTTGAACGAAAAATTGCAGTTATACTTTTGGAATATATTGGTAATCTGAAATAAAATTTCGAAAAGGTCAATGTAGAATTGCGTCTTTCACAATTTATTTATTCATTTTTTAGATTATTTGTGCCCAATATAGTCAGGTCTCAATTGTGCAAAAAAAGCCTTCCGCGCGGGAACCCTGTTAAAATTGATTATGATTGATTCTTGTTCTAGACGCTAAAACAATATAAATTTCGATTGTATGTCTATTTTTCCTCTCCCCCTTTTCCTAAAATCCACACCCCTACCACATTTCAAATGTGTGTAGGTAGTAGGTACCGTCTCGTCTAATCTATAACTAGTAGGGTGGAGTGAAAAACAAACATCATGGATTTCAACCAAATTTGGTGGGGTGGTATACTTTGAGTGGGAGACTTCACAAAAAATTTTTGGGCCCTCGAGGGGCAAGGGGAGGTGAGCAGTAGGTACTCAAAGTGCACCTCCTTTTGAAAAAACGCGGTTTTTTGTGGTTTTTTGTTAATCAAAATTGTGTGAGAAGCCTTCTTAGCACTTAAAGACAGAATTTGAGTTTCTACATCTCCGTTGACCATCGCCACCCTTCTCCGATCAAAACTCAGACTGCTACCAGGGGGTTGAAAAGTTGCAGATTGCAATATTCCAAAAATATGAAATGTTCACTGAGCTGGAATGATTTTTTTTCATCGAGTAATTGAACAAGAAATTTTTTTCAACCTCTAAAAGTGAATCTTGAAAAAAAATTTGAAAGTTTTATACACCAGTGCAGGCTACAGCAAATCATAAAATTCCAAAATACGGAATTTATATCGACTTTGAATTGATTATTTTTTCGCCTGAAAATATTACGTACCTATTTTTTTTTCAATCACTAGAAAAATAGTTCGGAAATTTTTTGGAAAATTTTGTATGTCAGTGCAGCCAGTTACGAATCGTGACATGCTACACTATGGAATTTTTGCGAGGGAATATACATGTTCCGCGTTTTTTCAATTTTCTAGCGTTCTCTTATGCAGCCGACTGCCTACCAGCGTAATTTCTCAATAATGTCTTCAAAATTCAAATTTAAAACACACTTCTATTGATTGGGAGAAAAAATTGGTGCAATCCCTTGACGAAAAAACAATGCATTCGAGTTGACAATCAGTGGCGTCGTCAGAATCGAAAATAGGGGGGCACAAAAGGGGCCGTGTGTTGGACAACTTTTTTTGCTTTTTCGAAATGGAAAAGGTAGAGGGGAGGGGGACTGACTTTTTTCACCTGCTAAAAAAGGGGAGGGGGAGGGGATAAAAAGGGAGCCTTCTTCTGCCCTTTCGTCTCAGATAGATTATAGAATTGTAATTTTATTCATGCTCGAGCGAAGCGAGGGCGAAACTTTGAAAAAAAATGGATTTTTAATGTCCTAAAAAGACATTTTTTCATGTTTTAATGCTTTGAAAATCCTATCTGATGTAAGTGTAATGTAAATTTATAAATACAACATAAGTTTTGGGGGGGAGCAAGCGGGGGCCAGGATTTTTTTCGGGGGCCTGCCCCCCCCCCCCCCCCCCCCCCCCCCCTGACGACGCCTCTGTTGACGATATCGGAATATCACAACTAGCAACTGGCTACACAGACGTACAAAATTTTCAAAGAAGTATTTTTTATTTTTGATGATTGAAAACAAAATTATTGTGAATTTTTAAAACGATAAAAAAATTCATTCGAGGTCAACCCTAATTCCATAGTGCAGAATGTCACGATTTGTAACTGGCTGTACTGAAATACAAAATTTTCCAAAAAAATTCCGAAATATACTTCTAGTGATTGAAAAAAAAAATACATAATATTTTCAGGCAAAAAAATAATCAATTCAAAGTCGATATAAATTCCGTATTTTGGAATTTTATGATTTGCTGTTGCCTGGTGTATGAAATTTTCAATTTTTTTCAAAATTCAATTTTAGTGGTTGAAAAAAATCTCTTGTTCAATTACTCGATGAAAAAAAATCATTCCAGCTTAGTGAAAATTTCATATTTTTGGAATATTGCAATCTGCAACTTTTCAACCCCCTGGTAGCAGTCCGAGATTTAATCGGAGAAGGATGGTGATGGTTCAGGGAGATTCAGAAATTCAAATTGCATCTTTTAAAGGTACCTAAGAAGGCTTCTCACACAATTTTGATTGACTAAAAACCATCAAAAACACGTTTTTTTCAAAAGGAGGTGCACTTTGAACACCTAATGCTCCCCTCCCCTTGTCCCTAGGGGATTCAACATTTTTTTGGGAGGTCTGCCTCTTAAAGTAAAACACCTCACTAAATTTAGTCAAAATCCAAGATATGTTTTTTTTTCACTCCATCCTAATGAGTAGTAGATAATGAAAAAAATTTCAACTAAAGTTGTATCTCAACACCTAATGCACATTTTTATTCCTTATCAAAATCCATTTTGGAGCGACTACTACCCCCCTAATTTTGAAATAAAACGTATATCTATTGATAAAACTTCAAAATTATGTTTTCTTCTTTTTCAGCGAAAAGTTTCGGACACACGGCAAAATTTGTAATCACTAAAAGTATTCAGAATTAAATTTCCTTCGCAATGAACTACACTACGACCATTTCCCCCAACTTTTCCCGACAGGGTTGACCTCTCTGCCTCCTCCTTATCTCAAAAGTTGGACTCACGAAAAAAAAATTGCTCCAAAATTACCTAATCCCGGTAATGAGTGAAATTGTACATTAGATATCGAAAAACAAAAATCTTTCAACTTTTTTTCGTGGTTCAACTTTTGAGATGAGGGCGAGGGGGAGAAGTATACTCTGACGGGAAAACTTGGTCGAAATAGTCATAATATGGCTCGTTGGAAAGGAAATTTAATTCTGAATACTTTTGGTGGTTACAGATTTTGCCGTATCTCCGAAACATTTCGTAAAAAATGAAAAAAACGTGATTTTGAAGTTTTCTCAAAACATGTTTTATTTCCAAATTTGGGAGGGTAGGAATTGTTCCAGAATTTTTTCACTACGGTTCATACAATAGACGGTACACAAGTTAGAAATGTTGGATGGTGGGCCCTGTAAAGGGGGGGGGGAGAAAAAAATAGGCATACAAGGGAAATTCATTTGTTTTAGTTTCTAGAATAAAAATTATTCAAAAAATCAATTTTGACAGGGATTTCGTGCGGATGTACGATTGTGACTCTACTAATTAACGAAACTGCGAATTTTTGAAACTGCTACATATGTATTATTGAGCCAATAGCTTTTTTGAAAGGTTCAATTTCGGAATCGAGACGTGCATAAGAAAATATTGTACAATAAAATTTACAAAATATGTACTTACACTTATAGGTACACATAGGTAGATAACTTTTCCAGTATAAAATACCCATTGTTTATGAAATAGACCTAAAGTTATAAATTTCAGTGGTCAAATGAAACTTTTTAAGAATTCTGTTCCATGAATCCCCCCTCCCCCACGTAATTCTACAGCACTACCCATTTTCACAATCTCAAAAATGCAATCAAAACTAATAGATATGTATCGTAAACTACTGTCAAGTGGGGCTAAAATGAACGATTTTTGAGGTTTTTTTCAAATATCTCGACTAAAAAGGAAGATATCGACCCAATTTTTTTTTCCTGGCCGGGACCATCCTTTGGCTACAGAAACGATTTTTGGGAACAGATTCCGGATGCTCCGGCATAATACCATCAGGAGTTACAAATACGAATTCCGTACTTCGATTTTGATATTTTCTTAAGTAAAAGACTTCGACAGACTTCGCCGCACTCGATTCAACTTTCGCAACGTAATTTCGAACGCATTCTTAATTGAAGAGTAGCGGTGAAATCACGTATCGACTTTTTTTAGCCAAAATTTCACTCGCTCATTTTTCAGGAAAAAAATCATAACTGTGGTGTTTCTGAACCGTTTTTTGTGATCCAAAAACGAAATTGTTGCTAAGACTTCAGGCTATTAATATAAAATACACAGAAAACTTAGCTGATCGATATATTTTTTTAATCTGGAAAAATCTGCGCAATTTTTTTCAAAACACAATTTTCTCATTTTCATTCTTGATTTTTTTGAGTCTTTGTTTTCTATCAAAACATAGCAACACCATACATCCCGTGTTGAATTTGCCGCTGACGTTCCTACTTATAAATAATCATTCAGTACACAACATATGTGCTAACCTCCACTTCGCGTGAAAAGCTCAACAAAAGTCCGCATAAAATCTGTATCGTGGTGAATTTGTATTTCACAATCGCGCAGTGTTCATTTTAGCCCCGCTTGACGGTACCTACTTTAAATACTCACCTCAGCTACACAAAATATGGCGTAAACCTCCACTTCGCGTGAAAATGCTCAACAAAAGTCCGCATAAAATTGCATTACGTGGTGAAATATTTTTATGTACAACAATATCGTCAAATTATAGTTTTAGATTAAACAGTAATTGTATGTAATGGGTACGATTTTCAAATAATAATTTTGAATCATTACCGTATTCGTTATATGTATCCTTGCGAACTGAGTCATTGAAAATTATTTACCGAGAATGAATACACACGGTTACAAACATAGGCAATTAGGTCAACTTCCAATAATATAAATTTACTCATAGAGGCGATTGGCCAGCGATCGCAACATTATCGTGCAAACAATTTTTTTTCTCGATAATTGACGATCGTAATTATTTATTCGTAGAAAAAAGAGAATAGGCAAGCAAACTGAATTTTTTTCGAATGAAATTTGAGGTTGCGAATATCGATATTATCAAGCAGTTCAATAATTGAACAGGCGAAAGCGCAGCCAGAAAATATATAAGAGGTAGGGGGCACATTTTGAAAGAAATGGGAGGAGGTGATGAAAATTTAGAGAAAAATTGGGTATTTCATTATTTCAGGTACGTATTGCGGCCATTTTCAATAAGAGGGTGATTCATGTACTTTGTTTTAATGAAAAATCCCGTAGGCAACATTAAGGGAGGGCTTCAGCCTTCTTTGAACCTCTCAGCAGCGCCACTGAATGGTAGATTTAGACACAAGTCGCACAATAAGCAAAACAAATTATAAAGAATGTGAAAGATATTTTTTCTTATTCTGAAAGTTTAAGATACCGAAAATACATTTTCATTTTTATGTATGTAGGTAATAGGTTTCTACCTAACAAGAGAGGTATTCCAAGTTGAAGCAAAATTTTGAACCGAAACAAAAATAAATCAAAAGTACGTCTTGAAAGAATCCCATATCCACAATTTTAGGTGCTTTAGTTCATTTCTCGAATTTTGGCGAATTTTTGAAATTTCAAAATTTTCTCATCGGCCTGCAAAGTATGAAAATTTGATCTGGCAAACGAAAAAAACTGAACTCGGTATATATACCCTATTTTCAACCTCCCGAATCGATTGAAAGTGGATTTGAGACGTTTCGGAGTCTCCGGAAAATTTTGGAATTTCCCAGCACAGGAGAAAAGTTCATAAAAATGGTCCAAAATGAATTTCATCAGCTATAATCGCGTATTACAGATACTTAGTTTTTCTTGAAAAAAATTAAAAATACATTGACAACGAACGCATCGAAGTAAAAAGCTGAACGTTGATAGAGACCCCATTATCAACTTCCGAAATCGATTGAAAGTAGTTTTAAGATGATTCGGAGCTTCCAGAAAATTTTAAAATTTTCTAGCACTGGAGAAAACTCCATAAAAATGGTCCATATGAACTTTAGCACCTATAATCAGAATTGAAAATTGAGCTTTAATCGATCAAATAGGTCAGGAATGTGGGTGAATTCTTGATTATAGGTGCCTAAGTTCATTAGGACCATTTTTATGGACTTTTCTTCAGTGCTGGAAAATTTAAAAAATTTTAAAGATTCCGAAACGTTTTAAAACTGCTTTCAATCGATTCAGTAGATCGAAAATAGGGTAATACCAAAATTCCAGCTGTTTTTGTTTATTATCTAGATCAAATTTTCATATTTTAGAAGGCGATGAGGTAATTTTGAATTTCAAAAATTCGTCAAAGTTCGAGGAATGAACTTTAGCGCCTGAAATCTTGGATATAGGATTCTTTTATAATGTACTTCCGATTTATTTTTGTTTCGGCTCAAAACTTTACTTTGAGTTGGGTTGCCTTCATTGTAAGTATATTTTTCTGCTACTGAATAAAATTCAAATACTTACAGATTCTTGGTTCATTTGTTTAATTACAGTATTTTAAGCAACAAATTAATTATAAAGATTAAAGTTCTAAAAATTATATGCATTTATTTACTAATTTCACCCATTACATTCTGAGTGATATGCTACTTTAAGTACGTCACAATGAAAATTGAAACATCAAAAAAAACATCCCTAACTGTTTCAATTTTCACGAGCTGAAATATTTTTGAAAAAATTGCGATTTCGACGGAAAATCTAAATGTAATTTGTTTTCCCAGTTTCTTAGGTAAGTTCGTAATAAGTATATTATAGGTATTGTTTATTTTTCGCATATCAAGTATTCGGCATACCTAATTCGACAGCTAATTAGAAAATATTAAAAAAACTTAGGTCAGGGAAATAGCTTAATTGGTAATATTAAAATTAAAAATTGACTGTCTAATCAGGCCATTATCAGTTGATTTTTTCGTCAGCATTTCGCGTTGAAAAAATAACAGAAATTTGCGCAGGGTAATTTAGAATAGGTTATCGCCGCGTTGATACATATTATCATACGATTTTTGTAAAAAGAAATGTTGAAGGCAAAGGCACCTGTCTTATTAAACATGCAATACTTGATACCAGCATTCTAAATGAACAGTTCGCCGAATGCTGGTCAAGTAAGTAGCTAAGTACCTAATAATTTTAACGAAAGTTTTGAATACGGATTAATAAACATTTACTTCGGAATTCGATTAGTTCGAAATTGAAAACAGAAGTTAAGTATGTGTCTGGTGCAATCATTGTGAAAAAAATATTTATTTGGAGAGGTGAGTTTTTTTTGTTGTTTTTCAGTAAATGTTGCAGAGAGATAGACGATAGTATACAAATGATTAACAGAAGGGAGGAGAAAAGTTGATTCAAAGAATGTTAGATTCGGCATATATTTTTTCACTTAGCTTATCAACAATGAATGTAGTTTTTCAGCCTTTTGAATAACTAAAAAATAATTTTCCAACACTTGACATTGGTCTTGAATCAAACATCAAATCTTGTGAATTTCGTTCAGAATAGACCTAATTTAACTACGCGAGGAAATATTTACGAAACGCGAAAAAAAAAAATCAGATTTTGAAAAAAAATGGGTAAAGTGATTTATTTTGACTGGAGAACCTCTCGAAAAATGTTAGGTAGCACTTCAGCCAACGGAAGAAGGAACCAGGGGATCCTCAGTGATGTCACTTTTTTTTTAGAAAACGCAGGTTTTATACTCATTTTTGATAGCACTGTCGGCGCAGCATGTTACCCTGGTACCCTAATACTTTGATAACCACTGAAAAAGTGCGGTTTAGTTACTAAACCTCCCTGACCCATTCCCTTTGAAACTGGATACCACAATCACTTCAAAATGTAGCCAAAAATTTGTTTCGATCACGAAGAATAATTTTTTCACGAGTTTTTCATGTCAATGCAGCCCACTACAGTATCTTCAACTTTATTCTGATAAAATTCATGTTGCACAATGGCTTAAAATGAAACCAAACATTTTTTGGTCATGAAAATAACGTTTAATCATTTATTAAAAATGTTTGCAGAAATGCGGTCAATTGGGAAACTTTAAAAATTACGTAAGTAAATCAAAGTACCTGCAATCGGTAGCGGGAAGCTAATATCCTTGAAAATCGCTATCGCCCTTATGCAAGTTAACAAAAATTTTGATAACGAAATTTAACGCACGTAACGCTCAATAAAGACAGTTTTTAAACGGGGTTATCAACGTAATGAGTCTTTACGTCGATAAGTATAGGTAGCAAAATTTAAAACTTGAAGTTAAATTTCGTTATTAAAATTTTTGTAAAGTTGCATAACGCTGATAAAATTTAAAAAATTTGAAGAATAGTTGCCCAGGACTATGAAAAATTTCATCAACAATTATTGTTGATGGGCAAAAACGTTTTTTTTATTTTGGCTTATTTTCAGATCATCAATTCAGCGATCGATTTGAGATTTTAAAAATAGTCAAAAAATGTTTACGTTCACGATCTGAAAATTTTCAGTATTCTACCTCATGATAGAGGGAAAATATGGAATCAAATTTCATGCTCAATAAGTCAAGAAAGCGGACAAATTCGAATCGCATTTCTTCGAGGGGTTATTGAGGTACCACGTGAAGGTGGCCAGAGGCGGTTCGAACACAAATTTTTGGGGGTATGAGGTTCAAAAATGCCGACCACAAATTCAAAATTGCCGAATAAGAATTCGAAAATTCGAGAATTTTTTGCAAAAACAATGCGAAGCAACATCAGGACAGGGAAAAACACAATCTTTAGAGATCAACGTAACAAATACTTGAAAAGTAACATCATGTTCAGGTCAATTTTTAATCTTGCTCACGCCTGGAAATTATTCCTTGGGTTTTCGAATGTATTTCCATTGTTAAAAGCCATTCTTGCTCATCCCTGCTCATCAACAAAATTTCTTGCATGAAAAAATAAACGACTCAATCATGCTCATGCCTGAATTTTTCTCTCGGTAATTTCATTGTACGTATAGTTGAAAAACTCGATAGAATTTCCTTAACCCACTTGATTTAGAAGATTATAGTTTCAATGTGAATATGAGAGAAATAAATTTGGCCCGAGCGAAGCGAGGGCGAAAATTTTTGAAGACCTTAAATTTAAAATGCCACAAAACAATGTTTTAAATTAATTAACTTGAATAGAAAATCGGCCAACTTTCCTCAAAAATTATTTGAGAAGAAAAACAACAGGGCCTCGCTACGCTCGGCCCTGTTGTTTTTTTAGCCCTCGCTTCGCTTGGACAAAATTTTTTGCAAAAATAGGGGTTAAAAAGCTGAAATTTGTCGGAATTTTCAACACTTCAATCCTCATGAACGCGTTGAAAATATTAAAAAAAAATCAAAAAAATTTACCACCATCTGAAATCTGCCGCCCAGGGCAGTTGCCTATAATCCATATATGCGAATATGGCCCTGCCTAAACCATTAGATAATTACCCCCCCCCCATTCCCCCAATTAAAAGTTACAATGAATTATATCTAATATGAATTAGGGTGGAGCGCAAAAAAAAACATACCTCGGATTATGACCAAACTCGGTAGGGTTGTTGGGTCACTATCAGAGACTATCCAAAAAAAAATTGAGACCCCCTAGGTGGAGGGAGAGGGGAGATGAAGGTTCCCAAAGGGCACTTCCTTTTGAAAAAACGTGTTTTTTTGTTTTTTTGAGCTAGTAAAAATGGTGTGAGATTCATGGAACAGCACTAAAAAGGTGCGATTTGAGTTTCTACATCTCTCCGAACCATCGCCATCTTTCTCCGATCAGAACTCATTCTGCTACCAGGTGGTCGAAATGTTGCAGATCGCAAAATTCCAATATTGTGAAATTTTCGCTGGCCCTGAGTTAATTGTTTTTGTGACGGGTAATTTTACCTTTTTTTTTTAATTTTTGAAGAAAATTTTGAGAATTTCTTCGATCAGTGTAGCCAACTGCAAATTGTGATATTCAAATTTATGGAATTCACGTTGATCTGATAATGCAGTAGTTTACTGTATCTTATCATTGAAAATTTCACAATTTTTGTTTTCTATAATTAGAAACAAATTATGAAGAAAATTTTTCGTACCAGTGCAACCAATTGTAAACCATGATACACCAATGTATGGAATTTATGTTAATCTTGAACCAATTTTTTTTTCGTGACTAGAAATCATAATTTAAAAAAATTCTTACACTAGTAAGACAACCACAAATTATGCTTAAAAAATCCCTAGAATGCCTAGAATGGCTAAAAAAGACGTTGTTGGCAAGGCAAATAATTGTTTTTACCTCACCTTCAAAAATAACTGAAACCCCTGAAGTCCCTAAGAAAAAAATATGGTCATTTTTTACTCACTTTCACTTCCTAAATTTGATTCTGAAATAAAAATTCCTCAAATTTTTTGCTCATTTTTTAACACACAAATTATCTTATTCTACTCAACAATTCAACAAATAATACAAACGCAAGACAAAATCGAATTTTTTGGCATTCTAGGCTAAATAATTAGGAAGCTTGACTAAAAATAAACAATCAATTTTCTAGGTACAAACTTCTGAAAAATTCTAAATTCCCTCTAAAATTCCTAGAATTACTGAGAAATCACTGCGTTTGGCAGCACTGCACATTCTAGGGATTTTTTTTAGCATAATTAGCGGTTGTCTCACTGGTACGAGAATTTTTTAAATTATGATTTCCGTCATGGAAAAAAATTTGGTTCAAGATCAACGTAAATTCCATACATTGGTGTACCATGGTTCACAACTGGCTGCACTGGTACGAAAAATTTTCTTCATAACTTGTTTCTGATTACTGAAAACAGAAATTGTGAATTTTTCCAGCGATAAGATACCTACAGTAAACTACTACATTATCAGATCAACGCGAATTCCATAAATTTGAATATCACAATTTGCAGTTTGCTACACTGATCGAGGAAATTCTCAAAATTTTCTTCAAAAATTAAAAAAAAAAAAAAGGTAAAATTACCCGGCGTAAAAATAATTAATTCAGGACCAGCGAAAATTTCACAATATTGGAAGTTCGCGATCTGCAACATTTCGACCCCCTAGTAACAGAATGAGTTCTGATAGGAGAAGGATGATGATTCAGAGAGATGTAGAAACTCAAATCGCACCTTTTCAGTGCTGTTACATGAATCTCACACTATTTTTACTAGCTTAAAAAAACAAAAAACGCGTTTTTTTTTCAAAAGGAAGTGCCCTTTGAGAGCCCCCAGCTCCTCTTCCCCTCCACCTAGAAGACTCAAATTATTTTGGGTAGCCTCCGAAAGTGACCCTACAACCCTACCGAGTTTGGTCAAAATCCGAGGTATGTTTTTTTTTTCGCGCTCCACCCTATTGAATAATTATCTAACCACATTTATTTTCATTAATTTTTTTATTTCAGGTTATTCGTCTGTTATCACACATCTATAATTCTGCAGAACTGTTCAAAAAGCTGTACTTTCGCATCTTTGTGTTTTCATAGAAAACGATCAAAATGTATTTTCATGCGAAATTAATACCAATTTTTTGGATATCCGTGCTATATTTGGCATTCCATAACGTCGAATCATCCAACAACACTTCAAACGTTGAAAAATTTAAAATCAATCGAAATCAAACGTCAATTGGCAATTCTGGTAACGACTGCACAGCCTACACGTCTTGCACAACCTGCGTGAGCTCCTCGTCCCCTTGCGATTGGTGCATGAATGGGCATAGGTGTACTCACGATACATCAGAAAATTGCCGAAATGATATTTTGGTGACAGGGGTGAGTAGAGGAGGTCCCAGTTACCGTAGTGGCCCTATCTTCTGCCCTCGTGTCGACACTACTCAAGATGGATCATCTGAAATCCTTATACCATCCGGTACCAAAAAAGGTATTCGCGTCAAGATTCAAGTTATCGGATATTTCATGGTGCAGACTAGATTCCTGTGCCAATTCAATATCGAAGGACGAATAATCAATGTAAATTCCGATCTAATTGGAGATATTATTTACTGCAATGGTATGGAGTTTGAATACGCTCAGAATGCTCCCAATATGACTGCTACCTTTGATGTGATCTGGGATGGTTCAAAACCACTTGATAACCCTAATGGTATACATGTGGTAATATATAAATGTCGGAATATGGCTACAAGTAATGACGAATGTTTGGCAATCGAAAAAACATACGGATGTGGGTGGTGTCAAAGCACAAATACCTGCGAGTACAATACCCAATGCAACATTACTGCTCAAAGTACCACGACAGCGTCACCCAACATTACCTCTAATTATACCAATGTTGAAATCATCGTGGATCAGCTTTCAAACAACACTTCAAATTTCAAATGCTCAGACTACAGATCTTGTATTGCCTGTGTAAGCTCCTCGTTCCCTTGCGATTGGTGCATAGGTGGACATAGGTGTACTCATGATACATCAGAAAATTGCCGAAATGATATTTTGGTGACAGGAGTGAGCCGAGAAGGTCCTAGCTACCGCAGTGGACCTAACTTCTGCCCTCGTATCAACACCACTCAAGATGGATCATCGGAAATCCTTGTACCATCTGGTACCAAAAAGAGTATCCGCGTCAAGGTTCAAGTTATCGGATACATCATAACGCAGACCAGATTCCTGTGCCAGTCCAATATCGAAGGACGAATAATCAACGTAAATTCCAATCTAATTGGAGATACTGTTTACTGCGATGGTATGGAATTTGGGTACGCCCAGAATGCTCCCAATACAACTGCTACCTTTGGTGTGATCTGGGATAGTTCAAAATCACTTGATAACCCTAATGGTATACATGTGGTAATATATAAATGTCGCAATATGGCTACAAGTAACGACGAATGTTTGGCAGTGGATACAAAATACGGATGTGGGTGGTGTCAAAGTACGAATAGTTGCGAATATAATAACCAGTGTAGTGGTTTATAGAGCAATTAGGTGATAGCCTGAGTAAATTTTTAGTGTTTTAATTTTTTTTTAGATTATTTTTAGTAACTCAAAGCAAAACTACATATAAATTTTTGAAGAAAATCAAAACTACATATTTGAAGCATTGTCTAAGTAATTGAGAATCTCTCAGATCTACTGTTTTTCTTGCAATCAGCGGCCTAGCAAGGAGGGTGAGGAAGGTGAGTACTCACCTGACGCACATTTTTAACATGGACACACAATATTGAAATTATCTGCATCATCCATGAATGAGCGCTCGCCCGCTTGATGCAGTTTTTTTGCATCTTTTGAATCTAGATTTCTGAAAAAAAAAATTGCTACAGCACAAATTCACTCGAGAAACTGTCTCATTTTTTCCAACGTTTACGAAAAAATAGCTTAAAAGTGATCAAACCTTCCAATTTTGGAGAAAAATTTAAAACATCCTAGTTTTAGCAAAGTTTTGGCCCATTTAGAGATTTCGTACATCAATTCCAAAATTTTGTGACTTCAAGTCATAAATGGGCTATTCCATACTAAAACAGACCAAAAATGAAGTCGGGTCTTCCGATTTCACTCAATTTTTTTACGAGTTCCTCTTGGTGGTCTATTCACAACACCGATCATTTCTTTTCTAACTCTCAAGGGGGCGGGGAGGCGGGCCTCGAAATTCTTATGCAATTGCGATTTTCAGCCAAATTACCCAACTTTGAAGGCTCATATCTCGAGATGGATTGTACTTAGAGAAAACCTGTTTGCAGGGTCTGAAAGATAATTAATAGGAAATTCAAAAACAGTAATTACATTTTGAAAAGCTCAAAGTTGAACTTTGGTGGTGAAAGCTCAACTTTCGTGATAAGAACAAAAGATGAAAGCTACCATTTAAAAATCTGAAAAAATTACAGTGAGGAGCCCAATCAGTTTTTTCCTTTTCATTTATTTTCAGTCAAAAAAGGAGAAAAACTTGTTGAAAAAAATTTGTAACAGTCTTGGTATGAATACTTTCGCTAAAAAAAATTATCGGCGTTGATTTTTCGGAACATTTCTCAAAAATAAATGAGGAAACATATGCACATTGTTGGGTACCAACACCTGCATGTTTTTTTTAAATTGAAGAAATGTAATAAAATCGTTGTCTATGCTTTTTTGGGTAGAAGTATCTCGACTAAGATTGCTTCAAGAAATTTTTTTCCAAAAATATTTTCATTCGATTTTCACTGGAAATCTGAAAAGCAAATACTTCATTTTTTCCAGGCAAATTTGAAAAAAATTGAACAAAGTTGGAGAGTGGAGTTTAATGGAGGAAGCATCTGAAAATACAATTTCAGGAAAACCTTGACACGTTTTTTCTCCATTTTTTAAGTGCAGTCGAACTTTAAAAGTGGTTGAATCGGGAAATTAGATCAGAAACCAAAACGCCATCAACGTACAAATATTCTTATATTTTGTTTTAACCTCAAGTAAGTAGGTAATAACAAATTCTTTGAAAGGTTTCAAAAACAAGTAAGTAATAGAAATTTTTGTGCTAGTAAGTAGGTAGATATCCTATATTATTTATACAGAGATGCTATTTTTTATTCATTTAGGTACATCAAAATTCAGGTAGGTACCTATTTATTTTATAGGGATAAGTAAAATACCTATTTCGTACACATAGATACAAATATACATAATTATTATACAAATTGTATCCTTAGAAATTTTCAAGTCGAGTGATCACATTTATTTAGAACATGTTATATTTAGATTTCAATCTATGATGACAATTGTTTTTAAATTACGAACACGTCGGAAATAGGTATCATAATTTTCATGATAAATTCCTAGAAAAATGAAACATAATTGCGAGCATTTCTTTTGCGATTCTATTCAAAATTAATCATATTATTAAAATGATTTCCAGCGCTGTTTGTCGGTTGTCACCAATAATTACGTACTTTTTTAAAATTCGTCGAAAATTGTGAGCTAATTGGTTCCGTTGATACCAACGTTGGAATATTACGTCATGGAATATACCTCGACCTCAATTATTTTCCTAGTAATTTATTACACGTCCTTAACTAGTCATATTTCCTGAAGAGTTGAAGTTAGCCAATCGAAAGACTCCACCAGCCCTACATCAAATTGAGGAGCTTGGTATCAAAGTGAGACAAACGCCACAAAAAATCTATGTTTTTTATTATGAAAATTCCCAAGGAGGAAAAAAATTGAGATATTTGGCGAATTTTAGTGGTAATAGGTACAAACTAACTAAACTATGAAAAATAAATATTTATCCTCCACTCCGACTTTTTTCATGAAGAGGCGACGGAAAATGCAGTTGTTTACTCAATTTGCCAAATGGCGTTAATACCAAGCTCCTCAATTTATCATGAAAATGGAAAATTATGAGACAAAAAAGCTGACTTACGTGCTAAAATCCAAGGTTATCAAGAAAAAAACATGAAATATTTTTAAACGTGTTTAAATTTAAAATATTGGATTCCCAACACATTTTTGTTCAAAACATGGTTTTGTTTCAGTGTGGGGTTTTTTTCATTTTTTTTGTAAATTGAATGAAAAATTTATGCATTTTAATTAAAATTTCATTGAAGCAAATAGAACTAAAACTAGAAAACTGTAGCCCTCTCAAATTTTGAGTAAAAATCAAACATACCAAAAATTTTTAATAAACTCCTTTTTATATAAAAAAAAAAAAAAAAGGAAATATTCGAATTTTTTAACTTGTAAAAATGTATAATACAAATGGTCAACTTTTCCAACTTGGGAACATAATGAAAATTTTTTCAACGCTAGAAAATATGAAGATGTTTTCAACTGGGGAAAACATGAGTACAAAGAGTAAATTTTTCCAAACTGATAAAATAAATATGTGACCCGTGCAGGGACAGGGTACCTAAAGTCGGAAAACATAATTTTGAGTTAGAGACAAAAATATGAAAAATGGGCAATTTTTTCGCTTTTTTAGGTAGTTCAGACCTCTACGCAGCTTTAAACGTGTTTTTTCGATCATTTTTTTTTTGAAAGTCATGATTTTTTTAAATTTTCAAATGTCTATCTCACCGAAAAATTGACTTAGGATGCTCATCCAGGTCTTAAAATGTTCCGCATAGTCTCCCCTATCATTTAAGCCAAAAAACTCATTTTTGAAAAATCCGACTTTAGGAACCTTTTCCCTGCACGGGTCACATATGAGTACAAATGGAAAATTTTCTTAACTAATGGATAGGAATGGCGAATTTTTCCAACTAAATATTGAAAAATCCGGTTGGACAGCTGAAAATTCGATTATGAGGTGTGAGTGACATGCTCTTGTCATTACGGGAAATAAAGGTTCCCTTGCAAGGAGAAATTATGCAAATACAAGTACAACACGAAAACACAAAATTTAAAAATTTAAACAAGAAATTAAGGATCATTATCAATTGTCAAGCATTTCGATAGCCTCCTCCAACTTACTCGCCAATGAATATTTCTGAGAAACTTTATCTTCTCTCAACGCGACCAAGAGTTCGTTCTTGTACAGCCTCATGAACGTATATAACTCATAGATCGAGGCATCAGTATTGAAATCATCAGCATGGGGTAGTAACTCTTCCATAAATATGGTTTTCATTTGTTTACGTGATACGGTAGGCATAGCCCTAATATCCGCATAATAGTTCTTAACCCACTTCTTATAAAATGGTATGTCTTTTGCGTATAATAATTTCGACGTAGGCGAATCTTTACCTAAACAATGGTCAGCAGTTGAGCAAGAGTCCATGAAAGCCTGAGCTACAACACTGAGACTTGAATCAATAATGTTAGATTTATGTACATCGAACAAAAAGTTCGGATTTTTGATCAAGTTTACCCAAAATCGTAACGGTAAACAGTTATTTTTCCATGTGTGCACAACTTCCGGATCAGTGATACCACGTTGCGCAGCTTGATCATCCAAAAAATCGAACATATACTTGATGGCGATTGGAAAACAGCGAATTTGATGGGTTCTGATCAAGATGGCTTTAAATAAACGTCAACAAATCTCTGCAATGTGCTCTTGGTCCCCAATACTCTTGTTAAGTAAACTTCTGATACCATTTTATAATCTTTATAGTAATCTGAGTTATCATTATCTGGAGTATCTGGTTTGACTAGATGCCATTCTTTGAAGTAAGCCTCATTGTTTCGTATTAATGAAATTTCTGACCCGGATATTTGTTTTTTAAACACAATGAAATTTGACTGATTTGCAAGGATTGATGTTTGGTTTTTCTTTAAAATATTCATCCGATGATATGATGATGTACGATGCCGCATTTGTTTTTGTGACAATAAAGTAAATATGGCACCATTGGGAACTTCGTAATGCAGCAATGTATTTTTCTGTTTCCATTCACCTTCAGTTTTCGAACTGCAATCGTTATCATACAGAATTTTTCCTTCTAGAGTACCTGTCATCCATTTGAGTTCAAATTCGAATACATTAGGATACTTGCTGTATCCTGTGGTACCAAAAAATAACGTCTAAAACCTTTTCTTTAACTTGTGTTATTGTATCACAGTCTAATACAGTCAGTGATACCATCTCCATTGCTGATTTTAATCCAATGATATCGGCTGTTTGTTGAGAGACGTTTATATTCACAGTGGTGGTGTGATAATTGATTGGATGTCGGAAGAGCTTTTCTTGATTCAGGGAATATCGAGCATCGTCCTTTGATATGTTGTTTTAACTATAAAGGTTCTCCAGCGCATTCCCGCAAGAATCTGTACAACAAAAATGTGAACCAGATGTGTCATAGTTCCTGAAGAGTTCCGAAGTTAGCCAATCGAAAGACTCCACCAGCCCTACATCAAATTGAGGAGCTTGGTATCAAAGTGAGACAAACGCCACAAAAAAATCTATGTTTTTTATTACGAAAATTCCCAAGGAAGAAAAAAATTGAGATATTTGGCGAATTTTAGTGGTAATACAAACTAACTAAACTATGAAAAATAAATATTTATCCTCTACTCCCACTTTTTTCATGAAGAGGCGACGGAAAATGCAGTTGTTTACTCAATTTGCCAAATGGCGTTTATCTCACTTTAATACCAAGCTCCTCAATTTATCATGAAAATGGAAAATTATGAGACAAAAAAGCTGACTTACGTGCTAAAATCCAAGGTTATCAAGAAAAAAACATGAAATGTTTTTAAACATGTTTAAATTTAAAATATTGGATTCCCAACACATTTTTGTTCAAAACATGGTTTTGTTTCAGTGTGGGGGTTTTTTCATTTTTTTTTGTAAATTGAATGAAAAATTTATGCATTTTAATTAAAATTTCATTGAAGCAAATAGAACTAAAACTAGAAAACTGTAGCCCTCTCGAATTTTGAGTAAAAATCAAACATACCTACTTTTTAATAAACTCCTTTTTATAAAAAAAAAAAAAAAAAAAAAAAACAGGAAATATTCGAATTTTTTACCTTGTAAAAATGTACCTATAATACAAATGGTCAACTTTTCCAACTTGGGAACATAATGAAAATTTTTTCAACGCTGGAAAATATGAAGATGTTTTCAACTGGGGAAAACATGAGTACAAAGAGTAAATTTTTCCAAACTGATAAAATAAATATGAGTACAAATGGAAAATTTTCTTAACTAATGGACAGGAATGGCGAATTTTTCCAACTAAATATTGAAAAATCCGGTTGGACAGCTGAAAATTCGATTATGAGGTGTGAGTGACACTCTCTTGTCATTACGGGAAATAAAGGTTCCCTTGCAAGAAGAAATTATGCAAATACAAGTACAACACGAAAACACAAAATTTAAAAATTTAAACAAGAAATTAAGGATCATTATCAATTGTCAAGCATTTCAATAGCCTCCTCCAACTTACTCGCCAATGAATATTTCTGAGAAACTTTATCTTCTCTCAACGCGACCAAGAGTTCGTTCTTGTACAGCCTCATGAACGTATATAACTCATAGATCGAGGCATCAGTATTGAAATCATCAGCATGGGGTAGTAACTCTTCCATAAATATGGTTTTCATTTGTTTACGTGATACGGTAGGCATAGCCCTAATATCTGAATAATAGTTCTTAACCCACTTCTTATAAAATGGTATGTCTTTTGCGTATAATAATTTCGACGTAGGCGAATCTTTACCTAAACAATGGTCAGCAGTTGAGCAAGAGTCCATGAAAGCCTGAGCTACAACACTGAGACTTGAATCAATAATGTTAGATTTATGCACATCGAACAAAAAGTTCGGATTTTTGATCAAGTTTACCCAAAATCGTAACGGTAAACAGTTATTTTTCCATGTGTGCACAACTTCCGGATCAGTGATACCACGTTGCGCAGCTTGATCATCCAAAAAATCGAACATATACTTGATGGCGATTGGAAAACAGCGAATTTGATGGGTTCTGATCAAAATGGCTTTAAATAAACCGTCAACAAATCTCTGCAATGTGCTCTTGGTTCCCAATACTCTTGTTAAGTAAACTTCTGATACCATTTTATAATCTTTATAGTAATCTGAGTTATCATTATCTGGAGTATCTGGTTTGACTAGATGCCATTCTTTGAAGTAAGCCTCATTGTTTCGTATTAATGAAATTTCTGACCCGGATATTTGTTCTTTAACACAATGAAATTTGACTGATTTGCAAGGATTGATGTTTGGTTTTTCTTTAAAATATTCATCCGATGATATGGATGATGTACGATGCCGCATTTGTTTATGTGACAATAAAGTAAATATGGCACCATTGGGAACTTCGTAATGCAGCAATGTATTTTTCTGTTTCCATTCACCTTCAGTTTTCGAACTGCAATCGTTATCATACAGAATTTTTCCTTCTAGAGTACCTGTCATCCATTTGAGTTCAAATTCGAATACATTAGGATACTTGCTGTATCCTGTGGTACCAAAAATAACGTCTAAAACCTTTTCTTTAACTTGTGTTATTGTATCACAGTCTAATACAGTCAGTGATACCATCTCCATTGCTGATTTTAATCCAATGATATCGGCTGTTTGTTGAGAGACGTTTATATTCACAGTGATGGTGTGATAATTGATTGGATGTCGGAAGAGCTTTTCTTGATTCAGGGAATATCGAGCATCAGACGTGATCATATCTACAGGACCTTTGTTGATATGTTGTTTCATAGCAGTAAACAATTTGAATAAAGGTTCTCCAGCGCATTCCCGCAAGAATCTGTACAACAAAAATGTGAACCAGATGGACAACATTTTTTCAACGACACTTTCAGTTCTTCTGAGTAAAAGTTTGGGGTGGTTTTTACCCTTAGTGTATTTTGCAATTAAATCAGCCAATAAGGTTTCCAGGATATCGGTGCAGTAGTCCATATTATTGTGCAGTGTGATCATCAGCACAGACGCGATATAAACTCGATTCTTCATGGAAAAATTTTCATTGTTTTCCATTGTTCGGATGAATATCAATAGGAATGTTTTATTATTGATCAAATTATCGAGTAAATTCAATTTATCTGATCTTTTGATGGATACTGAGGTATCATTGAGAAATAAACTGTGATTTTCCATTTCTGGAAATAAATTTTTCATCACATAGGCACGGTAATTGAAAAATGGTAAGCCATCGATGAGGTTTTCTGCAGTTAGATTGGTCATTTCGGTTTGTAGTTCGGCGAAGGCTTCCTTACATTCAGTAGCTACACGTAATTCCAGTTTGTTCATTTGTTCTCGCATTTTTTTTGAACTTACTGATTGCGAGTATTTCTTGCGATAAACATAACATAATGCTACTATTAAGCTCATCAAAACCATTAAACTAAAAATTTCAATCTGTAGTAAATAGAATGATGAATTGTCATTAGTTTGAAAATGAGACTGTCCAGAATTATGCATGTTGTTCTCATTGTAAACAATTTGTGTGAAGTCATTTCCAATCTGCACAGTGATATTTTCATAGATAGGCAAAACAAACTCATAATCAGACAAATTTCTAGAATCGAATATCTCATTTTTTAATATATTACAAATGAGCCTATGTTGAGATAATGAAAACAAACCACATGTGTTATTTCCAACTAGCACTTTAAAATCAGTTTTTTGGCAAGCCTTGTCTATGTTTTGTCCCTTGATGATAAAAAATACACTATTATCAACTTCAGCAACTGAGAAATTTTTAAAAACTGGATTTGGATACAAGAGAAATTGTCTGTATTTTATATTGCTGGAGTTGATACAAGCTGAATTTTCATCATCTGTTACAAGTGAACAATTCAATTTTTTGGGGCTCTCTGCATTTATTGAACTGCTGTTAATATCTGACATACGAGGAGAGAAACAAGTTGCTATAGAGCTATTTCGGATTTTACACGAGTTGTCATAAGTTCGATTTTCATTATACACGCGCAACATTAATTTTTGAGACAGCTTCAAGTCTTCATGTCGTATTACGATTACAATTCCGCCCGCAGGAATACCTTTTGGTACTAAGTTGTATCCATTTTCGTCGCGATTTAAATCTATGGTGTAGTTGAATGGATAGGAAAACATATTAGTACTGTTATCTATTTTCACTGTAATGTTAACTTCCATTACAGTGGGTGATGGACTGGTGATACACTTCAATAATGTGGAATTGCGATCAAAGACTGCACATGATGTGTTTCCAATGAGCACATCAACAGACTTTCCAGAATCCAAATGGTTTCCTTCAATGATTAACTCAGTACCTCCAAACGTAGGACCTTCTTTTGGAAAAAAGTTGAAGATTTTAAAATCAACAAACTTAAAATTATTTTCAGAAGTAACATGTACTCCATTGACCAGAACTGTAACTGGACCTTCACGGAGTTCTGACGCACTTGATGTTTTGGTAATGCAGACAATCTTCCTCAATGATGTGTGATGTTTGTATGGTATACAGGGGATTCCAGCAACTTTAATGTCAAAGTGAATACCTTCAGATAGGTTACCAAAATTATCGACTTCGATGGTTACATTTGTACCACCTTGCCACGGTCCAGTCTTAGGCTTAAAATTGGAAATTGATAGCAAAAGATCACGAATCTTGATTTTAGTCAATTTATGTTTCGTCATTGCATACAAATGATCTTTTTCCGAATCAAACTGGAGATCTAAGTTTACTGGAGATCCCTCATCGATAATTACTTCATTACATTTCCTCACAGTAGATGTGTTCTTCACAGTAATTTGCTTCAAATGTCCAGTATGAGTACCAATGATTACAAGTGTGAAATCAGATTTCGACACAGCTGTGATAGCCGTCAAAAGTGTATCAAAGGTTATCACAGCAGTTGTTTGCACAGGCAGGTTCCCGCCAAAAGGTAAATTATATATGTTCCCGCAAAAATGCAAATCACCAGTACTTGTTTTGTAACATTCCTGGTCTGATGGTGATAATATATGTTTTAGTCCACGATTTCCTATTCCCTTATAGCAATGTTGAATATTTTCAGTAAATTTGTCGTTTATTGTTTTTAGAGAATACACACACAATGCGCTTTCATTACTAGGCACATTTGATTCATTAACCAATGATTGTTTGCTTTGAGAGAATATCCCAAATAACACATCGTCCTGTGTTGTAATACCTAACGATTTTGCTAACTCATAACTTGGTGTGGTAATAAACGCAGCTTGAACTAAATTATGCACTTTTCCAAATTTATCCGTACATTCAATAGGAATTTCAGTATATGAGTTATAATAGTAATCTTGCTGGCATATTCTGATTAATTTCGATATGTACGACGACGACTCAGTAGATTTCATCTGGGTGGTCAAGAAATAACTGTAAGATCCCGAACTAAACCCGTACACATAGTTGACAATATATTTCTCTCGAAACTCATCATTGAAAGAAATCTGTGTATCGGAAGTGAAAAAAATACCCGATTCGATGGTCTGAAGGAATTTTTCTTCTTCCAGGAATCTTGTAGAAACAGCGGGGACTTTAGATTGATGAACCAAATTACTCCTATAAGTGACTCCAACATACAACGCAGGAAATGAATATTTTTTCCAAACCCTATATTTACCTCTAGATGTACCAGGGGCTATGAATGCAACCGTTGATGCACTTGGACTGCTCGCCACCACTGGATGAGCCAAATTTATAATTTTGCGCAATGGATTTTCAATTTCATACATATTGCAAGAACCTTGAGAATAGCTTCCACATGATATTAATCGAGATTTATCGTAATCCAAAACGAGTATTTTATTATAATTATCCGTATTGTACATCGGCCCTGTTGTCAAATTTGTTATCAACTTTAAATCCAGAGATAATTGATAGAGACGATTTACCGCACCGATAAACACCCATCCTCGATCTTTATCCACAACTAAGTGGTTAAACTTTTTACAATTTGAATCAGAAAAGTTCTCAAAGCCATCGACTAAGGATTTAGCTAAAAATATTAGCATTAAACATAATGTTAAAACTAACCAACTAAGCTGGAATTTATCACAAAAATGCATGTCAGTTTTTTTTTTGAATATGTCTTTTTGCATCCGGGAACACCTCAGTAATTTTGATTTTTCAGTTTTCCATGAATACTTTCTCAGTCAAATGTAGACCCATTTCTTGATCGTAAATCAAGTAGGTATCTGAAATCAGCGCATGAAATATATGAAAACCGCGATAAACTGTAAAACATATTTCGAACCAGATATCCCTTCTATATGTACACTTCATTTTTTTCAATAGGTGAAATGAATCCATTACTTTTCAACAAGTGGGTAATTATCTAATTAAATGCTGAACAAGTATATAGCTTATTAAGAAAAAGAATTGTCAGTAGGTGCATCAGCATTATAAAAAGGGCACTAATAATATTTGAAAAAAAAATAAATAAACTGTGATAAATTGATATACTTAGTTATTTCCGTCTGTAATTTTTCCACATACCTACAAATATGGACCGTAGCAATGCCTAATCAGAGGCTTAACCAGGTTTCCTCGTGGAGGGGACAAGGCATGTACTCTCTCATTTCGAATCAGTGAAAAATCACTGATAAATAGTCAGAATTGCAGCACAGATAAAATCAGTGAAAAAATGCACTGATTTTCAGCGATTTTTCCCTGATTATTCAAAGAATTTCACAGATTTTTCACGAGTTTTTAGTGAATTTTCGCAGATTTCCAGTAATTTTTCTTTCACTGAAAAAAATTTCACTAATTAAGAAATGAGAGAGTAGAGAATTACAGAAGCCATATTTTTTAAAAATCCAAAAAACGAACCTCAACTGAAGAAGATTTGAAAAATAGCATGATTTTTTACAGAAATGTCCATAATGTATGGTCATCTATTATATAAAATAGGTAAGGCATATTTATTGCCCGAGTGAAGCGAAGGAGAAAATTTTTAAGAAAAATCACGCAGGAAATATGAAAAGTTATTATCTGTTGAACATTTAACGAGGCATTTACAACCTCATGTAGGGTAAAAAAAAATAGACTCGTTGAAGTTAACAGTAAGAAATGAAAAATGATTCAAGAAGTTATCATTATCAACGTTTCAAGTCATTGGTATTTAGGTAAAAATAAATATACTTAGATAAATTTCATTATCAGCAAAAATTAATCAGCAACTTACCTCGAACTTGTTGAAGAAAAAATTATAAAAAGTGCAAAAATACTTCGTTTTGAAGTAAGTAATACATAAATACATTTAAAACGTGAAAATTTCAGATAAAACCAATACTAAATAATTGCAAACTCGATAAATTTCAATGCAATATGAGTTGACAGGAATTTCTGAACGGAAATTGAAATTATTTCCGGACGTTATCTATTTTCAAACTAAAAATAATCAATCACTGCTGATAATCATATAATATTCTGAATCATGTTGAATAATTTTCGAATAATTTTTTATATCTAGGTAATATTATGTAGAATAGATGGTCATGCGAAAACTGAAAGTAATAAAGTAAATATTTGCCTGAAATAGCACGGTGACAGCGATTATGTACCTAGATCACTGATTAGGTCATTAGAGTGGATTTTTTTTCGAGTCCTAGATTTTGAAAAAAACTAGTGAGATGGTTCAATTTGAGAGGATACCTCCCAAAGCAACTTTTCAATAGGAAAATAGCCCAGGTTCTCAGCGGGTGACAGTACCCAAAAGTGGCTAAAACCCTCGTTTTTTCGAAAATGACTCCACTTCGAGGTCCTCTAGTCCCACCCTTCTTTGGTCTGGAGAGCTAAAAAATATTTTAGGAGGCCTCCTACTCAGAGTAAACTAGGTACCTTACTAATTTTCGTCAAAATTAATTGTTGTTTTTTTTCGATCCACCCTAAGGTACATTCAGATTATTCAAAGTGTTGGATCATATAAAATCAAGAATGTCAGCACAAAAGTGTACGGCGGCGCAGGATGGATTACTATCTCAAATGTTTCAATTGAAACAAAAAAATGATTGTGGAAGTAACAAACATCTTGCAGACATGGATTTTATGAATTCAATATTTAAAAATGAAACTGATTCTCATTATTCAGTCTTGTCATTTGATTTTGCACTCGATTATAAGTATTAAAAATATCCAATTCCTGCAATGCATCTGAAAAATCGAAAGATACAGAATTCATTGTGTCCTTTATGCTGTAAAAAAGAGTCAGGAAGTTGGGTCAAGATTTTAAGAAAACTTCGAAAAAATATCATCCTATTGCTTCCAGACTTGACTGTATATCCCACGTGAAAGAAACTCACGATGTGAATATTTAAATTTATAAAAAAAAAAAAACACTTCTCCCAAACATTTAAAAACGCGAAAAAAACGATTTCTTTTAAATATCTCTCAAAAGTGAGCATAAGATGAAAAAAAGTGGAAATCGATGACTTCCTTGAGTAAAAACATTTAAGTAGGTACCTATATTAATAATTATGTATCATTAAAAAATATATATCCCAGAAATACAAGATCCCTCTAACTTTCTAGGAAAAAAAAGTATTAAGAAAATCCGTTCTACATAATTATGTATACCTAAGGCACATAATATTTTCATGTTTTGTAAAAACCTAAAAAATTCTCAGTAAATTAGGAATCAAAACTAAGAATGTGAAAACAAAACAGACTTACCACAGAGTTTAATTCTTAGAAATACATTTTTTTTCATTTAGTTAAATATGATTAAATAAATTGCCTACTTAGCATACGATGCGATACAGGTAAGCATAACAGTAATAAGATACCAGATGGGAACATTTTTCGATAACGTGATACCAATACTTAATTTAAAGTTGCATTTGATTGGAATAAATGAACTAAAAACATTTTAAAATTTGATAATTTTTTGTTACGCCATTAAGCTTATTTGTCCCTGTAATGCAGTTGACCATTTAAAATCAAATCGGCAATACCTAATTTAAACTAAAATTGATATTTCATAAATTAGAGCCACCTACTTATTTTTTATAGAGTTGAGATCAAAATTGATACGCACTGCACACAGCTAAAACACAACAACGTTGACTTATTAGGAAGAGGAAAGATTATAAAATTTTCCAAATCAAACTGAAAATAAGTGATGGAAAACTGGAACTAGAACTAGAACTGGAAATTGAAAAAAACTGGAACTAAAATTGAAAAACTGGAACTGGAACTGGAACTGGAACTAGAACTGAAAACTGAAAACTGGAACTAGAACTAAAATGAATTTCAGTTTCACCAGTTCCAGAAGTTGCAATTTTTATATTTATAATATGTCTTGAAAAAGTCAAAATTTTGATGTTGAAATTTACCAAACCACATTCAATTAAAATTTTTTTACTAAAAACCCAAAACCTTGAAAATTTACGTCGAAAAGTGAATAAAGAAGAATTGTGTTGTAAACTCGAAAATTGCATCCAATTAAAGACGTCCTCCGGCTCTCATACATTAGGCATTCAAATGTTTTGTTGAAAAATTCAGTGGTTAGTCGCAACATCCTCGAAATATATTACTAATGACTTTTTTTCTAGAATTTTTTTGTTTTGAGCTTGAAAAGGGAAAAAATTGTACTTCGAATCGAAGAGGAAAAACAACAAGTTCAAATTTAGCAGAAAATTTTGAAATTTTTTGTCCTTCAAAATTTAAAAAACTGAAAAATTGGAACTGGTATTTGGAACTGAAACTGGAACTAAAAAATTTTGAGAACTGGAACTGGAACTAAATAATATCATTTCAGTTTTCCATCACTGCTAAAAATTACCCCTTATAAAAAAAGCTAATCACATTAGAAGAATTTTCGACTCAAACATGATACTTCTAGCTCAGAATAGAATTTAACGACTATTGGGGGAAGGGGATTAGAATATGCCTCTGCTACCCCCCGTAAAGCTGGACCCTAGCAAGTACCAAAACATGTCTAGGTACCATTTCATGCAACTCGAAAAAATACTACAAAAATATAAAATTACAAAAATCAGGTACTTAGAATATAAAAGAATAGGTAAGGTTAATCTATTTAAAACTTAAGATCCTAGGTAAATTAAGAATTATAATCAATTGCCATAATTTTCATCAATTCTTCGAACTTATCATCCAACAAATAACTCTGAGAAGCTTTATCCTCTCTCAAGGCGGTCATCAATTCATTCTTATATATCTTCATATACTTATACAACTCGAAAGCTGAAGCGTTAGTATCGAAATCGTTATAATGGTGTAGTAATTCTTTGGCAAACACCATTTTCGTGTGTTTACGTGATATAGCGGGCATTTCCTTAATATCCGAATAATACTTCTTCACCCATTTCTTATACAATGGTATATCTCTCGCGTACAATAATTTCGATGTAGGCGAATCTTTGCCTAAATTATGATCAGCGGTTGAGCAAGAGTCCATAAAAGCCTGAGCTACCACACTCAGGCACGAATCAATAATATTTGATTTATGTACATCAAATAAGAAATTCGGATTTTTGATCAAGTTCACCCAAAATCGTAAAGGTAAACAATTGCTTTTCCACGTGTGCACAACTTCCGTATCAGTGATTCCGCGTTGCGCAGCTTGATCGTCTAGAAAATCGAATATGTACTTGATGGCCATTGGGAAACAGCGAATTTGATTCGTTTTCATTAGTATGGTCTGGAATAAATCGTCAACAAATCTCTGCAAAGTGATCTTGGTCGCTAACACTCTAGTTAAGTAAATTTCTGACACCATTTTATAGCTTTCATCATTATTTGTGTCATCATCAGTATCATATGGCTTGATTAGATGCCATTCCCTGAAATAAGCTTCATTGTCTCGTATTAATAAGCTTTCTGATCCTGATAATTGCGGTTTAGTGCAACCTTGTCTCAGTAATGAACGGGTATTGACATCTGGTGTTTTTTTTAAATAATCGTCCGATGATGTGGATGAAATATGATAGCGTGCCTGTTTAATTGACACTAAAGTCAACTTGGCACCATCGGCAACTCCATAATAACGCAACGTATTCTTCTGTTTCCATTCTCCATCAATTTTTGACTTGGAATCATTATCGCGCAGAACCATACCGTTCGATGAACCAGTCATCCATTTTAGTTCTAATTTTGATACATCTGGACACTTACTGTGCCCTAAGGTGCGAAAAATAACATCCAAAGCTTTTTCTTTAACTTGTGTTATTGTATCACAATCTAATACAGTAAGCGATACCATTTTCTTGGCTGACTTCAGTCCAATAACCATAGCGGTTTGTTCGGAGATATCTACATATACCGTAATCGGATGATAATCGATATGATGCCGGATTAGTTTTTCTTGATTAAGAGAATATCTAGCTTCAGAAGTGATCATATCTACAGGACCTTTGTTGATATGTTGTTTCATAGCTGTGAATAATTTAAATAAAGGTTCTCCAGCACACTCTCGCAAGAAGTTATACAGCAAAAATGTGAACCAGATGGAAAGCATTTTCTCAACAACGCTTTCAGTTCTTCTGAGTAAAAGTTTGGGGTGGTTTTTACCCTGAGTATATTTTGCTATCAACTCAGCTAATAAAGTTTCAAGGATATCGGTACAGTATTCCATATTATTGTGCAGTGTGATCATCAGCACAGAGGCGATATAGACTCGATTCTTCATGGAAAAATTTTCATTGTTTTCCAGTGTTCGGATGAATATCAATAAGAATGTTTTATTTTTGATCAAATTGTCGAGTAAATTCGACTTATTGGGTCTTTTGACTGCAGGTGAGCTTTCATTGAGGAATAAGCAGTTATTTTCCATTTCAGGGAATAAATTTTTCATCACATAGGCACGGTAATTGAAAAATGGTAAGCCATCGATGAGATTTTCTGCAGTAAGATTGGTCATTTCGGTTTGTAGTTCGGCGAAGGCTTCTTTACATTCAGCAGCTACACATAATTCAAGTTTATTCATTCGTTCTCGCATTTTTCTCGTACTTGCTGAAAATTTTCTACGATGAACACAGCGTAGTGTGAGGATTATGAATGTCAAGACCATCACCAGACCAAGGATTGCGATGTAAAATAAATACGAAAAGGGAATACCATAAATCTGTTCCTGCCAAATAGAAGGAGATTTTGCATTATTGAACATGGATTTTGCAAGTTCGCTGAATGGAGTGTCATATATACGAATGCTTTTATCAATTTTCACGGTGATGTTACCTTGCAATTTGGCAGCTGATAGATTAGTGCTGCATTGTATGGTACGCGAATCGTGTAAAAATATGGGACATGATACATTTCCAATTAAAACACTAATAGAATTTCCAGCATTTAAATGTTCTCCTTCAATTATCAGCTCAGTACCATTAGTTTTGGATTCATTCGGAGAAATTTTGTGAATTTTTGGATCAACAACTGTGAATTTTTTTCCATCTGCCACACGTATCCCATTGATAAAAACTTCAATTTGTCCATCGCGACTTCCCAAGACACTAGATAAATTATTTGTAATACAAACGATCTCCGGTGGTTTAAACTCATTCTCATGCGGTTTACAAGGAATTCCACCGATTTTTATCTCTAGACTATTGACATCAGTTAAATTATCAATATTTTTTATTCGAATAGTTACATTGGTTCCACCTTCCCATGGTCCTTTGTCAGGTTTGACGTCTAAAATGGATGGTAAATGATCACGAATCAGAATTTTGCTCAATTCATGTTCGGTCATCGCATACAAAGATTCATTGCTCGGATCAAACTGGAGGTCTGAATTTACTGGAGATTTTTCAGTGAGATTTATATCATTGAATTTGAACACAGAAGTTGTGTTCATCAAACCGAGCAGTTGTAAACGCCCGGTATGTGTACCAACGATCACCAATGTAAAATAATTTTTTGATACTGCAGTAACAGCTGTCAGAAGTGTATTAAAGGTGGTTACAGCAGTTGCTTGCACAGACAAGTTCCCACCAAACGGTGCGTTTAAAGTTATTCCACAGGAACCTGAATCAATAGGAGAATTCGTCCTGGTACATTTTTCGTTTCGTAATATGTATTCAAGTCCACGATCTCGATTTTTATCATGGCAATTTTGAATATTTTCATCGAATTTTTTATTTATTGCTTCTAACGAATAAATACACAATGCGCTTTTATTGCTAGGCTTATTCGACTCATTGCCCTGTGGGTGTTTGCTGGCAGAAAAGATCCCAAATAACACTTCGTCTTGTGATTTAATACCTAGTGAATTCGCCAACTCAGAACTTGGTGTTGAAATAAATGCAGCTTGAACTAAATTATATACGTTTTCGGACTGATTTGTGCATTTGATTGGAATTTCAGTATAAGATTTATAATTTTCATCTCGCTGACATATTCTGACTAATTTTGATATGTACGGCGATGACTGGACAGATTCCATCTGAGTAGTCAAAAAGTAGCTATACGATCCCGAACTGAATCCATACACATAGTTGACAATATATTTCTCTTTGTAATTAGGATTAAAAAAAATCTGTGTACCGAGATCATATGAGAGACCTGTTTTGAGTTTTTGAAATAATTTGTCTTCGCCTAGACTTATTGTAGAAACTGCAGGGAGATCTGTATCACTTTTCGCGTATGTGACTCCCACATACAACACAGACGTTTTTTTTTCATTATTTTTTGGTATTGGTGGACCAGGGGCAATGAATGCCACCGTTGACGCATTCGGATTGCTTACTGCCACTGGTTCAAGTATTAGATTCGCTTCACGCAATGGATCTTGGATTTTATAAATTTGACACGAACCTTGAAAACGGCTACCGCATGATATTAATCGAGAATTTTCGTAATCCAAAACGAGTATTTTATTGTAATTATCTGTGATTTTCGTTTCTGAATTATCTAGTAGGATCGTTGAAAGATTTTCTCTCTTCGCCAGATCAGGAGATAAGTGATAGAGACGATTTACTGCACCAATAAACACCGATCCATTAACTTTATCCACCACTAAATGGTTAAACTTGATTGTACCGAATGCATCATTAAATCTTTTGATATTTTCAAGGGGAGATTCTGCTATAAGCTTTGGTATTAAACATAACGTAAAAACTAACCAACTAAGAGAGTACGCATCACATAAATTCAAACTGCATTTCGTTCGTGAGTACATTATTTCGAATGCGGAAACACCATCAGCACTTTTGCAGTTGAATTCGTGAAAATGTTCGTTCTTCAATTTTCTTCGGCGGTAATCAAAAAATGGTGATTTAAGTATTTCTTGATCACAAATTAAATAGATATCTGAAATCAACGTATGAAACATACGATGAAAAGTGAGTGAATTGTCAATGTATAACTTGGACGTGACTTTACTTTTACAAATTTCAAGGATTTGTACGAGAGGTGAAATGAACCCATTTTTTTATCTGTGATTTGATATAATACCTAGCATTATAGGTACTATTCGGGGATCAAGGTGACTGTCAATTACGATTTTCATTTAAAATGGTGAACTCTAAGGGTGAAACGCAAAATCGGAACTGTCCTGACCATCGGAATGTATAATTATCAAGGAGCGGATATGTAGGTATGTTCTGAAAAACGCGAAATAGGTACATATTTCATGCGCTAAAAAAGGATAAATGTAAAAATATGTGCTAAAAACTCAAAATAAATGAAAATATGTGAAAACGATACGGTATGGGTATCAAAAAACAGCGTTTTTCAATCCGATCACTTAAATGCCACTCAAAGTGCTAAAATATGATTTATTTTGGTAGATTTTGGCTAGTTTCAACAATATTTTGTAAATAGAAATAGATTTTTGATTCAAAATCAGAATATTTTCATTTTTTAGGCAGAAAAAAATAAAAAAAATAGAATTTTTGTAAAGATGGAAAAAAGTGTGAAAAAAAGACAAAATGGGTAAAATATGCCCGAAATCGAGCAAAATAGGTAGTCGAAATATGATCGATTATGCGAGGAAAATGGCAAAATATGTAAAAATATGCGTTTATACCCAAAATATGCAAAAATATGTGCCAACATATGGAGCTTAAAATACTCACAACTTTCTGAATCGTAAATAAACCACTGATATACGCGATAAGAATGCTCATAGGAAAATATGTTTTTACATACATATCCGATCCTTGATAATTATTAATCACAGCTGCCTTCAGCTTGGGTTAGGTAAATGTAAATTTAACGTAATTTTTATGCAAATTACGAGTAAATAAACAAACGGTATGCCAAATCGTTCAATCAAAATCGAAATAATGCTGATTAGGAATTTTTATGCCATTGATTTATCATGAAATAGCCTATAATTTTAGTAGGATGAAAAAATGAACGATCAAAATCTGTCATGAACGAAAAAATCTGATTCGCTGTCACCTAAAAATGACGTCAAATTTAGGTAGGTATACTAACCTAAGCTGAACCGCTGAACGCAACCCAGTGCACCAATCAATCAAATAGAGGTGGTTCGAACACATTATTTGGGGGGGGGGGTGGTATGAGGCTTAAAAATTCCAACTAAAAAATTCAAAATTGCCGAATAAGAATTCAAAAATTCAAGAATTTTTTACAAAAACAATGCGAAGCAACATCATGGACAGGGAAAAACACAATTTTTAGAGATCAATGTAACAAAAACTTGAAAAGTAACATCATGTTCAAGATTAGGTCAATTTTTAATCTTGCTCACGCCTGGAAATTATTCCTGGGGTTTTCGAATATATAAAATTGGCCAACTTTCCTCAAAAATTATTTGAGAAGAAATACATCAGGGCCGAGCGCAGCGAGGTCGAAGCTTTTCAAAAACTTGATTTCCGAAGATGGAAAATGAGTTTTAATGAGAAATAATTTGATAAAATTAGTTGGAATAATTTTGAGGACAAATCCTACAAAAATCATTTTTGTAGGATTTGGATTGTTTTGAAATTACTTATGGAATAAAAAATTCAATAAGGCCAAGCGCAGCGAGGCCGAAATTTTTGAAAAATTTTGCTTTGGGAGTAGGTAATTTTAGAGTTGGATTGTAATTTCTGAAAGAGGACAGTAAGTAAACTTGAAATTTTAAAAGGCTCAGTTTTTCATTACTTATTCTGCAAAATTTCCAAAAAAATGTTTAATATTTGTCGAAATTTTGCCGACTTGTCGACTGGAAATCGACTGGTGGTATTATACACCCCCCCCCATCGCACCACCCCTGCAATCAAATAACAAAAATCTGACGAAAATCAACGAAGAAATTTGTTATTTTGGATACTGTTTGGAAATAATACGAAAATACTTATCAAAGGACTAGTTCTCAATTGTTTACAAACTAGGTATGACTATGAACACCATCGTCACTGTTTCAACTCACAAATATAGCGCAAACTGGTTGGCCCAAAAATCCTAATAAGTACCTACATGCGGATAATTACTTAAAAATTATAGAAAATTTGGTAAAAAAATTTATTTTTCTGATCTGTTTACGTACTCAATGTCATACATCTACATTTCGTCAACTATTTTACAGAATTTCCATAGTCATTGGTGTAATCATGTTTGCCCCCCCCCCCCTCATTTTTTTAGTCATCAGTGAAAATTGAAAGATGAGCAAACAAGATAAGAATTTACGTAAAAATTGATAAATTTCAATACAAGGCTAAAAGAAGTCAGCAACTTACCTTGGTTTCGTCAAAGGAAATATTTTTAAAATATCAGACAAATTTTACAAAACTTTCGAACAGAAATAACGCACTGTACGTAGATACCTACATTAGAATTATACGAACGCAATAATTTCAACGTTATAAATTCCAACACAAATATTTTACGAGTTAAAAGAAATTACTGATGAAACTGACATCAAAATGATATTACACAGGGTCGGTATCTATTTTCAACCCAATATTTATGAATCATTCTGATAATTATGAATTTCGTAGAAATTGAATTCATAATGGGTAGTACAAATACCTACAGCACGGGAAAAACGTCAGGGCCGCCACCATTCTGAAACTTATTTCGCACGACGCGACGTCATCGTCAAACACTTCGGGATGTTGATAATACGTACAAACTGAACTTCGCAAAAATTTGATACGGATTGCGTTATGAAAATAACACTTTTAGTAATCATTTGAATTTTTTTTACATTTTTTCATAACTTCCATTAGAATTTTTTTTTTAAATTACACCTTTGTGTTCCAAGAAGATGTGAAGACTAGATATGTATGTCAAGTTTTTTCTCGACAAATGAAAAGTCCGATGCAAAAGAAAATTTAATCACGATCTAGGTACCTACATAAATTAATTTATTCGATTGTTTTATGTACAACAAAGAAACAGAATAATCAGCCAGCTACGTATATGTGTCGATCAAAGGTAGATAAATACAAATAGGTAAGTACATCTTTTCTTTTTGAAACAAGACGTGTACACTTCAACTTACGCATATTGAAATCATCGACCTTCGTTTTTAACCAGGAATAAGTATTCAGCGTAGTTTCAGATTTTTGGTCATAAGTAGGTATACGTAAAACAATTAAATTAATTAATTTAGCATTAATTCAATATGTAAATTCACATTACGCATCAAATTTACACTAATTTCAATTCGTAAACATTACAAAGTTGTATGATAACGTGCGAAGTGAAGTAAGTTACAAAATGATGACTCTACTGGCGCTTTTCCCGTGCTATTTATGTACTAGCTTCATTGGCTAAACACGGAATCATTTTGAAAAATTTTCAAAGAATTTTTAGAAGAGAAAATAGTACACGTGAGGAAACACCCTTGTGAAAACCTAAATCAAGGGACCAATAATTACAAAAATTTCAGTGATTACCTATGCAGAATGTAAGAGTCATAAAATACTTACCTACTACAATTATACATTCAAAATATACTTCATAGGTAAAATAGGTATTCTTAAAATTAATATTCACAATTAAAACCAATTTCCAGATACGATTCTACCGTTAAAATCTGGGGAGGGGAGAGTGAAAATGAGAAGTTTGTGATTTGTAATTCCATAACAATTTTGAATTTTGAATTTTAAATTGCGATTACTGATTTCTTGCAAACAACATTCTTGCAATGCTTCGCCATTCCTTTGTTTAGCTTTTCTTCTTGGAGCGATTATAGGCGTAAATTCAAAACGAATATTTTCAGAAGAATCACCAACGAAAATACCGAAAAAAATTCAATTTTAGTGAAAAAAATAAGCATTATACATTTTTGATATTTTTATACGTAGTTTTGTAAATCATATCATAAGACTAAACAATTTTATCAAATTATACTTCATTCAAAAAAATCTCAATATTTCAAGTAATTTTTCTATTTGATCAGAAATTAATGATTTTTTTTCAAAAATGTTCAAAAATTTTGGTTTTGGAAATGATTGATTTCTTGAAATTCTAGATTTGTTGTAAAATTCTTGATTTTTTTACAAGCTGAGGTGAAATGTGTGATTCCGCCTACGGACATTTTTTCACTTTCTTTTTCCGAAAACCGATTTGGTACAGTAAAAAGTAATCTATAACTCATAAAAAATATCACACCTACGCACCTGATTTTTTTAAATTTTTGGAGTGGTTGAGTCACATACAGAAACTTTTCAAAAATTAATTTTATTTCGATCTTTATTGAAATTGAAATGAAGAAAGGGTCAAATAGAAAAACAATCGTCAAATTCACGTTCAGCAGGATAAATCGCCCCAATCGTTCCCTATTTCAGCGTCCATTTACTCAAAATTTCATTATTCGTATTCATTTAGAATTTTTCATATTATGAGCGTTTTATACGAGGAACATGCTACAATGAAAAAATTGTCGTCGGATTCGTGTTCAGTGAACCAAAATTCCACGATAAGTACAAACAATTCTAAAAATTCACTCTCGCTTTAATTTTTTCAATTTAATGCAGGTACTTATTCAGTTGTGCAAAATCAATGGAAAAAATTTATTATCCGTCACCTGTCACCATTTTAAAAAAATTGAACAAACTCAGGTAACTGTGGAACATGGTTAAACAAATTACATTTTTTACATTTATATTCGTCATTTTTGAAAACTTCGAAAATTTTCAAAACTAATCTCAAGGTCATTTTTGAAATCAATAATTTTATTTTTTCCAACTCCAACAATCCTCTATTAATTCGTCTCTGTTGATTTCTAATATTAAAGTTCACACTCGATTTAGTAGATATGTAAGAAACATTCATTAGACCTAGGTATGACTCAGAACTCTAGGAATTCATTTCCTAGAGTTCTTCAAAATGAAAATATTCAAAACTCGATGTAATTCTTATTCCAAGTACCTATTCTTGTAAACAGGGACCATTTTTATGTTTCATAAAATTAAAATGTTTCAAACAATGAAAATTAAAAATAAAGAATATGAAACAGAATTGATACGCATTTATATAGGTTGGTACAAATTTAATTTAAAAAAATGCATTTTCTATCCATAGGTAAATATGGTACAACTTCATGATAAGCATTAGTGTACACTGAATAATACCAAAGCGAAAATTCATAAACTTGGTACGTATGAAATTTTTAATCACTAACATTAATACATATTCTGGTAAATGAATACAGGTAAAATAGTTTTCATGTACAAGTTTATTTTTAAACATTAAGAAAAATTAAAAATTTAATCTTGGTGAAAACAGTTACTCTCCTAATCCTAATTAAATATAATTATACGATAGGTAATAGACTCGATAAAAGTGGCATATTTGCGAAATAGAAGGAAACCGCCATTTTTTCCACAATTGCTATGAATAAAACTCAACATAATTGTGTGCAAGTGCTCAAAAAAATACAGATCATGACAAAGTCAAGTGATACCTACAGTAAAGTATGCACGTTTAATTCAAATAACTGGTCGCTGCAGATGCGTCGTTAGAGGGGGGCAGACCCCGAAATAAATTCTGGTCCCCGGTTGACCCCTCCCCCAATTTATGTTATATTTATAAATTTACATTACACTTACATCAGACCGAGATTTTCAAAACATTAAAACATGAAAAAATGTCTTTTTAGGGGATTAGAAATCCAATTTTTTCAAAGCTGCGCCATCAATTTTATGATCTATCAGAGACGAAAGTGCGGGAAAAGGCTCCCTTTTTACCCCCTCCCCATTTTTTGGCAGGTGAAAAAAGTCAGTTCCTTTTTTCCACTTCGAAAAAGCAAAAAAAATTGTCCAACACACGGCCCTTTTTGTGCCCGATTTTCGATACTGACGACGCGACGCCACTGGATCGCTGGCCAGTTACTGAGTGAAAAGAGAATATGTACCTAATTTCATAAAACATAAACAGAATACCTACAATTATGATTTCTGATTCAGTAATTGAACAATTTTCTCTTTGGTTTTCAGAAAAATATTTTGACCACCCTGGTTTGATTACAATCCAGTGGGTCCATAATATAGGTATTCTATAATAACACAAAAACTGGAAGTATTTCCTCCAATCCAAAATCAGGGTGTGTGCTGTAGATTCTCCAATCCATTCCCACACATTTATTTTTTACAAGTTACATCAAACAAAATCCGAACTTACAGTTGTGGCATTCATTTCAATACTTCCTCCAGTTTATTGGCTAAATTGTACTTTTGAGAAGATTGATCTTCTCTCAACACAGCCATCAGCTGTCCTTTATATTTCACAGCATATTTATACAATTCATAAACTGCCGCGTTTGTGTTAAAGTCCATGCAATGCAGCTGCGACTCTTTCCCCAACAAGGCACTCATGTCATCACGAGAAACAGCTGGCATGGCTTTAATATCCGCATAATACTTCTTGACCCATTCTTTATAAAATGGTATATCTTTGGCATACAATAATTTCGCGGTAGGCGAATCCTTACCCAAACGATTTTCTGAAATTGAACACGAATCCATAAAAGCTTGAGCCACAACACTGAGACACGCGTCGATAATATTTGATTTACAGATATCAAATAAGAAATCCGGGTTTTTAATTAAATTCACCCAAAATCGCAAAGGTAGACAGTTGTTTTTCCATGAGTGAACAATTTCAGGATCACTGATACCGTGTTCACGAGCTTGATCATCCAAAAAATCAAACATGTACTTGATAGCTATAGGAAAACAGTCGTTCTGACGAAGTTGACTAAAAATAATTTCAAACAGGTCGTCAACAAATTTCTGCAATGTGCCTTTAGTGGATAACAATCTTGTGAGGTAGACCTCAGATACCATATTATTTCCATCGTGGCATGTATGACTGTCATATGATTGATTTGGCTTCACCAAATGCCATTCTTTATAATATCCATCAATATCTGGGACAGATTTGTATCTTGCCCTGTGGATTTTTGGAGAAGCACACTGTATTATTGTTGACCTTAATGTCTCACAAGCGGGTCGTTGTACATCGTCATTAGTTGATGTCAGAAATGAAACCGGATTCAAATCTTTTTTAATTAGTACTAATTGCAGCATGCTACCATCATCGATTCCATAATGCTGCAATGTGTTACGTCGCTTCCATTCGCCTTCAATTTCTGAAGAGAAATCAGTATCGTACAAAACCATACTACCAGACAATTCAGTCACTGATTCTAAATTCAATTCTGATGGTTTTGGTCGTTTGCTGTAATTTATAGAAAAATATATGCCATTAACTGCTTTCTCTTTTGCTTGTGAAATAGTATCACAGTTCAGCATTTTAACTGGTACATTTTCCACAGCTGATCTTAATCCAGTTTCAGCAGCAGTTTGTTGTGAGACGCTTACATAGACAGTTATGGAAGTATAATCAATATGTTGTCGAATGAGTTTGTTTTCATTCAAAGAATATCGAGCTTCAGAAGTGATTTCATCAATTGGACCTTTATACACCTGTTGTTTTATACCCTTGAACAATATGAACAATGGGTTTCCAACACATTGCAGAAGAAATTTATAAAGCAGGAAGGCGAACCAAGCTGAAATCATTTTCTCTACTATGGTTTCACTTCTTCGAAACAACATTTTAGGTTGACTCATACGTTTCATGGATTTCCCAATTAGAGATGCAAGCAATGCTTTGATGACATCTGTGCAATATTCCATTTCGTTTTGTAAACTTATCATTATCATGGATGCGAAGTAAACTCGATCATTCATAGAGAAACTTTCATCACTTTCCAACGTTCGAATGAATATTAAGAGAAAAGGTTTATTCAAGATTAATTGACTAAACAGCCGCAGTTCTTTTCTTTTGTTGGTCAATTCTGGTTTATCACAAAGTATTACAGAATGGTCAGCAACGTTGGAGAACAGGATATTCATCACATATGTGCGATAATCCCAAAAAGGTAAACTTTCTGGCATACCACTTACTCTGGAATCTGATATTTCAGTTTGCAATTCAGCAAAAGCTTCTTTGCATTCGGCAGCCACACATAACTCCAGCCTATCTATTTGGTCTTGTACTTTTTTCCTCATTCTGCTTTTTAAAAACATCTTGTATAACAAAAACAATACAGAGATAAGAAAAATTGTCACACTGATCACTATTATTTCCACACAAGAATCCGAGTCTTCAGTATTGTTTGATGTGCCCCACGAAGGTTTGTAAATAGGGTCACAATACAAGATAAATCTAGGATATTTTCGTCTTATGGAGAGACCTAGTTCTCTGTCATCAGAGGAAATCATATTTATCGAATAATGTAAAAATTTTGGAATCCACGAATTTGAGGAACAATTTTTCATTTCAGGGATAGTGGGTGATAAACAAGTCATCGAAAAAGTATCATGTTTGTAACATTCGCCAAAATAAGATTTGGCCGGATTGCTTAGATTTGAACCCAAGATTACATTAATCTGTGCTTTTACAATCAAGGTTAAATTGAAATCTGATACTAATATTTTAGTACCTCCGTCTGGAACACCCTTGGGTATAAAAGCTGTACTGGGTTCTACCAATGGATTGATATCAATGTACTCATAAAAACCTTCATAGATTCGAATAATACCATCAAATTTCACAATAACCTCACCTTTGAATGGCTGTCTTGTTGCAGTTGTTGAGCATTTCACCATGAAAAAAGTTTTTTCCAAAACCATACATGGTAAATCATTGATAAATACTTCGACATTACCGCCTGCTTTCATGTTTTCACCAATAATGGTAAGTTTGGTACCACCAGTACGTGGTCCCTTCTTTGGAGAGATGTCAGTAATTTTTGGATCTACAAATGTATAATCACTTTCAGATTGCAAATGAAAGTTCTTTGTGTGTATTACAACCGGACCCTTCTTGAACGATATTGATATGTTCCGAGTCATTGTACACATTATAACATCTTTGTGTGTACCCAAGTCACTAAATGGTATACAAGGAACACCAGCTACAGTAATGGCATTTTTGATTTCCTCAAATGAATAGTTTTGTTTAACATTGCGTATTGTAACATTAGTGCCGCCTTCAAATGGTCCATTTTTAGGAGTGAAATACAAAAATGATGGATTTGATGATATATCACACTGCTCTATGCGAATCCAGTCTTCTGAATATGCGGGATATTGAGTTTCAATTTCACAATGGTTTGTATTGTTACACCAGACACATTTATATTTTTCATTGAAGCCCAAACATGATGATAGGTCATTAGCCATGTGTCTGCACTTGTAAACTGTCAACAACATTTTCTCAGAATTGTCTATAGAGTTTTTCAACTTGTCTGCGTTTATTTCAAACACAACTGTAATATTTGGCGTGTGTTGTAAGTATGTGAACTCCATGTCCTCACAAATAATCATATTATCCTTCCTAATAGCATTTTTTTCATAAACATCATTTTCAATTCTGAATCGACAAAAGAATCGCGTTGAATTATGAAAGTAATGAAAATTACGAGTTTTGACTGCAATACTCTGCAAAGTACTATCCGAAATAAGATTAGTGTGTAATCCATCAAGGATCAAGTCAGTGGATGGACAATTCTTTGAAACATTAATTGGGCTGTTTTCTGCAGTTTGATCAAAGCAATTGAGTGTTTGTTGGTTCACACAAGTGTTTTCTATTACACACCAATAGCATTTTGAAGAACCAACACATGATGAACAGGAAGAATATGCATTACAGTCATAAAATTCAAACCTTTTGTGCACAAGATCTGTAATATTGGTTGTCTGGAAGGATAACTTTGCCTTGACTTTTATCTTTCCTCTTTTAGTTTGTGGTAGTTCTGTTTTAGGAGTGGGGCAACTTATTTTATCTGCTATTCGAGTTCCATTAGTGATGAAAAGTGTATTCGAGATGGTGAATCTGCAGAAAAAATCACCCTTGAATGGTGGCAAGTTTTCAACAGTTGATGTTAGATTTGTAATTTCATGTAAAGGTGCAGTTTCTGGTTCAATTTTACTGATTGAAAGTTGTGCACGAATATCGTACGGGACCCACAATGAAGAGACATTCTCTGTTTCAAGACATTCATCAACCAAGGTACATTTATTTTGATGCAAACACCATCCACAGTAAGGGTCTCCAACATCCAAACAATCATGGTCGGTTTGATGTGTTTGGCAATCTTGTACTGGCATTTTCATCAATTCATGTTCAGTCATCACATACAAGTTTTTTTCCTTCTCATCGAACTGCAGAGAAATTACTGGAGATCCTTCATGAATTTTTATGTCAGCATCATATTGTTGTGCAGTTGTTCCCTTTACAACAATCTTCTTTAAAAACCCTGTTTGTGTCCCAATAAACGCGACAGTATATTTACCAGTTGATGCGATATTGATAGCGGATAAAATGGTATCGAATTTCAAGACTGGGACACTTTCTACCGGTTCGATTCCACCAAGAGGTGTTTCCACACTTGACCAGCAAACATCTGAATCAATAGTGACATTGTTTACTTTACCACACGGTTTATTCGGAGGGATGAATTTTGAGCCTTGATATCCATTTCCAGTAAGACAACTAACAACATTCTGAATGAATTTATGATTAATTGCAGGCAGTGAATATACACATATTGCACTGCGATTCCTCGGTTCATTTGAATTATTGGTTGTTGACTGAGAAAATATAGCAAAAAGCACAGGGTCCTGAGATGCATTATCAAATGAATCGGGAAACTCATTGTCGGTTTTTTTAATAAACGCCGCTTGTACTAAATTATAAATATTTTTATGCTTATCAGCACATTTGATTGGAATCTCTATGTAGGAATTATCATTTTTATTGCACATTCGGATTATTTTTGATACATATGAGAACGATCCCCCAGTTGAACTCTTTTGAGTAGTCAAAAAGTAGCTGTAAGGTCCAAAGCTAAACCCATATACATAATTAATTGAAAACGTATTATGATATTGTGGATCTATGGAAATATTGGCGCCTTTTATTTTGAATAAAGTGTCGTTTTTTAAACTTCGTGTAGCAATCGCTGGTACCTTTGATGGATAAGTCGAATTGCCAAGATATGTAACCCCAACATAAAGTGCCGACGTTAAAGTACTTTTTGAATCAGCAAAAGGAATAAAAGCAACCGTTGATTCCTTCACACTGTTGCCCACAACTGGTTCGCAAGAGGATGTTATTCTATTCGATATATTACTGATGTCATGTGTGGTGCAAATTCCATCAAAATTACTTCCACACGCGACCAAGTGAGATTTATTATAATCGATTATTAGTACTTTATTATGATTATTCAATTTTTTTATTGCAGCGGATGAATAATCTGATTGGGAACATTTCATCGGATCAGGGTTATTAGGCCATGTAGTGTATGTGGCTGTGGGTTCCAATTTTGGTGATAACTGATACAGCTTATTTACCGCACCAACGAAAACTCCTCCTTTGTGTTTATCTACCACTAAATGATTGAATTTTGTCGTACCTTCTGCATTAAAAAATGCTGTGAAATGTGGTGATGATTCAGCATGTTGTGATGGTGTTAAACATAAAACGAAGATCAGGAATTCATACCAAAATTGTACAGCAGGATATAGTGACATATTTCCAGTACAAGTGGATCAGCTATTGTTCAAAGACATCTTTTTTCAGACACGTGGATGTGATATCTGTAAATTAAAAACATTGAATTTCATTCACATACCTGAGTAATTCTACCAAAACTGTCGCATTTCCAGTATATGAAATTCGAAAAATAAAAGTTGAATTTCTTCAATTTTTTTGATTGAGATCTAAAATGTATACGTTCGAGACACCATTTTTTGTATTTGGCTCACTTCATAGCCCTCGGGGAGGGTGTGGGGCGATTCAAATTTTTGGTATCTACGACTATGGAAAATCTATAATCGTGCGTTCCATGACCATAGAATTTCCTTTGTGTGGTCTCTAGTTCTATCGTAGTGGCACCGAATTCACTGAAGGGATCAAGCCCACTGGATGCAGAATGAATTATACTATTTACATGTTCAAAGTTCTCACGTTGCGGATAAAAATTCCTTCATCGTGGATACAAAAATCATCTTCGCCACGACGAAGGAAATGAAAAAAGTAGCCACGACGTAAGAAAAATCTTGAATATTTCCCATTTTTTCAATTGCGAATTGATTTTAAAGTGTATTGTGATGAATTTGTGTTGATATACTTGCTTGTGGAATATATTTTTCTCATTTGTAGCTCAACACCATAAGCACAATTCGAAAAATTGATAGCCACGACGATGGAATGTAAAAATTGTAAACACAAGAATTTTCACAAATTTTTATTTCAAAATTGACCAAGTAGTCAGAAATTTAAAATTCAACCGATAAAGGTCGTTCCTATTACACCCCTGAATCAGTATTGGAGTTGAAAAAGATAAAATACGAAGTAACAGAGCCAGAAAAAATTAATGAAATTTCGCCACGACGATGGAACAAAAACCTAGTAACAGAGTTTTGGTCTCGTCTTGAGGTCACCCAGTGCCCTTCTGGTGACCCTCGAAGAGGTCAATGTGTACCCCATCACTCTACCAATATCATGTTTTAAAAATTTTTCAAAAATATCAATTATCTTCAGTGCTAGGGGTAAGTAAAGTTGAAAACCATGAGTGGTAACAGCCACGACGATGGAACTTTTGACCATTAAAATTTATGCAGGGTGTGGTGGGGGAGGGGAAAAATTATTTTTTCACTGGAAGAGGTGGGGGAGATGATATTCAATAAAACAATTCAAAAAAAACCACCCTAGCGCATTTAGTACTCGAGAAATTTACAAGTAACTTAAATGCGACAGTTTTGGTAGAATTACCCACCTATCTGTTGGTACTCTCTCATTCCGAATCAGTGAAAAGTCACTGATAAACAGTCAGAATTGCAGCACAGGAAAAATTAGTGAAATTCATTGATTTTCAGTTATTTTTCACTGATTATTAAAAGAATTTTACAGATTTTTCAGTGAATTTCATAAATATCACGGAGTTTTCAGTAAATTTTCACTGATTTCCAGTTATTTTCTTTCACTGACTTGCTTTCAGTGAAAAAAATTTCACTGATTTATTACTATGCTGCATGTTTTTTGATAAATTTCACTGATTCAAAAATGAGAGCGTATGGACGCATTCAGGATTTTCTCGCATAAGCAAATTAGGCACCACAAAGATGGCGTAAATGTGAAAACGTTAAAAGTTGAAAAATGATGTAACTATTTTGATGGAATTTCCAAAATATATGATGGAGATACATATTTCATGGGTAAAATAAGACAGAATTGCCAGCAGAGCGAAACAAGAGGGAACATTTTTATGAAAAATTATGTCAGAAAAATGATTCAGTTTGAAAATTTGACGTCATTTTCGATCGCAGGATGAGAAATTAACCCCTTCTGTTCTCCTTAATAAAAATAGGTATGTAATATATCAAATATATGTATCTATTTTTGAATATCGTATTTAGGCATCATTTTGTGAAGCCAAATAACCTGAATACTATCGTACCTGAGATATTTAGAAATTTCAAAAAAATGATGCGAGCGAAAAATCAAAAATGTACCCATAAAAATGAATCTCTGATAAGAATGTCATAACGAAATACTGAAAACTTACCTGCATCATTTCCTATTTCCAATTATCAAAACGAAAAACGTGAATAATTTCCAATAATTATGAACTCAAATCACCAAGAAAAAAAAATCAATCGTGAAACGTTTTTTTTTAAAACGTACCGCAATTCTACCAGTCTTTCCACGAAATCATTTGTTCACCAAATGATAAATATCAGCGCAAAACCTACGAATTAATTCGTTTTAAAAATAGAATATGATTACTCGTCAGAAAATTATTTCATGTTTCCGTCGACCAAATTATCGCTATGGCAATTTCCGGAAATTTTCATTTCGAGAAGTATCATATGGGTATGTAATATGTATGTAGGTATGTACTTTACCTATCCATGAAAACACTCATAGGAAATGATTAATAATGCAATTATGCATCCCAAGCGTTATTATGTAGGTAACATTTATGTAATTTCCCTAACCATCAGATTATTCATCAAATTCTATTTCTGATTAGTGTTTTTTCAGCAACGTATCACAGTGGTGACCTTGAACAATCGCGACACAACAGGACCAGATGATTATAGAAAATTTAATATTTTAATTTGAAAGCATAGTTTCTAATTCGACTGATTTTTTTTCTTCGTTCGTTTTTTAATTTCTTCCTTCATCTTATCTATGCGGCAACACAAATTGCATAAGAAAAAGTGATTATACAATTGACAGCTATGACATTTGAAGGAGCAATTAATAATACAATAATTTTCAATTTTTCACAACATCGAGAACATTTGTGAATTCATGGGTTGTTTTTCATAATTGATCACTTTATCACAAGATTGTTTCAAAATTTTTCCTTACCGTCCGATCGATTTATCCAAGAACTCCAGAGGAAAAGTTTAAACTGATATAACTCTAAATTTTGTGATCGTACAGGTACAGAAATTGTTCAGCATGAAATTCTACACCAAGAAGTCTGATTGAAAATTCATTTTCTAAAAATTAAATAAAAATTGATATAGGTATCAAGAGAGTTAGAGGTGTTTTCAACATAATCGGACACACCACACACAACTCCACGAGGTAGATCACAGAGCTGCGCCCTCAAAATATAAATGAAACTTGTCGTCCACGACGTGAATATCAAAATGCTAGATTGCTATGTGCCCGTTTCGAAAAAATATCTAGACATATACGATCAAAATTCCGATTTTACGTGGATTTGTACTTGTGTTTGAAATTGAAATGGAGACAATTTTTTATAAAAAATCACCATTGATGTGACCAATAGGTAGTTTAGGCCAAGAGAAACCTAAAAATTGATTATACACTTTTTTCTCAACTTGTAATCTGAAGAAGTAATAAAAATAACCAAAATTTAGAAATCTTACAATATTTTATAAAATTTTATATATAATAGCCCTTGCAATACTTGAGTTAGGTAAAAAGTTACATCATATATTTTGTTTCTTTCAACATGAACAATCAATTGGTCACATCAAAAAATGATTTCTTAGAAAAAAATCTTACTCCATTCAAAACACGTAAAAATCCATGTAAAATCGAAATTTTGATCTTATAGGCCTAGACCATTTTTCAAACCGAGAACCTAACGATCTGGCATTTTGATATTCGCGTCGAGGGCGACAGGTTATACAACCTTTCAGACATATTTCGACTTCCTCGTTTGACCACTTGTTTAAATTTTGCTTCCCGAGCCCCAATATGTGCACCATTCGCTTAGTTCTGCGGTAATATGTTTCACTTAAATTTTTATCAGATATTCTGGTCCTGAAATGTTTCACTGAACATTTATATGCTCGCCATGATTCTCGTTTTTGTGTACTTGCAATTGTTTGGATATTAATCTCATTTTAGAATTTTTTAAGTTTTTTGACCACGACTTTCCAATTGAAAATGTTTTCAAAAAAATCAAATAGTAGGGCTCATTCAATAAATATGAAAAGAATAACTTTTTTCAAGATATTTAGCACATTGCTAAAAATTAAAAATTTCAAATTAACGAGTAAGTAAAAAAAACTGGGAATAAACCTGAAAAGATTCTACGTAAATCTACAATTTAAATTTCTCTTCGCATACTGATAAAATATTCTTAAAACATAATTATAATAATACTTGGATGAATTTTTGAAATTCGGTCTAGCATCCCCCCCCAAAAAAAAATAGTTTGTTCTTGAATTTCAAGAGATAAAGATTTTTTGTATTTCTGAAAATGTGATGAAATTTTGGAAAATTGTAAATAATTAATTTTATATTATACTTGTACCGTAACTTTAGCATGATCAACGTTATCTCAGGGTCGTAGATGAGGCTTAAAAACTGAATTTTTCTTGACCACCTCTAGGACTCATAAAGAACAGGGGAGGCACGGGTCCCCTCCCATCGATCAGGATGAAATTTTTTCTGTGTATACCATTCCACAAAGGAAAAAATTGTCGGGGTGGTAGGACCGATATCTAACAACAAAAATTTTCACATGCAAATATGGATGATCTTAGTATTGGTGTATTTTTGAAAAATAATTTGTTGGGTGGTAGATGAATTTTCAAAATTTGGGTGCTTTGATAGTAGAAATCGATGGGTGTATGCAAATAGTTTGAGCTGCTAAACACGGATCTGTTACAAATTTTTTCGTATGCCAATTTCGTGTACAAATAAAGTGACATGTTCAATTTTGAACCTTCTGCTGTACTTATTTGTACTTGAAATTACGTAAATTGCAAAAAAGGAATGAAATGAAGTGAAAATTGAAAAAGTGGTGTATAAATACGAATTTTGGGGTATAATCACACAAAAAAAATTTCGACCAAAAATGACCACTTCATGAGTGAAAAACTGTGTGGAAAAATGGTTTTTCGCATTTCTCAAGATGTTCTACCACCTGGAAAATTCTGAAAAAATATCACGTTGTACATATAGACTAGGTACATGAAATATATTTTTTTCAGAATTGCACCTCTGAAACATCATGTAGAAAACTCGATTTGAAGTTTTCAAACACGAGTTTCAGCTAAAAGAAAATAATCATCGAAAATTATTTTCAACCCATCAACTAATACCCCTCAGTATTATGTACCACCCACGCAAGTTTGAAAAAAAATTGGTTGAAAGCTCGCGAAAATAAAAATTCTCAATGAAAAGGCTGAAAGAAGGATAGGAGAGGGGTAGGGGCCAAAAAATTTTCCACGGGGTTTTTAGACCATAAGAACCAACTTCCATTGGTTAGTTTCGAATTTCAGCTCGGGGGAAGATTCGCCTATTTTAACCGTCGCGCCGGCGCCGGTACCCTTTGACGAAAATCAGACACATTGTGTAATTTTCGGTCGAGTTTACATAGACCGACTCTTAAGACCTTAGACATAAATTTGAGTCAAGATTTTTTGTGCGATCATGAAGTTCAGAGCTACAGCAGTAAGTATGCCTGACTTTTTTTCGAAAATGTTGACTACAATCCAACGTAAAAACACTGAAAAAAATTATTCTTTTTGACGTACCTAGAGGAAGAGGGCGCGGGATGAGGAGAGTTTTCAACTCAAAAACATTTTTATGGTCCCTCAAGCCAGCAATATTTCTAAAACTTGTACTAAGGGAAGATTCAATTGATTTGATGCAATAAGTCATATTATTATGTAGGTAAGAACTCTGCCTAAATTTGAAGTCAAGATCTAGATACATACTAATTGAAAGAAATTAAATTACATTAAGACTTCGCAGAACACAACATTGGAGCTGTAATTAGTTGAAAAAATAAAATTCAAAAACATATGTAAAAAAAATACATAATAGGTATATGGGTAGGTATTTCACAGCCAAATTTAAACTTGAAACAAGAAAATTAAATTGAACTAAAAAAAAAAGGAAAACGATGTAAAAGTAACACACATTCATTAATTATTACCTATAATGAAGATAACAATGATAAAATAGATAAGTTAAAACTAGATAATTTCATAAATAATAAATCTATGTATTCAATTTAAAAAATATATATGCATCTGTGTATTTGCACATAAATCTCCATAAATACCTAAATAGAAGTGCATTGCTAATTTACATCGCATTTATTTCTAAACAATAATCATCAATAACGTAGTAGTGCTGTCAAGAAAACAAAGGAAAACTTGTCGAGGGAAATCGTAAATTGTGAAGAATTAATCTCAATATTTTCACCAACTGTCAAACGAATCATTACCTAATAGAATACTTAGATCGAGTTTCAGGTTTAGATATAAAACATTGACGGTAGTCACTTGTGTTAACTATTTTGAACCTTATAATGCCCTTTTCAGAGATCTTAGATCAGTCTGTCTGTGTACGTTTGGGGGATAAAAGGTGGTTAATTCTTCCCACAGCACGAACAATATCATTTAAAACAACATAACAATTTTTAAAGATAGAAATTAGCATGATAATTATAGAAATTAGCATGATAATTATTAGTCTATGATCCAAACATGAAAAAGTGCTCTAGAAATCGAATTCAGCGATCTTTTTTGAGAACCAAAAAAATGAGCTGCCAAAATGTCGGTACTATCCGCCTCATTCGAAAAAGCGCAGTTTCAGATTTTTAACCCTGCACAATAGGGGGGTGGACCCCTAAAAAGGTGATTTAGGGGACATGGTCCGAACCAAAAAAAATCGACGGATTTGGGTTGAGGAACTTCTCCCGATACCGAATATGTAATTTTTTTCCGTTGCACCCTGCACAACTGCATTTTATTGCACTTCAAGTGCAATTTTTATGCATTTTGGACGATTTTTGACAGTAAAAGAGCCCTCCTATCCAAAATATAGGTGAGAACCAAAAAATACTCGTCAATTTTGTTGAATGTAGTCATTTAAAGTCCATTCCCGCAAAAATGGGCGAAAAATTCCTGCACAATGCGAAGTAATGAAAATGAACAGGTTGGTCACCCCATCCCCCCACCAAAATCAAGTCATGGAATACTTGCTCAAAAATGGCAATGCGATACATCAAAATGGGTCAAAATTTCGCGCTGAATCCGAAAATCATCATCATTTTTGATTTCGACCCCCCTCGGTGGAGTTCTGCCTCCAAACTTGAATTTAAGGGGGAAAATAAAGAATTTACATCATTTAAATGAAACGTAATTGGAATATACGCAAATCAAACAATTGTGGTTGATTGATCTCAACTTTCAGCATACCTTGACCCCCCAAAAAAATTTCCAACCCTCATCCCTCCTACCCCGCCAAATTATAATAAAAACATTAAGTAATTTAAAAACAGCGATGCGGCATATCGAAATGGTTTAAAATTTCGCGCCGAGTTCGAAAATGGTAATAATTTTTAAATTTGACCCCCCTCGGTGGAATTCTGCCCCCAAACTTGAATTTGTGGGGGAAACTGAAGATTTGACATCATTTAAATGAAACGTAATTGAAATTTACGCAAATCAGACAATTGTGGTTGATTGATTTCAACTTTCAGCATACCTTGGCCCCCCTAAAAAATTTCCAACTCTCATCTCTCCCACCCCGCCAAATTATAATACAAAACATTAATTTAAAAACAGCGATGCGGCATATCGAAATGGTTTAAAATTTCGCGCTGAGTTCGAAAATGGTAATCATTTTTGAATTCGATCCACCTCGGTGAAGTTTTGCCCCCAAACTACAATTTGAAGGGGTAAAAATGAATAATTGACCTTATTAGATGAAACGTAATTGCAATTTGCACGCGCCAGGCTGTAGTAGTCGATGAGTTCCAATTCTGCAGAAGATTTTGTTCCTCAGCAGTTAGAGAACAAGAAATGGAAAAAAAATTTCTGACATATAAGGCCCATTTTGTCGTAGAGTGTCACTGGCGTATGTCTCACTTTGTTGTCAAGCTCCTCATCTAGTTTATAACATAGCAGTGTGACATTTTACAATGCCTTAAAATTTCGCGCTCAAGCTATATGTAGTTCATTGGAGGATGCCGGGTGCATTTAAGTCTGTCAGTGGCGTAGTGTTTTTCTTTTTTTTCAACAGTCAAAAAAAAATGACAACAATTTTTTTCTTGAAAAATGAAAAGACATTAGGAAATTAAAAAAAGAAAGGACAGGTCAAATTAAAAAATTACTACGATTTTCGAACTCAGCGCGAAATTTTAAGGTATTTTAAAATGTCACACGGCTATGTCATAAAATAAATGTTTTGATCAGGTATGATGCCGCAGGGGCGGGAGGTGCGAGGGGTAGAAATTTTTTGAGTCGATATATGCTGCAGAATTGGAACTCATCGACTACTACAGCCTGGCGCGTGCAAATTGCAATTACGTTTCATCTAATAAGGTCAATTATTCATTTTTACCCCTTCAAATTGTAGTTTGGGGGCAAAACTTCACCGAGGTGGATCGAATTCAAAAATGATTACCATTTTCGAACTCAGCGCGAAATTTTAAACCATTTCGATATGCCGCATCGCTGTTTTTAAATTAATGTTTTGTATTATAATTTGGCGGGGTGGGAGAGATGAGAGTTGGAAATTTTTTAGGGGGGCCAAGGTATGCTGAAGTTGAAATCAATCAACCACAATTGTCTGATTTGCGTAAATTTCAATTACGTTTCATTTAAATGATGTCAAATCTTCAGTTTCCCCCACAAATTCAAGTTTGGGGGCAGAATTCCACCGAGGGGGGTCAAATTTAAAAATTATTACCATTTTCGAACTCGGCGCGAAATTTTAAACCATTTCGATATGCCGCATCGCTGTTTTTAAATTACTTAATGTTTTTATTATAATTTGGCGGGGTAGGAGGGATGAGGGTTGGAATTTTTTTGGGGGGTCAAGGTATGCTGAAAGTTGAGATCAATCAACCACAATTGTTTGATTTGCGTATATTCCAATTACGTTTCATTTAAATGATGTAAATTCTTTATTTTCCCCCTTAAATTCAAGTTTGGAGGCAGAACTCCACCGAGGGGGGTCGAAATCAAAAATGATGATGATTTTCGGATTCAGCGCGAAATTTTGACCCATTTTGATGTATCGCATTGCCATTTTTGAGCAAGTATTCCATGACTTGATTTTGGTGGGGGGATGGGGTGACCAACCTGTTCATTTTCATTACTTCGCATTGTGCAGGAATTTTTCGCCCATTTTTGCGGGAATGGACTTTAAATGACTACATTCAACAAAATTGACGAGTATTTTTTGGTTCTCACCTATATTTTGGATAGGAGGGCTCTTTTACTGTCAAAAATCGTCCAAAATGCATAAAAATTGCACTTGAAGTGCAATAAAATGCAGTTGTGCAGGGTGCAACGGAAAAAAATTACATATTCGGTATCGGGAGAAGTTCCTCAACCCAAATCCGTCGATTTTTTTTGGTTCGGACCATGTCCCCTAAATCACCTTTTTAGGGGTCCACCCCCCTATTGTGCAGGGTTAAAAATCTGAAACTGCACTTTTTCGAATGAGGCGGATAGTACCGACATTTTGGCAGCTCATTTTTTTGGTTCTCAAAAAAGATCGCTGGATGAACACTTTTTCGTGTTTGGATCATAGACTATATAGAAAAAGTTGAGATTCAATTTGAAAAATATGAAATAAAGATGAATAAGTCTGCATTGTACTTAAATACGTAGTTGAAATACTTTTTCAAAATTTAAAAAGATAACTAATGTTTAAATACGACTCCCTCAAGCTCACCCAAATAAATAAATGAAGGAAGGAAGGAAGGAATATCTCTTTATACAAATTCTTTCAAATCATTTAACAGAAGCACAGACCAATCGAAGTTGGTTCATCAAAGAGACAAAAATATGAAAAAAAATTGTCTGATTTTTGCAATTCAAACTCGGTAAGATTTTTCCAAAAATTTCCCAAAAAAGTAATCACTTTCAAACAATTTTCACGTTGAATAAAACGTTTTTGCCACTGACCTCTGCCTCCAGTTTCGGGTCGACCAATTACAGGAGAATGAATACAGAATACTTCGAGTTGTTACAAATTATTACTACTCTCTCATTTTAAATCAATGAAAAGTCACTGATTTTCCAAAGATTTTCACTGATTTTCCAATGATTTTTGTTACCGATTTGTTTTCATTGAACAAATTTTCACTGATTTTCTCCTGTGCTGCAATTCTGACTGTTTCTCAGTGATTTTCAATGATTTTCACTGATTTATAAATGCGAGGGTACAAAATTATTATAAATCAATTAGGATAGGTCGAATCAAGTAGCGCGCCTTTTCCAACTTTAACGCCAACTTTTGATCCTGCGCGAACTCATCTTCCATTAAAGAAACCATCAGCTGATCGTCATATTTGACGGCGTATTCATGCAATGCATACAAAGAAGAATTTATGTTAAATTCAGATGCATGCAGATGCGACTCCTTATTTAAGATTGCATTCATATCCTGATCCGATATAGTAGGCAAAGATTTAATATCGGCGTAATACTGTTTTATTTTATTTTTATTGACTGGAATATCTTTAGCATATAGTAACTTTGTTGTGGGCGAATCTTCGGACAAATGATGCTCTGAAGTTGAACAAGAATCCATAAAGGCTTGAGCAATAACGCCAAGGCACGAATCGACAATATTTGATTTATGTATATCGAATAAGAAATTTGGATTCTTGATTAAATTTATCCAAAAACGTAAAGGTAGACAGTTACTTTTCCACGTATGTACCACATCTGAATCTGTGATACCATGTTGTAACGCTTGATTATCCAGAAAATCGAAAATATATTTAATTGCCGGTGGTACCCCATAACTTTCGAGTTTCGCATCAAAGATGACCTCAAATAAATCATCGACGAACTTCTGCAAGACCAATTTTGTCGCCAGTAACCTCGTTAAGTAAATTTCAGATACCATTTTATCATTTCTTTTGTTTTTGTAAGTATTAGTACCAGTGTAATCAATGGGTTTACAAAGATGCCACAGTTTGTAATTGACTCCCTTAGCGTGACCTTGAAGCGACCTCGATTTAATTGATTTCCATGATGCGCCAGAAAACACCTTCGATTTCCACATATCGGTATTGCATTTACGTGATTTTCTGATTGTAGTGGCGGATAATGTAGTTGCATTGTGGACAGATCTGTTCTTAACCAGCACTAAGTTGAAAGTGCTACCATCAGGGACTTCATAATGTTGTAGGGTATTTTGCTGCCTCCACTCGCCCTCTACTTTTGAAGACTCGTCATCATCAGATAAGAATTTCACGGAGAATTCATCGATCAACCATTCTAATTCCATCTGCGATGATGACGGACGAGCACTGTAGCGTAAATTGCAATAAATCACTTCAATGGCTTTATCTTTAACTTGAGATATAGTATCACAATCCAACACTTCAATTGGCATATCATCTACAGTTAATTCTAATCCTGTGATAACAGCAGTTTGTGGAGGAACACTTACATACAAATTCATTGTTTTATATTCACCTATATGTTGTCGGATTATTCTATCTTCACTCAGAGCATGTCGAGCTTCACATGTAATCGCATCAATGGGACCTTTATTGACATATTGCTTTATAGCGGCAAACAATTTGTACAAAGGTTCTCCAGCTCTTTTTTTTAGGAACTTGTAGAGTAAAAATGTGAACCATATGGAAAGCATTTTTTCGACGACACTTTCCGATTGCCGAAGTAAAAGTTTAGGATGTCTTCCGCTTTTCATAGATTTTTCTATCAGTTGGGCAAGTAAGGTTTTTAGGATATCGGTACAATATTCCATGTTATTTTGCAACGTTATCATAATCATGGAAGAGAAATAGACTCGATCATTCATGGAAAAGTTATTGTTACTTTCGAGTACTTGAATAAACATCAATAAAAATGTTTTATTGTTGATTAGTTGACCAAACAATCGTAATCCTTCTTTTTTCTCGACGAATTCTGATTTTTCAGCTAATATGGCAGAATGATCTTTACCAGGGAACATTACATTTATTGTATAGGTACAATAGTCCAGAAATGGTATACCTCCAAATGTAATGTTTGTAGTGAGATCGGTTATTTCTGTTTGTAAATTGGTAAAGGCTGATCTACTTTCCTTGGAGACAACCAACTCTAACTCATCCATTTCTTTGCGGATTTTTTTCAAATTACGTGATGTTTTGGAAGACTTTCTGTAAGATACTGCAAGTATGAGGAGGATTGATAAAGCTACAATAACAGCACAGAAATATATGGGATACATGTACCATTTTGTACGTGGATCTTTCACCAGTTTCCCAATTGTTGTTATAAGAGATCCTACAGAAATCACAATTTCTGGATAATCATCAATCATTTTAGGTCCTTTGGTGAAATTTTGTTCAGGCAGACGACAAATGAGTAAATTTTTTTTCAATGTTTCAATTACACAATTATCATTGCCAATCTTTACTGAAATTTCACTTTTCAGACCATCTGCAATATTTTCTCCATCAATGGAGATAGTTTTGTCATAATCTGGATCATACTTCCTGTCACCAGAATGAAAGGTTGGATTGGGATATAATAGAAACCACAATGAATTCTTTGTGGAGATATTTTGAACACTGCCAACACCATCCATTTCAAATCCATAATCTAAAAATTTTGGCTGATCTGGATCTATGTATACATCCCAATAATCTGGTATTTGAGGCGTTGAACAAATAATTGAATCATCGTAAGCATAACAAGTTCCATTAAAACGTTTAGTTTTATTCACATTGTATACATAAAACAGTGGCTTTTGAATGGACTCAAAATTTTTGCCTCGCACATGAATTTTGATTCCTCCGGCTGGTATACCTTTAGGTTTTAGCTCTTCAATGTTTTTAATAATAGGGTCATCCGCATAGTAGAATTCTCTATCCTTACGAACTTTTCCACTGCTACCAAATATTACAGTCATCTTACCATCTCCCGAGTTGTTGGATTTTCCAGTGCGGCACATCACCACAGAAGAACTTTTATATGTTACATTACAATCGATGTTATTGATCACTACTCCTAAAAAATCAGACTTACAAACATTCAAATTCAAATACTGCCCTTTGATTGTGAGTTCAGTTCCACCAGACTTTGGACCTTGTATTGGAAAAATGTCAGTAATTTCTGGATCAAGAAATGTGAAATTCTGTTCCGAATTGACAGAATATGACCTCGCTTCAATTTTAATGCGCCCCATTGATGGTGCACTTTCTGAGGCTGTATGGTTTACTTGGCAAACAATTTCAGTGTGTGACTTGCGAGTTAAATATTTGAACTCGATACATGGTATATCAGCAACAGTAATGTTACGATCTTCATCAATTTTCAGGCCTAAATTCGTCCCTTGAATTGTAATGTTAACCTGATCATTCCATAGTCCACACGCAGGCTCAATAAATGTAATATTTGGATTGGGACACATGGAATTTTGATCCAACCAAACACCTGATCCATTTTCACACTGACTACGGATTTCACATTGATCTGTGTTTTTACACCAACCACATTGGTATTTATTTTCCAACCTTGAGCATGAATTACAATTAGGAGACATTTCAGCACATTTATATACTATTAACTGAACGTTATTGGGATTATCCAACCTTCTCTGTTCCCCCCACAGAACTTCAAATGTTACTGTTGAATTTTCTTTCAGTTGTGGGTAACCAAACTCTATTTCATTGCATTGTAGTGTATTATTATTATGCAAAATTGCTGATACAGCCATTTCTTCACCTTCAATTGAAAATCTGCAGGAAAAAGTTTCTCTCTTAATGTATCCAGTGACAATATTGAATGTGATTCTCTTGGTTTCGCCATTACTAATGATAATATTATACTTTCCATCAGAGGTGGAATTAATCAGAGGACAGCACTCAATACCTGAACAATCATTCAGTGAATCACAATTTTCACCAGTCAAAATAAGATTGGAAGTAAGATTTCTCCTGTAAACACACTGATGTTTGGTTGAACACCAATTGCATGGAAATTGCGAAGAAATGCAAGCTGTACAAGAATTATATGCACTACAGTTGAAAAATGTAATATTTGTAGAAACGAATTCTGGATGACTAGTTGTTTTTAGTGACAGCTTAGTTGTGATATTATATTGATCAACTGGCCATAATGATAATAACAAGTGCGGTTCTGGGGTATAACAATGTGTGCCGGTGACATTGGTATCATGAGTTGCATTGGTAATCAAAGTTTTATTATAAAAAGTAAAAATACACTGGAGCTGATCACTGAGATTTGGCAAGTTTCCAACCATGATCTCTAGATTATCTGATGTAGTAGATGAAACAGTTGTGGGTTTCATACTAATGATTGAGTAACATGATCCATTCTGTGAATCAATCCAAGATACTTTATCAGAGAGGCCATTAATGCAAGTAATCTTTGAAGTGCATGCTTGCTGCAGTAAACACCAACCACATTCTGGATCTACTGCTAAACACCTGCTGCAGGTTTCATATTTACTACATTCGTGTATTTTTACTTTGATCAATTTTGTTTTGGTCATTGCATATAAATGAATCATTTTTGAATCAAATAGAATGTCAGGACTAACAGGTGAATCATCAATGTATATGTCATCGATTTCGATTGGATTTAAGGGATTTTTTACAATGATTTTCTTCAAGTGTCCTTTATTTGTACCAAGAAACAACATCATGTGATTGGGTGTATCCATTACTGCTGCTGCCACAGCGGTCAATACAAATGAATCATTGGTGATTAAAGGTACTCCTGTCACAGACATATTTCCTTCTAATTTAATGTCGAAGCCCAGTTTGCAAAAATCATCTTCGGTAATTTCTTCAGACATGTTCATATATGTACAATGGTTTTCCTTTACAATATTTTCCAATCCTCGATTTCCTCCTGTAGCAATGCATTTTCTGATATTTTGTAAGAAAATCACATTTATTTCCTTTAAAGAGTAGACACATAAAGCACTATTTGCACTAGTATAGTTACTTTCATCATTTTTACTTTGGGAAAAGACCACAAAGAGTACATCTCCAGATAAGTTGGTATTTAAACCTAACAATTTGGAATATTCGAAGTCCAAGCCAGTAACAAATGCTGCTTGGGCTAAATTATAATCTTTACCATCTTTCACACTTGTACATGTAATAGGAATTTCTGTATACGAATAGTAGTTGTGATCTTCGCTACATATTCTCGCCAATTTTGATACAAATGATCCATCTGATTTTATTTGATTGGTCAGGAAGTAAGTGAAAGAACCTGAGCTAAATCCGTACACATAATTAACAATATATCTGGAACCAGGTAAGAGTGTAAGTTGGGTACCAGAGTCAACATTATTTACTGCAATCTTTAGCAAGCGATCAGTTTCCAAACTTCTGGACGCAATTAACGGCATATCCGCTCGATAAAATGAATTATTGGTGATTGTAGCAGCAACATACAACACGATAGATGACCAATTTGTCGGACCTGGACTGATGAAAGCCACAGTTGACGACGCCGCATCGTTGGCCACCACTGAGATATTAATTTGGACTACTTCAGAGGTTATGTTGCTGATATTATTATGCACCAGACATAACCCTTGGAAAATACTGCCGCATGATATAAGGCGAAGATGTTCAGTCGAATTATCCACAACTAGTGCTTTATTGTAATTATTCGTCGAATTCTTCGTTGCACTACAGTTACCCTCGATAGGACACTCTGGTGAATCATACCTTGGGCCATTTTCATATTTTACAATTAAACTTAAATTTTCATTTAGTTGATATAAGCGATTCACACCCCCGACAAATACAAATCCGTGATATTTATCGATAACTAAATGGTTAAATGTTGAGTCATTATCACTAGAAAATACTCCGTGATTGGTTTCCGATGATTCAACACTTCCCAATAACACAAACAAGGTAACGGTTGACAAAAATATCATATTACTTTTACCAGTTCGTGGTAAACATCCTATCATAACGTTGCACTGGAATATTTGTAGGGAAAAAAACCATGCTAGTGAAGTACACAGGAAGGAACGAGCAGTTTTCAGTAGTGCCACGTAAGGTTTGGATTATCCAAGGAACCCCTGAAATTAAGAGGGAAAAATTTACGTTGGAAGAATTTTGTAGATATCGTACATATCTACTTTGTTACTCGGTCGTGTTAGATTTTTAGATGAATATTTACGCATTTATTGTCATTAAGCTGTAAAATAGTAAAATATTGGGATAGATGATTATTGTAAGTACATAGGTATGTAATATTTCCCTTCCCCTCCTCATTTCCATTTCTCACATTACTTATTATTTAAAAAAAAAAAAAACATTGTTGAAAGTACCTATGAGAGTATTTCTCATATTGAGATCTGGAATATTACCAGTAAATACTTTATTTGAATTTATAAATCAATAACTTTGTGTTCATAGTTTTTGAATTCGGGCAGAAATTAAAAACCCATCACCAACCAAACCAAACGTATCGATCGTAAATACGAATATCATGCAATGAAATAAAAAAAAAACATACCGATAAGCTGCACAGATAAGTTGAGAAATTAGCTGATAATCACTGCCGTTGTAACTCCATCATATGGTTTGATTATTCCACAAAACAGAAGAACTCCCACACGAACATTCGAACACGTTTTCGCAACACAGGGAACTTTAATAAACACTGATTTTTTGAAAAATACTTTACGTTTCACAAAACACTACATATGGCAAGAGAAAATATACACGGTAAATACGCATAAGCATTCGAACGATTGTCTTTGACGAATTATCTACAATGATGAGCTCATTTACACAGACTCATTACTTTTCAGATGAAATTATTTATACGTATCACTATTGTAGAGGTTCGTTTTTTTTCCCTCCCTATTTTTAGGTAGCCCTGCGTGGTCGGGTCCTGGGAAGCACTGCGATGTATTCGTTGCAGTGCAACCCAGTGACTTTCTCTTCCGGTGGTCCCTGGCCAGCATACGTTTTCGTTACATACGATCGCGTATTGCTTGCCAAGGACACCAGCAACCCCTACACCTACGCAGCTACTCGTGTGCTGGCTTTCTCTTTTCTCCCTCTTAACCCTCGCGGACAGGACTGGTTCAGGGATGACTGGGATAGCTACGTATTCGTGGCTATCGCCTAGGCATTCCTGATACTTCGTTCGGACTGTGAGGTTGTTGTGTTTTTATGTGTTTTGCTCTTGTGGTGTATATTCGTCCGCCAATTCTCCCAAGCCGCGAGTTAGGTGTGGTTGCTGATTTTTCTGGTGAGTAATTCTGATAAGTAGGAATTGCTCATTGAGTACCTTACTTTCCTAGTATTTAATGCATGATTTGGCCTCTTGGGCATTTATAATTACTGATAGATAGGTCAGTATAAGGAGCGCTACCTTGCCTACCTTGTCAGGTACCATGGTGTGATGCTATGCGGATGCCGGAGGCTCCGGCGATAATGCTCACACATACCTGAGTGCTAACTCGTCCACTCAGGCGTTGGTTAGCTATAGCTGGACTCTTACTCAAATGTAATTGCTCCAGAGTCTAGCAACCAAGTGGTACTCTGCTCTAGTCCCTATAGGTGAGTTGGCCAACTTACCTATGGGATAGGCTGGTGTGGCTGTGTATGCCGGATTGCCCACCAGGGGGTAGTAGAACTTTCAATTCTAGTCTCTAAATTAGATAGGTTCTCTTTTCATGATACTCAAAGGTGCCTTCTATTTTTGTTACAGATTTCAACACCATTTTGTGTGCAGAGTCCTACCCACATTTCGCCTACCTATGTATATAATTTTTGTGCCTCTGACCTACCTGTTATTTTTACCTTTTAATTAATAAATATTATTTTCTGTTTTTACCTTTAAATTTGAGTTTGCAAATTTATTTCAAGTTTGGGTACATTTTTGGTTAATTCGAAATTTTCCTGAATTTTCCCCTCTCCCCCTTTTTCAGTTTTTACATCAGAAGTGGGATAAAAATGGACTCTTGCACTGTGGTGGTGATATAGGTAGATTGATTTTCAGATTTTAGCTTACCTATTTACCTTCTAAGATTTGTTTTTGTTTTGTGTGTTTTCCCTTGTAGCTTGATTAATTATCGTTTTAATTTCGTTGATCCGAAGTATCATGGCCCCTCGTAAAGGTCGTAAGCGTAAGGCTCCTACGCCAGTAGGGTCGCCACCGAATTCTCCCCCGCATGTAGGCTCTCGCGATGACTCTAGTACAAACGATAAGTTAGCTGATGTTTTAAGTCAGGTATTGGCAACTAATTCGGCTGCCAATGCGTCTACGCTGAATGCGATTTTGGCCGCTCTTCAAAATCAGGCCAATTCACGCTCTCGTCCGGCGCATCAGTTTGATTGCGTCCCCTCTTTCGATCCTGAATGCCCCAACATGTCGGTGGAGCAGTGGATCCAAAAGGTGGACGAATTAGGTAATTTATTTGACTGGCAACCCTCTGAACGTACGTACGCCGCGATTTCGAAGTTGACGGGTTTGGCTCAAGTGTGGTACAAAGGATTAGGTACGTTGAATCTCACTTGGAGCGAGTGGAAGGAAAAACTTATCGCTGAATTTCCGTCGTCGAAAGATTTTTACGATAGGTTGGAAGAGATGATGGCTAGGAAGAAGTTACCGTCGGAATCTTATCTTCATTACTATCATGAAAAGTTGGCGTTAGTTTCAGCGTGTGATATTAAGGATGAAAAAGCTGTATCGTGTCTTATTGGTGGTATCGTGGATCGAGGTGACAAGCACTCCGCAAAGGCTCGTCATTGCCAGAAGCCTGCTGAGTTGTTAGTGTATTTAGGTTCGTTGTCGAACGATGCGCCTCGCGCATCCACCTCTGCTCTCATGCCTGCCTCTGCAGCGCCTAAATCAGGCAATGTTTCGAAGAATCAGTCTTTCGGGACAAATAAGTTCGTTCGTTGTAATACGTGCAACAAGCAAGGGCATTATGCACGGAATTGCCCTAATCAATCGTCGACCCCTTCTAAGTTCTCGAAACCGGTTGACCCGGCTCGTTCTGAGAAATTTTGCAGGTATTGCAAAAAATCTGGTCACTTAATTGACGATTGCTTCAAGCGTCAGCGAGCGGAGAAGAAGGCTCCGTCTCCGCAAGTTTCGAAACAGATGCAATGACTGTCCCTGGCGCCCAGCTCTGACCCCGGCAGCAAGTACTACAAGACGATCACCGTTTCAGGCACGCCTCTTCGTGCATTCATCGATCCTGGTAGCGAATGCTCCACGATCAAGAACTCTGCTGCTCAACGGTTAAATCTCGAGCTGGACGCTACACAGAAAGTCGCCCTCAAGACCTGGGCAAATTTTCGTGTCACTAGTCTAGGGACTACTGATTTATTAGCTGTTATAATCGATTCCGCAAAAGCCGATGTTAAGTTTCAAGTCGTTCCTGAAATTACTCAAGATTGTGATGTTCTAATAGGTCGTGATTTCACTGAGCAACCTCACGTAGGGTACTCGAAAGCCGGTGAAATCTTGCAGTTTTACGAAGTCGACCCGTATTCGATTATTGACGAATCTCGATTTAAGAAAGTACCACTTAGGGTCTCAACCGAAGTCTGCTTGCTACCAAATAGTTGGTGTAATGTTTCGGTCCAAGTTGAGGAGTACTCAGGCGAACTATTAATAGAGAGTAGTTTTCGAACCATAGGTCGTTCTAACGTATGCCTACCTCGTTCTCTTATTTCAGTTGTAGAAAATTCCTCACTGATCCCAATTTTGAATTGTTCATCTGAACCAGTTTTTCTAAAACCTGGTCAAATCGTCGCTCGAGCTTGGCCCTGCCAAGAAGAGTTAGAATCTAGTACTGCACCAAGTATCCGTCGTATTTCTAAAGAAGAATGTAGACCAATTACTGCTGCTGATGTCAAAGTTGGACCCGTTTCAACTGAGACCCAAAGCGAATTGGTATGTCTTCTCAACGAATTTCGAGATTGTATTGCACTCTCAACCGCAGAACTAGGTCTAGCTCAGGGTCATGAGATGGAAATCCGTCTGTCTGAAGATAAACCGTTTTTCTTTCGTCCATATCGCATGGCTCCTACCGAGCAGAATGCAGTGGATACAATATGCGATGATCTCTTGGCTGCGGATTTTATTCGCGAGTCAACATCCCCATATTGTTCCCCTGTTGTTTTGGTTGGGAAGAAAAATGGCGAATATCGGATGTGCATCGACTACCGTAAACTGAATTCTCTTACGGTTAGGCAGCACTATCCACTTCCCCGTATCGATGACTTAATCGACCGTTTACACGATGGTGTGTTTTTCTCTACACTTGATTTGCGTAGCGGTTACAACCAAATTCCGATAGCGGAAGCCTCAAAGAAGTATACATCATTCGTGACCCATCGAGGTCAATACGAGTGGAACCGGATGGGCTTTGGTCTAACCAACGCTCCGCACTTCTTCCAACGAGTTATGAACCTCGTTTTGTTACCCGCTAGAGACTTTGCTGCTATCTACCTAGACGATATTTTGTTGCATTCTAGGACCCTTCAGGAAGCATTCGCACATCTTCGAAAGGCGCTCGAATTGCTTCGTGCTGCTGGTCTGACCTTAAATCTCGAAAAATGTGTGTTCTTTTCTGATTCGGTCAATTTCCTAGGATTTGAGATAGGTTCTGGTACCGTTCGCCCTGGTGCTGACAAGTGTACAGCAATCCAGGATTTTCCAAAACCTCAGAGCGATCATAATGTTCGTCAATTTACTGGATTAACAGGTTATTTTCGTCACTTTGTTCGAGGTTATGCAAGCATCGCACAACCACTCAATAATCTGTTACGCAAAGGTGTTGCTTGGCAATGGACTGATATCGAGGATCAAGCTTTCCAGAAATTGAAGGACGCTCTTAGTTCTAGGCCAGTTCTTCGTTTATATGATCCAAATGCTGTCACAGAGGTACATACCGACGCAAGCAAATTAGGGCTTGGCGGTATACTACTTCAAAAACACGATGATAAGTTTCATCCTGTTGCATATTTCAGTCGTCAGACTCGTGACGCTGAACGTAATTATCATTCGTATGAACTAGAGACTCTCGCCGTCGTTGAAACTCTGAAGAAATTTAGGTCATATTTGCTAGGGATTAATTTCACTGTCGTCACTGATTGTAACTCACTTAAGCAAAGTGCTAGTAAGAAAGAGCTTATTCCTAGAATAGCTAGGTGGTGGTTACAGTTGCTCGAATTTTCATTTTCTATTGAATACCGTCCGGGTTCTCGTATGGCTCATGTTGATGCTTTAAGTCGAAATCCGATTGATGTTAAGACAATATGTCACCTTGAAGTCGATGATTGGATCCTATCAGGTCAGCTGACTGATGATCAGTTGAAAGGACTCCATACAGTTCTCGCTAAGGAAAATCCGGTTACTGAGTATGAGAAGTATGTTTTCAAGAATTACGCGTTAAGGAATAATCGTTTGTATCGAATCACTGCCAAAGGCCTCTTGTGGGTAGTCCCCAAGGGTATGCGGCATGAGATTGTCAGAATTGCGCATGAGGAGGTTGGTCACTCATCTGTTGATAAGACCCTCAAGAAATTGAGTGATGCTTACTGGTTTCCGGGCATGCGCCCATATGTAGAGAAGTTTATGAAATGCTGTATCAGGTGTTTGTACGTTAAGCGGAAAGGCGGGAAGCCAGAAGGATACCTGCATCCGATCCCAAAAGGAAAGGAACCTCTGCAGGTACTCCATATTGATCATCTGGGCCCGTTTCCGAAGTCTAAACATCAAAATTTACACATTTTCGCTGCCATAGATGGCTTTACAAAGTTTTCGTTTCTTAAAGCGGTCAAGTCGACCAAAGTCAAATATGTTTTAGACTATTTGCTCGATATTCTCGCCACATATGGTAGTCCAAAAGTTATCGTATCCGATCAAGGATCAAGTTTTACGTCTAAACGATTTCGTCGTTTTTGTCGACAGAATTATATTGAACACGTTCAAATCGCCGTTGGAACTCCAAGGGCTAATGGTCAGGTAGAGAGACTCAATCGTTCGATTCTCAATTGTTTAATGACCTGTACCACCGAGGAGGACCAATGGGATAAGAATCTTCGAAAAGTTCAATTTGCTCTAAATAATACCGTTAATGCTTCGACTAAGAAAACTCCTAGTGAGTTGCTTCTAGGTTATGTTCCACGTGGTGGAGAAGATGCGTCGTTACGTGATGAGATTGTTCTAAGTTCTAGTATTATCGATAATATTATCGAGTTTCGTGCTGAAGCCGCTAGCAATATCGAGCGAGCTCAGCAAATCCAAAAAAAGAATTTCGATAAACGTCGAACTAAAAGTCGCCGGTATAAGGTTGGTGATTTGGTCTTGATCGAGAAGCAGGCCCCTCCCACTCCTGGTTCCAAAAAGTTGGTAGATCCTTACCAAGGACCAATGGAGGTGGTGGAGGATCTAGGGAATGATCGTTATCGAATTCGAGATCTCTCAGGTACTCATCGAGTCACGAGGCAGCGCGGTAAGGGGTACGAACAGGTCGTGGCGACTGACAGGATGAAGCCCTGGCAAGTAGTAGGAGGCCTATCAGATGCTGAGGATAATGTTCCCTCTGATGAGGATGGAGTCGTCCTCTCCTCGGACGAAGAAGTGGATTGAAGTCGTTGTCTCCCTTCTTCATTTTTGTCGATTAGTTCACCCCGAGGACGTGGCGAATTTCAGGATGGCCGAATGTAGAGGTTCGTTTTTTTTCCCTCCCTATTTTTAGGTAGCCCTGCGTGGTCGGGTCCTGGGAAGCACTGCGATGTATTCGTTGCAGTGCAACCCAGTGACTTTCTCTTCCGGTGGTCCCTGGCCAGCATACGTTTTCGTTACATACGATCGCGTATTGCTTGCCAAGGACACCAGCAACCCCTACACCTACGCAGCTACTCGTGTGCTGGCTTTCTCTTTTCTCCCTCTTAACCCTCGCGGACAGGACTGGTTCAGGGATGACTGGGATAGCTACGTATTCGTGGCTATCGCCTAGGCATTCCTGATACTTCGTTCGGACTGTGAGGCTGTTGTGTTTTTATGTGTTTTGCCCTTGTGGTGTATATTCGTCCGCCAATTCTCCCAAGCCGCGAGTTAAGTGTGGTTGCTGATTTTTCTGGTGAGTAATTCTGATAAGTAGGAATTGCTCATTGAGTACCTTACTTTCCTAGTACATATTTAATGCATGATTTGGCCCTCTTGGGTATTTATAATTACTGATAGATAGGTCAGTATAAGGAGCGCTACCTTGCCTACCTTGTCAGGTACCATGGTGTGATGCTATGCGGATGCCGGAGGCTCCGGCGATAATGCTCACACATACCTGAGTGCTAACTCGTCCACTCAGGCGTTGGTTAGCTATAGCTGGGCTCTTACTCAAATGTAATTGCTCCAGAGTCTAGTAACCAAGTGGTACTCTGCTCTAGTCTCTATAGGTGAGTTGGCCAACTTACCTATGGGATAGGCTGGTGTGGCTGTGTATGCCGGATTGCCCACCAGGGGGTAGTAGAACTTTCAATTCTAGTCTCTAAATTAGATAGGTTCTCTTTTCATGATACTCAAAGGTGCCTTCTATTTTTGTTACAGATTTCAACACCATTTTGTGCAGAGTCCTACCCACATTTCGCCTACCTATGTATATATTATTCGTGCCTCTGACCTACCTGTTATTTTTACCTTTTAATTAATAAATATTATTTTCTGTTTTTACCTTTAAATTTGAGTTTGCAAATTTATTTCAAGCTTTGGTATATTTTTGGTTAATTCGAAATTTTCCTACATTTTCCCCTTTCCCCCATTTTCAGTTTTTACACTATCACCCATAAATTACTGATTCCGATAAGCAAATGAACTAAATAACCGGGAGTTATCAACGCGGTAGCCGGCAGATACGATGTATTGAATCGCTGTGTGTATAACAGAACAGGTAGCCAAATAGAAACGTTTCTTATGAAAAAGCACCCAGTTGCATTATTCAACCATTAACAAGTGTTCCGACGGAAACGTTTATCGAAAATAATGAAAATATTCGAATTAATACTTTAATATTGTGGAAAAAACAAACGAACAAACGAACTAATCACACGATCGTAGCGTAAACTTACATTTTTGACAGATTAATATTGACGACGACTGACGCTGACTTATCACAGATCTTAAATATCACGTGTTCACGTGCGAATTTTGTTTATTTTTTATCACTCCATACAGGGTGGGTCAAAAAACCCCAAATATGCGCAATGATGCGATGACAAAAATCAAAATAATTTTTTTCGTTAGTGAAAGTGAAGGATAATAAAAATAAAAATTTGTTCGTTAAGGATCTGAGTTTACTATTAGGTACTTCCTTTAATGCTGTGCTTGGAAATTTTCGTTGTTTGGAACATTTTTCATAGTTTTATCACTTTTATCATTATTTTGTTTCAAATACCTAATAACGTTACGTTACGATACCATACCATTACGGACCTTCACATAGGTAACGTTCCCTTACGTTACGTTACTTCTTTTCACTTTTTCCATACTTTTTCTAAAATAAAAAATGTTATTTTATTTGAAGGAATAACGTTATCAAAAATTATAACGTTTCATTTTTGATCCATCTGTACAAAGGAGGTATCCCAACCGGAAGAAAGATTTTAGACAAAAACAAAATCAAATGTACGTAGCTACGTACATCATAAATAGGGATGGGATTTTTATGTCATAAGAATCGTGTTTAATGCCCATAATTTAAGTTTTTCGCGGTCAGAAATTATCGCTAAAATATTCCTAAAATCCGAAAGTACCTATGCCAAAGTATGTTCATTCAATTTCAAAATTTCTCAAGATACTTTAAACAATTTTTTTTTTGAAAATTATTCTATATTTTTGTGCAATTTTTACCAATTTCAAGTGTTTTTATTTTTCAAATAATTTTAATACCTAATCCTTCCATAATTTTTTTCTAAATGTGTATCATTTTTATTACGTTTTAACCAACTTGCATGTTCGAGAACAACAATACGAAAAACTCAAAACGAAAATTTTATTCATTTATTAGGAAAACGTAAAAAACATATTATTTTTTATAAATGTGACCCGTGCAGGGAAAAGGTACCTAAAGTCGGATTTTTCAAAAATGAGTTTTTTGGCTTAAATGATGGGGGAGACTATGCGGAACATTTTAAGACCTGGATGAGCATCCTAAGTCAATTTTTCGGTGAGATAGAGACATTTGAAAATTAGAAAAAATCATGACTTTCAAAAAAAAAAAAATCGAAAAAACACGTTTAAAACTGCGTAGAGGTCTGAACTACCTAAAAAAGCGAAAAAAAAAATTTTGAAAAAAATTTCCCATTTTTCATATTTTTGTCTCTAACTTAAAATTATGTTTTCCGACTTTAGGTACCCTGTCCCTGCACGGGTCACAAATTATAAAATAATTTTCATTCTGCCAGGACCAGATTTCAAAAAAAGTAACATTTTCAATTTTTTATCTGTGAAAAAGTGGATTTTTGAATATTTTGCAAAGAATGTCGTGAAAAATGAAAAAAATGGTAAAATATGCACAAAATATGTGGAAAAACGGGTAAAATCGCCCAAAATATGTAAGTTTATACGTTTTACGAAAAATATATACTTACTTAAAATTATACTTATACAAATTGGGTTCATGTTTCTCGGAATTTCACGATTAGCAAAGATATTATAAATATTCCTACTGGTAACAACTAAAAAAAAATATGTAAAAACATATAAATCCCATCTCTAATCATAAAAAAACCATATATATTTGAAGTTTCAGGTGCTAAAGTTAATCCATCGAATTTTAGTGATTTTTTTTCAAAATTATTCCATAACCCTGTAAAGTATAAAAAGAGCTATTCGAACGAACCTGGAATTTGGTATGTAGTATGTACCTATACTTTATTTTCGACCTCCCGAATCAGATGGAAATGATTTTAAGACGTTTCAAAAACTCGAAGAAAATTTTATAACTTTCCAACACAGAAAGAAGCCTATAGAAATGATGAATAGGAACCTTTATTGCCTAAGTACCCATATTACCCATATTTGTGACAAAATTCTACTTTTTTAAACGGGACATCATTAAAATTTACAAATTTTTGCAACATTTTTCATATATTTAGCAGTTTTTCCTGTAACTTAAACAAATTCCCAGGTTTGGATTTAAAAAACTTTTTTATGGAGGGGTGATCTCAAATTTCGTACTTTTGAATGTACCGAAGCAAGTATTGTTAGTCCTTTCAAAGATAGAAAAAAAGGAAAAAAACATTGCTCTCGATTCGTTCGAGCAAAAGTGTTTGAGAAAATTGAAAATTTCAACTAAAGAATTGATATTTTTGCCTATTTTTACCCAAAAATCCATATTTTTCCTTGGATTTAAAAAACTTTTTTATGGAGGGGTGATCTCAAATTTCGTACTTTTGAATGTACCGAAGCAAGTATTGTTAGTCCTTTCAAAGATAGAAAAAAAGGAAAAAAACATTGCTCTCGATTCGTTCGAGCAAAAGTGTTTGAGAAAATTGAAAATTTCAACTAAAGAATTGATATTTTTGCCTATTTTTACCCAAAAATCCATATTTTTCCTCAATTTTTTCGAATTTTTGGATAAATACTTGATGCAAAAATTCCAACGGTCAATTCATAAGGTTCAAAAATTCGTAAGAATACAGGTTCTTCCGTAGAGTTGGTCACCCTGCCTGTTTAATCAATTAAAGCAAAATTTTCGAAAGTTCGTAACTACCAGTATTTTTTCCCCAACAAAAATGTTTGGCGAAAATTTAGGCATCGAAGTAAAAAGCTGAAAGTTGATAAATACCACACTGTTGATTTCCCGAGTCGATCGGAAGTGGTTTTAAAAACACAAATTATCCATATTGATGAGCTGTGTGATAGATTAAAGCATATTTTTCAAAAATTCATAACTGCTGATTCAAATTCACATTCACATTTTTTATAAAAAAAAAATTCTGGAAAAAATTGAAAAATAAACTTGCACCGAACACATAAAAATGAAAAGCTGAAAGTTGGTACAAGGCTCTACTTCCGACTTCCCCGAAACGATTGGAACCAGGTTCAAAACGTTTTGAAGTAACTATTTTTCAATTTTATTCAAAAAATCTCGCGTTAGATTCGAAATAAAATTTTTAATAGATCTGCTCATTTTATTTTCTGTCCTGTAGCATTGCCATATTATTTGCATCATTTGTATGATTATTTCATAGCATAAAATATATAAATTCTGTATATTATGCAGATGCATATAGGTAATTATTTTTTTCATAATTAATTATATTTTAATTGGTGTCACTAATTAGCCTTGCCTGGTACAAAAAAGTAAATACCAGTAATTTTTTGTCATCAAATAGTTCAGTTCGTATTTTTTTTCCTTGTTACACAAAAAATAATAAAAAATTAATTTTAACCATGTTTTAACCTTATAGCTTTCAGTCTTCTTTTTTTTTTTGCTGCATCACCATAATATGTAGGTATCTTTCGGTCATTACCGCCATCCTTTCTCCCCAATGAAAAAAAGTAATTTGAGTTTCACACCTCTTCATCCTATTCGCCCCATTGACCTTAGAATTCGATGTAATTTTTTGTTATCAACAACTTACTAGGGAATTGAAAAGTTGCAAATCGTGAATTTGAAGATTTATTAATTGTTATAAAATTCAAGTCGCTCAACCAAGTACTTCAATTTCAAACCAACAAATTTTTCTGGTTTATAAAAATTATATTACTTAATGCAGTTGGTAGTATTATCATAAAAATTATTTAAAACATTTCATAAAATCTGACTCGATTTTCACGTATTTGAATACCTAATCGAATTACATAATTTTGGTAAAAATCGAGGAATCTTCCATTTCACCTTTTACAACTATTCAACCCTCTTGTATGTAAAGGGCACAAAAACATATGCAATTTCAATCAAGATAAATAAGGCAGCAAGAGTTAAAAACTCGAATTGTATTTTTTTTTTTTTTTTGAGGTACCTATACAAAGAAGCTCGCAGGTAGTACTAATTAAAATTCGCAAAGAGTATATTTTTAAAATGGCATTACGTCAAGGATCCCTAGCTCTAGCTCCATCCTCTTTTCAATTAAAAGACTCAAATTTCTCCCTGGGAGGTCTATTATTCGAAGTTAACTAAAAATTTCGCTGAATGATTTGTAGTCAGGTTTAAATATGAATATATCCACAATATATTTTTTTTTAAAAGTATCAATTTGTGAAAGAAATATTCACTTCAGAATTGCTCTTTCATGTTTGAATAGATAATTTAATTATATGAAATGAATGAACGATGATTTCTTGATTATTTACTACTTTAAAATTTTTTTAGAAAACTTGAGTCGACGAATTTCAATAACTTTCATTTATCGTTATTTTTGAAATTAATGATTTAGGTACCGACATAAACGTACGTGTTTACATTTTGAGAAACGAGTTCAACATCAAGTTCAATTCAAATAACAAAATTACATATGTACTAAACTAAACATTTATTCGAGTGAAATTTTCCAATCAAGTATAGAAACAGACAAAATCATCACAATTTCGAGGAAAAAAAAATCAACGTATTTATATTTTAGAAGTTTTATTTCTAGAAATTCTCTTTTTAAATTTTCGTTATTTTCTTTTTCTTTTCACTTTTATCACCAACAAGATATTTTATTTGTAAATTCCAATTCAATTTAAATCTTTTTTTCTTCTAAATTTATTTTGAAAATTGAAAATTATATACGTACGTTAATGTTATCGATATTTTCTTCGTACAAACACAATTTTTTCAATTTACAAAGATATTCCGATACTTCTGAAGTTCTGATAAATTGATAGGAACATTTGAATAGAATAGTTCCTGAATTAATAGTCACAAGCATAATCTAAATTTATATTCACGTCATTAATTAAAATTTTCATTCCAAAAAAATTCAATAAAAACAAAAAATAAAAAAAATAAAAAATGAAAACTACAACTATGACGTCACATTCTTACCACTCAATAGGATTGCAGTACCAGCAGTACCGATAGCTAGCGCTCTCACAGTCGACTCGTCAACTACAGCATTTCGTTCGAAATTTTCGTACACACGAAAATCTTTGTCTTCCATTCTTCTAAGCACTATGTTTGAACGGTGAAAAAATGTGAATCCATTTAGGCATTTTAGTTAGTAAGTAGTTACGTTTTCTGCATTCCCGTCTGTGAGTGTAAATGGTTAATGTTGGTTAGTGAAATATTTAGTATGAATTTATCGGATGAAATTTAATCGTGGAAAATTGATGAATAAATTCTGAGTAAGTGTTATTCGCCATGCTAACGAATTAGTTATAAATTTAGTGAGTAATTCGTTTATAATTTCGAGTCTGTGTTTATGTTGAAAACAAAAATTTCGTATACGAAAGCTCGTTTTTTCGGTAATTCGGTATTCTTATCAAGTATGACCTTAATAATGAACGTGTCCGTCGGCTAAAAAAAATTCTATAGTATTTTGAAAATGTTTTACAATTGATTTATCCTGAAATGGAAATTGTTATCGTAAATACTTCCCCTCCATGATAACCGCGTGTTAGATGCATTCTAGTTTCGGTGTTACGCGCGGTAATCTGTTGCTTGTATTGTGAAGCTGTGTATATGGAAATGGTGTTGCGTTGGTGTCCGTGCATAATTTTGAAATTTTTTAACTCAAATCTGGAACCAGTTTGAGATTCGTGTCGTGTAGTCGAATATTATCAGTCGGATTACCTAGATTAGCTGTAGATTAGCCTACAGTATCTATCTTTTCGCCGGCTGTGTTTCCTCAACCGTTGGAAAAATCTTATCAGTTTTTAGAATATTGCGAATATGTCGACTGAAGAGGTTTAGTTATCGGTTATTTTCACAAGATTACCAATCGTTCGGCTTATCCGGTCGGTTTACTTTCAAGTACACGGTATTACTTCTACATCGAATCGTCGCATACGGTACGAAAACTATTAAATTCCTAGCATACGGTTCGAAGGGTACGAACATTCGTCGCCTTCGAAGAACGATATTTTAGTCTGGTATAAAATTTCACGCCGGGCTCTTTCAAATTGGCGCGAAAATATTCGAAGTATGAAAGATGATAACGTTCGTGACAAGCTAATATTACCCTATTGAAAAAAAATACAAGTATACGACGAACGAATATCTATTCTAAGGTAAGGTATACCTCGTGTTATAAAATATCTGCATCGGGATCGTATTTACATTTCCGTTATCATGTTAACCTTTTTTCCTCGTATCGAAAATATTTTCCGCGAATTTTTTTCATCTGTCGAGTTGCACGCGTAAAGGAAAACGAAATAGAATCATTTTAATGTATAAAGAAGGCGAAACGGTCGAGTTTTTCACCCTACGTCGAGCATAATTGCGCTTTTCAATGCTAGGTACTTGAATGTGATTGGATTTCTCCCCCATCAGGCCGGTTCGTTTCGCTGAAACAAATTCATGATAATTTGAAAAATATGTTGAAACGGTTGAAATGGGCCTTCTTTAACGTTACGACCCCGGTTGGATAATTTTTCAAACCTCTGTTTGCCCACAGTCTCGGGCTCGTTTCGGAGATTAATTTAGCCAGGTTTTTACGCTCGTAGATTATTCAGACGATAAGTTTCGCCGTACGGTGGATCTTTCCTCGGCTATTTATGCAGCTTATTTTTCAAACGACTGAGATAATTATTTTTGGCAAAAATCGCCGTGTAATTACGGGCCAAAGCTTTCGAAAAGATTGTGATAAGGCCATGTGCTGTTGTTGTGGTGTCCCCTGTACTCCCCTTCGCTGTGGCTGAATGTCTTGACATGCTGATGAGAGATAAACCACGGTCTAATAACCTTTTAAATTGATTTTTTCGGATGCTTGAACCGGTGTCGGGTTATTTTTGAATTATGTGAATTTTTGTGGGGGTTCGGTGAATTGGAGGAGTCGAATGTGGTCGGAGATTTTTCACTACTGATAAGAGTTATGTGGTTTTGAAATGATCATCTGGCGAAGGTAAAGCTTGTCGTAATCATATAATTTTGGTATTGTTCGCTTAACGTTAAGGAAAAAGAGCACTTTTGGTTGGAATTTTGAGTATTTAAATACTGCTTTGAGTAGGAATGGCAAAACCGATGATATGAAATGGAGAAGTTCAGTTCAAAGTTCGAAGTATTAAGTTTCAAGTTCTAGGTTTTTCAAAATCAATTTCTTAATCTAATCTCGACAGCAACCTTGTAGTTTAAAAAAAAATTGAAGTTTAAAATTGGCAATATTTTTTTTTAATTTTAATTTGGAAAATTTTGTTGAGTTGAATGAATTTTTTAAAAAAAATATAACGTTGAAAAAATGGAAAAAATTTTTGAGTCGACATTGGTCTTTAAAAATTTTTGAGTTAGTAAAAATTTCAAACTATTTTGTGGTCAAAAAAAGTTTTGAGTTTGAAGAAATTTTAAAAATCATAAAAGTTGAAAAAATCGAAAGAATTTTATAGTTGGAAAAAATGTTGAAGTGGACAATGATTTTTTAAAAATTCAGAGTTGGCAAAAATTTTAAGGAAAAATTTCAAAGTTGAAAAATTTTTGAAAATTTTTTTTAATGTTGAAAAGATTTGAATTTAAAGCTAGTGAGCTAGTACAACTTACAACCATTACACATGAAAATTTCCTTCACATAACGTCTAGATATTGAAAAATAAATAATTCGAGGCAAACAATGAATAAATGGCCACAAAATTGACTCGGTCGATGACTTATTTGATGAGGAAGCTAGAAAAAAATGTTGAATTCCATGAAAACTAAATTCAAATTCGTTGTAAATTGAGGAACCACAGGTCAACAAACTTTTCACACGAACGTTTTTAATATTCTGTTTGAAGAAGTAATGCCAATGTGATGTTTTCTATCTGCTCCTTCCACTCCCTCCTCTCTCCCACTCAATTCTTTTATTGAATTGTTGTGTTGTGTGTGTCATACACCTTGCCCTTTATTTTTCGAATGAAATCAAGTTTGAAATTTTTTATCTGGTGAATTTTAAAATGTTCCGAAAGTTTATAATTATAATAATTTAATTAATATTTTGATTGGTTGGCAATATGAAAGTATCGAATTTGAAGATTTGGAAAATAGAAATCAGGAGTGAAAAAAATCAGATTTTCCATCATTTCAGCATTTATTGGTTTGAGAAAAGAAGGGGAGGAGAGGGTGCAGTTTGTTTTTATACCATGTTAATTCTTCGTCTCTATAAATGTATGCATCTCTGTGGACTAATAATCTTGAATTTAAAGCCTTCGAATAAAATTTGACAGCGCAGTTTTTTGAAGGTAATTGAAAGAAGCTTCGAAATCGCTTGTAAAAAGTTTTAAAAGTAGAAACTTGAACTTTTTTTATTAAAAGCTCAACTTTTGTAAAAAGAATGAAGTGAGCAAATTCGTTTCATTATATTTATATTTTTGTGAAAGAAATATGGGCTTCATTTCGAGCGTGTAACTTGGTCAAAAATTGTCCGAAATGCAAAAACGAAGACATTTTTGGAATCTCCAGGGCATGAGTAACTCGTTGGCATAGTCGGATTTCCAATTCGGTCCATATATTTCCATAGAAGCCGGCAGAGGCCGATGAACTCCAGAAAAAGTCGACGTTTTTGGAAAATCGCCCATAACTCGGCCAAAAATTGTCCGAATCGCAAAAACTAGGTCATTTTCGGAATCAGGACGTCGAGACGAATCTTTTCGTATAATCACAATTGAACTTTGGTCCATATTTCGAAAAGTTAGGTTGGGCCAATGCTTTTCCAGAAAAGGCCAACGTTTTTGAAAATCGCCCATAACTCGGCCAAACATTGTCCGAATCGCAAAAACTAGGTCATTTTCGGAATCAGGACGTCGAGACGAATCTTTTCGTATAATCACAATTGAATTTTGGTGCATATTTGAAAAACCGGCTGAAAATGGCATTTGCTGGGGCCGGAAAAAAAGACCTAGTTCCGATAATATGAGCCCGTAACCTGGTCAAAAATTGTCCGAAATGCAAAAACGAAGACACTCAAAACTCCAAAAATTATAGGTCTGAAGAAATTGAAAATAAATGAATGAAAAATTGAAGTTGATGACGGAATTATATTAATTTTGAGAAAATTCTAGGTTGAAATTTTTGAGAGTACGCACGAGAAAATATTAAAAATTTGGAAAACGTATTTTTGAAGGAAAAAAAATTGATTTTTAGAAAATTAAAATAAATTTAATCTTAATGCTCTACCTGAAGTTTTGATTCTAAAGTGTTGAAAATAGCGCAGAATTTCAAGCACGTGTTGATAACGTTGTTATCAACTAAACTTTTTAATCGAAACAAAATTTTTTTTTTAATTTTTTGAAAGTTTGAGTATAAAAGTGTAAAGTTTATTCATTTTTACTCAAATTTCAGTCATTCTAGTAGTTTTAAATGTGCACTTCAATCTTCTTGATACAAATTATTTGTACAAGTGAAAATTTACACATTTATGCATCTATAGAATCACCTTCAGCGATGGGTCAGTTTATACTGCACCGGAATTAACTAACAATGAATATTGCTGCATAAAGAAATGGTGAAAAGCTTCATTTTAATCGTACATACTTTCAAGTCGATTCACTTGTATTTAATTCCAACTTTTAAATCGTATACTTTTAGAATAATTTCATCAGCAAAAGTAATTTGAAAATTCGTACGACTATTATCACGTCTCTCGATTTGAAGCTGCTGTCATCGTTGCCTTTTGATGTGCAGCTCTCGTATACTGTTTTCCAGTCGTTGAAAACTTCAGGAATCATTCTCTAGTGTTGTGTAACTAGGCAACACTGATTATACTTCGATAATCTCTATCTACGTCTCTACATACGTAGAGTACCTTTTCTACTTGTTATTTTTATACAATAAAATTATTCCAAAAGCGTTCGCCTGTGTATCAAGTTGATTTTGTTTGTTCTCTCGCCTCTACCCAACAAAGGTTATGGGCCCAGGTATTTATCTCGTACGTGTTTAAAATGGAATAATTCCAATCAGATTTTTGCCTGTGAAATAATTTCGTTTTTTGGCGTTTTTGAGCTATTTTGCTTAAAATTTTCGCGAACCTGTTTGTTATTTGTGTGCCCTGGTGTCCAAAATGGGTGAAGATTTTCGTAGATACAACATTAAACCATTTAATGGTACGAATTTTAACAGCTGGAAATTTCGCATGGAATCCTTGCTAAGGATGGAAAAGGTATCCGAATTAATTATTGATCCAGTTCCATTACCTAGAAATCAGTTAGCTGATTGGAAAGCTTTAGATGCTAAGTGTATGAACCTGATACTCTCAAATTTGGATGATGGTATGCTCAATATTGTAGAGACTAAACGTCATGCTAAAGACATGTGGCAATCATTACAAAGTAATTCTCAACTCAAACGTGATTAGCTAGTGGTAGATTATCGTGACCAGCTCCACAGCATGCAATATAAATTTGGTGATGATATTCGGAGATATGTTTCGAATTTCCGTTCCTTGGCCAATGAATTGAAAGATCTAAGTGATCCTACTGGGAAGAGAGTGTACATTGTCAAGTTATTGCGTTTGTTACCTGTCGAATTCATGGCTCTCAGACTGCAGATTGAATCTACAGACGAAAATATTGACCTTGATTGGGATAAAGTTGGCGGCCAAGTATTACAGCACCATAAATCGATCATGTTGGATAAACCACAGAGCTCCGTTACCCCAAATAGTCAAGGTGATGTGTCAAATCAATCAAATGGCAATAATCAAGTGGCTTTCGTATCCGATCCTAATCAACCTGAAGTACCAAGAGGAGGTCAAAGAATTCGCCAAAATGATGCTGGAAGAGGTAACAGTAGAGGAAATCATGGATATCGGAACAATCATGGTGGTAATTTTAGTCAAAATCGTAACAATTGTGGATCCAATTTCAACTCAAATTATACCAATCGAGATAAGCGTGGTCAACGTGGTAATTATTCTGGTAACTATTCTGGTCATTCGCGTTATAATGATGATCGTACTGATGTTAAATGTTATAATTGTGGTAAATTTGGCCATTTTAGTAGAAATTGTTACAGTAAGAAACCTAAAACTAATGCAAATTTGAGTTCTTTGGATAATTATTCGGAATTTTATTTTCTCACTCAAGTGAATAATACTGTAGTTAAATGTAATGGTAATAATGTGATATCTGGTGCTGTAAATAGTGGAGCAACTGCTCATATGTTAAATAGTAATGAATTATTAGGTGATAAAGTGTGTCTTAAAAATCCTATTCGTGTAGGTATAGCTAAAGATGGTGTTTCCATGCAGGCGATTGAAGTAGGGAGGTTAAATGTAGAAACTGATAAAGGTATCAAGGGTAGGGATGGCAAACGCTCGCGCATTTTGTTTTGTGTGCGCTTTCTCGAGCATATGCGCGCATATGCTCGAGCACACGAGCATTTTCTGTAATTTTGTACATCACTCTATTCTCTACAACATATCCAAAATTCATCGAATTCTGTTGAGCCGTTTTCGAAAAATCCTGCAGAAACGGTTGTCCCATTCCACTGACTCTGATAATTTTTATAATTGAAAAGAACTCCAAATATAGGGCAGTTGTAAAAAATGGCGATTGAGCAATTCAGGTTATTGTTATCGTTTTGGAGGTATTTTCTACAATTCTGATTGGTGGTGATCAGAACTGGCTCATAAATCGACCAATCAAATTAAAAGAAATTGTACCTCCAAAACGATAACAGCATGTAAACAGAGCGCCGCCATGTTTTACAACCGCCCTATACAGCGTTTCAGTCACATCTGAACCGTGTCAAATCAAAAGAGACCAAGCGACAAATTTGAGAGTGCTGAGATTTTAACGTATTTCTCACTGGGAACACAAAATAAGCTTCTGAACACGTAAATTACTGATAGATTAATGTTACTAGAGTTCATATTACTCATACTTATTATCCCTTCTTCAACTTTTTCAGAAGTTATCGTACTTTCAAGTTTGTTTTTTGGTGAAATTTTTAATGTCGCTTGGTCTCTTTTGATTTAACACGGTTCATCTGACATATAATAATGAAAAATTAGAAGAAACTGAAAAATAGGAAATACGAAATACTCACGAGTTTATCAATTATCAAACATGTTTTTATCAAGCCGCAATTGGGCTGTTTACTATTGAATTTTTTCTGATTTTTTTTTAGAAAATGCTCTTGCTCGCGCACATATAGAAAGTGCGGTCTCGCGCATTTGAGCATATGCTCAAAATGCTCATTTGAGCATTTGAGCATGCCATCCCTAATCAAGGGTATTTTCGATAAGGTATATTATGCTCCGGAATTGAGTAGGAACCTATTTTCTGTTCGTCAAATGGATAAAGCTGGATTTTTAACTGTGTTTGGAAATATTAAAGTACAGATTGTTAAACCTGATGGTATCAAAATTTCCAAAAATAGTGTAGTTGCTTCTGGTAAGGTAGAAAACGATCTGTATAAAATGGATTTTTCTCTTTCGGAATCTGCTTGTGTGGCTTCGGTAGAAGATAGGTATTCGTTGTGGCATCGTAGGTTGGCGCATTTGGGTTTTAATGGGATGCAAAAATTGATCTCAAATGGAAAATTGGGATTGAGTATAGATTTAGATGACGTAAAACTGTGTAATAAATGTGTAGATGGAAAACAAACCGTTTCTCCTCAGAAATATCCTGCTCCTAGAAGTAACGAAGTAAATTTTTGTATCCATACTGATGTTTGTGAAATAACTAAGTTGAAGAACCAATGTGTTTATCGGTATTTTGTAACGTTCATCGATGATTTTAGCCGGTTCGTTTGTATTTATTTTCTGAAGAGTAAAGATGAGGTTTTGAGTAAGTACGAGGAATTTATAGCTATGATTTTGAATCAATTTGGTAGATACCCGAGAAAATTGAGATGCGATAACGGAGGGGAGTACACGTTAGATGAGTTTAAAGATGCGTGTAAAGATAAGGGGTATTTTTATCGAGTATACCTCAAGTTACAAACCTAGGCAGAATGGTGTAAGCGAGCGCATGAATAGAACAATTTGCGAGAGATCAAGTTATATTTTATCGGATAGTGGTTGTTCGGATAAATTTTGGGTTTAGGTGGTAAGTTATGTTGTTTATGCTAAGAATCGATCTCCTAGCGTACGTGGAGATATTCCAGCGGAATTATGGTACAGTATTATATAACTCCAACTTCTAGCGAGTGTACCTCCGGTCAAAATGAATGGTTTTGGCTCGTTTTGGTCTCATTTGATTCGTTGGACTATCTACTACAAAACTAGGTGAAACCGACCGCTCGATTTTATTTTCTTTCAAAACTACACGAATTTTTGTGAAACTCCTCATTTTCACGTTTTTTTCAACTTAATCGGGAATTACTCCGGAGTAAAATAATATTGAGTGGTTGTTCTGGTCTTATTTTGTAGTAAAGAGTCCAATGAATCGAATGAGACCAAAACGAGCCCAAACCGTTGATTTTGACCGGAGTAACGAATGTTTAAAGTCGCGACTGCATATGCGCCAAAACAGTTTGTCTGCGTTAATTTGCACTGCACTGTAAACTAAACCTTAGATAATTGGCTATTCGTATTTTTTCTACTTATTTTGTTGATTATTTTCCTCTAGTCGATATTTATACTTCGTTGATCAATTGAATATTCAAATGTATGTATTTATTCTATGATGTATTGATTTGTTGCAATTTTGTACTAATTTTTGTGTCTATATTCCCTGATCGAAAAGGGGAATTAATCGATGTATTGTTTCTATTTTTCGTTTGTATTTTTTCGCGATTTTCTCGCATGTTTTCGTATACGTAATATTTATTTCTGTATGGGTTGTCTAGTTGAGAGGAGGTTTGTTGTGCAACTAGGCAACACTGATTATACTTCGATAATCTCTATCTACATCTACATACGTAGAGTACCTTTTCTACTTGTTATTTTTATACAATAAAATTATTCCAAAAGCGTTCGCCTGTGTATCAAGTTGATTTTGTTTGTTCTCTCGCCTCTACCCAACATCTAGTTCATGGCATTACGACTGAAATTCCATCATTGATTTTATGTAAGGATCAATAATAATTTGATTTATTCTAGTTCAAGTACTATTTGTTGTTCTTTTTTTTTTTCTTGATAGTGATTAAAGCCATAAAATAATTGCTCATCTTCTCATGTGTTCAATTGTTGTTCTTGCATTAGTTAATATTTCCAGTTACGCTGAAATATCCATCAAATTATAATTTTTTGAATCGCTATCGAATTCATTTTTTGAAATAAGTTTTATTAGCTGAGCCTTTTCGGTTACATTATTGTGTGAATTTAATAATGAAACATGCTTATTTGCATTATAATTTTATCTGTGTTTTGTTCCAGGAATCAAAATACTGAGTGTTGTTATAAATAGCCATCGATATATTTCAAATAGTACTGCGTAACCTGAAAATTTCTCATTTCTCCGAGTAAATCTTTCGAATGCCTGCTATATGCGATTTATAAAAATAGATTATTGCTCCAGTTCAAGAATGCTTTCCATCATTCACACCCATGGACAGATTTCAAAACGGTTATGCCACATGCATAGAATTGGTGTAACTAAAATATTTTCCGATTCGCGAGGATATATTGATTTTTCAAATCCCCTGAATTCTATGTATAACAGTAACACTGTAACGTTTTCCAGTTTACGTAATTACGTTCAAATTTCGAACAGTTCATTCAATAGTATCTTAATGAAGATTCCCAACACACACTGGCAAGTTGAGTTTCCCAAGAAATTGCATCACGAGCGTGCCAATCGTGTAACAGAGACATTTTCTGTGTATCAAAGACACACTGAGTTTTCAAGAAAACTATCTGCGACGAGTAAAGATAGAACAGATGAAATACGTGATTTGGTAGCAGAATGGGTACAGCGTTTCGATACTCTTGGCTTAGTCGACGCTAATGTAATTTATGGTACCTTGAATACGTTGTCAAAGTTCGATATTATGAGTAGAAAATGGACTTCCGATGATCAGGAGTACTTTAAGGGACTAATCGTTCGATTGGCGATGAAAGGAGACAAATATCTTGATCCAAAAAGTAGAGTGTCTATTAAATTTGGTTCATGGCAAGTTGCTGGTTGCTTGAACGTTTTGTCGAAATGGGACATGTGGAAGGATAATGTTTCGGAACGCAGAGATGTGATCAGATCATTTACCAATAGACTGATTAATCGAGGGAATTACTTATTAAATCCGAAAAATAGATGCAACGATCAATTTACCTCTCAGACTATTACTAATTGTTTGTCTGCATTGTCAAAGTGGAATATAGATGATGTCGAAGGAGCTAGGGAATTTATTAATAGATTGATTGAAGAAGGCAGTTCGAATATTTCCACATTCAACTCCCTAGCCGTTTCTAATTGTTTAAACGCTATATCTAAGTTTAATCTCAACGAATTCAAAGATGGCAAACGTTTTGCAGCGTTACTGATGGGACGAGGTAGTTCGAAAATAACTATTTGCGAATTTACTTCTCTTGATGTAGTCAGAACCTTAAACGCGTTGTCCAAGTGGGAACTGGACGAATTACAAGGCTCCGAGGAGTTCATTTTTCAATTGATGAGCAGAGGAATCACTAAGGCCAGTGAATTCAATTCTAAAGAAATTGCTCTTAGTTTAAACGCCCTGTCGAAGTGGGATATCACAGAACTACGGAAAGCAACGGGGTTCATCAATGAGCTAATAAAGCGAGGAAGTTTGATAATCGATAAATTCACTTCCCAAGGTGTCTCCATTAGTTTGAATGCTTTTTGCAAATGGAATATTGATGATTTTATCGGAGCCAGGGATTTTATTATTCAGCTGGTGAAACGAGGAAGTGCAATAACTGGCAGCTTTGATTCTCAAAATGTTGCAAACAGCTTGAATGCTGTGTCTAAATGGAATTTCGACGACTTACCGGGAACCAGGGAGTTCGTTTTGCAGTTAGTCCAGTGTGGTATCGTAACATCCGATACGTTCGCTCCTGAAAGTACTGCTGGCAGCCTAAATGCTCTGTCAAAGTGGAATATTGACGAATTAAATGGCGCCAAGGAATTCATTGTTCGATTGTTGAAAAGAGGCAGTATGACTGTCTACAGATTCAACTCTCAAAGTATCGCTAACAGCTTGAACGCTTTGTCTAAATTTAATATCGACGAGTTAGAAAATTCCAAAGAGTTTATTATTGGATTAGTGAAACAAGGAATTTCCATTTCTGGCGGATTCGATCCTCAAGAGATAGCCAACAGCTTGAGTGCTCTGAGTAAGTGGAATATCGATGAACTTCAAGAAGCTAAGGTATTTATCGTCCGAATGATAAAAAGAGGTAGTCCAATGGCCGGAAAATTCGATTCTCAAAATGTCGCCAATTGTTTGAACGCTCTTTCTAAATGGGATATTGATCAGTTCGAAGGATCTAAAGAATTCATCGTGCGATTAGTAAAACGAGGCAGTTCAACAATCGGTGGATTCAGTTCTCAAAATATCGCCAACAGCTTGAACGCCCTGTCCAAGTGGAACGTTGAAGAAATAAACGGAGCCAAAGAATTCATCGCGCAGCTGGTAAAAAGAGGAAATTTGATATTCGATCAGTTCAATTGTCAGGCCATCTCCAATAGTCTGAATGCCCTGGCTAAAATTAATATCGATGAATTTGAAGGAGCCAGAGAATTTATTGTTCAGTTAATAGTACGAGGATATTCGATTGCTGACGGATTTGATTCTCAAGAAATTTCCAACAGTTTGAACGCTCTATCAAAATGGAATATCGAAGAAATAGAAGGAACCAAGGAATTTATTCTGAAGTTGATCGAGCAAGGCACCTTGACGATTAGTACTTTCGATCCTCTTGCCGTTGCCAATTCCCTAAATGCATTTTCCAAATGGAATATCAACGAGTTTGAGGAAGCTAAGGAATTCATCATTCAACTTGCAAATCACGGTTGTTCTACAACTGATAAATTTGATTCTTTTGATACCTCTAGTTCCCTGAATGCTTTCTCAAAATGGAATGTAAACGAATTACGAGATTCTCGGAAATTTATCGTTCGATTAGTGGCGCAAGGATATTTGCTTGCCGATCAATTTGATCCTCGACAGATTTCTACTTGCTTAAATGCTCTCTCAAAATGGAATATCGATGAATTTGATGGAGGCAGGGCATTCATAGTTCGGATGATCTTACGTGGCAATTCAACAATCGAAGATTTTTATCCCCAAAATATTTCCAACTGTTTAAATGCTCTTGGTAAATGGAATATTAACAAGTTTGAAGGAAGTAACGATTTCATTTCTCAATTGGTTCAGCGAGGAGATGTATTAGTTGATAGTTTCAATTCTCAAGTCATTTCTAATAGTTTAAATGCTCTGCATAAGTGGAATATTGACGAAATACAAGGTGCGGATAAGTTCAAGGCAAGTTTATTAAAACGTAAGAGTTCGATAAGCGATCACCCCGTTGATGAAAATATCCAGTGACTGAATAATGTCGAGCAACTTTATGCTGTGATATGTAAAAATTGATTTAGCTCGTATGTCGTTGTTTAATTGAAGTCAAAAAATTAAGTTGAGCGAAGTTAAAACATATTTAGGGTTCTTTGTTTCGTAAAATCATTATGAAAACGATTTTTAAAAAGTATTTTTAACTTGCCTACTTTCTTTTTCAAAATTGGAGTTGGAAAATGCACTGCAGGTGTGTTTGTCTCGTGTTAGATTCAATCATACCTGATCCTGATATACAAAATAAAATTTGTTTGAAAAAGAAAACTTTTTTATCCTTTTTATGGTGAAATAAGGTGTCTTATGTGCCATTTTTCTTTTTTAATAATTTATTGCTGAGATACATGTTAATGTATTTTTGACCAATTTTGTCAGAATTGTACAGTTTTAAGTTTTTTTTTTTTTTTCTATGCAAAATTATGTTTCTATTTTTATGGAATACACGTGTTTTTTTTCTTTATAATTCTAGTAGACCTATCAATATCATCAATTTTGAGAATATGATCACGAGTCGTTCAATTGTTCATTTTAAATGATATCTATTGTAATGATGTTTGCTTAATCCATGTAGCATTTGAAAATATTTGTTGTTCCTTCACTTCTAGTTTTTTGCTAAAAAATTTTTGTTTATTATTTGTAATAAAAAATTCTGAGTTGAAAATTTTAATTTTGTTTTGTTTTTTAGTGACCTTTGTTTTTAGAAAATTGTTTCGCATTTCTTTTGTATGACATTACGTAAGAGAAATTATGTGAATCATAGATTTTGAGAGTAAAAGCAGAATAAATTAATACTTATGTTAATTTTTGGTGTTAGGAATTGGGATAAATTATTTAAATAATTTATCCCAATTTTGATGTCAGCAAAAGTGCAAAAAAAATACTTTATGAAAAAAGTGTACGTTCTTATGGAACACGAATTTTTTTAAATTCATGATAAGTAAATAATTATTTCCAATTGTCCATTAACAAGTTATTAGCATTTTAGTATATTTCTTTATTGTTATTTTAATGGGTAATTTTGATTTTTGGACTAAGATTTCACCCTTGGCTGTTTTTCTCTACTTCTGACTAAATATGCACGGATCTGCTTCTTATACCAAATTTGAAAGTAGATTTTTTGTTTGAAAAATGACATAATTTTTTGTGCTAGGTTTTTAGTTTTTTAAATTGTCGAATTTTCGCAATTTTTTATATTTTTTTAATTCAAATTTTTTTTAAATTCTCACGATTTTCTCAAATTATTTAAATTTGAAAACTTGAAAATTAAGAAAAATTGATGTAACAGAATTTGAATTTGACAAATATTTTGAAACTGAAAGAATTTGATTTAAGAAACCACAACTTGCAAACTGACAATATTTTAAACGAATTGTGAAAAATGTGAAAATGAAAATTTAAAAAGTCAAAAAATTATGGAATTGAAAAATTTTAACATATTTCTCAAATTCTCACCAGTAACACAGAATAAGCTTCTGAACACATAAATTATTGATAATTATAGATTAAATTTGTTATATTTATTATCCATTCTTCAACTTTTTTTTAGCAGTTATCGTATTTTCGTTTGTTTTTTGGTGAAATTTTTGATGTTGCTTGGTTCCTTTTAACTTGACCGGGTCAATTATGTGAAGACCAAATAAATTTTGAGTAAATTCTTTGTTAAATAAAATCTTGAAAAATTTTGAGATAATTCGGAATTGGAAAAAATGATTACTTAAGGAAAACTAAAAAAAAAATCAGTAGAATTGTTAACACGTGATTGTTCATTGGTGAAGAAGAAAATCGATAGTTGTCGAAACGTTCGTTATTTATTATTATTATTAATATAGTGTATATTTGCGTGAAACTGAAAAATGAAATGAAATTTTTAAATTTTTTTATTCATTTGAAGACCTCACGGGAAGAACGGGTTAATTGAGGGGTTTTTCAAAAATGACTTTTTTGTGCCATTGTGTACAATAAACCATGTACTTTTATGTGGTTTATATGAAAAATGTCGAACTTTTCAAATTTTGTCAATAAAAGCAAAAAAGAATTTTAAAGAAATTAAAAACACGGAAAGAACGGGTTAACTACTCTAAACAAAGAAAAAAATGTGCAAAAAGCAGTTTTTTTAAAAAAAAATACTTGATTTATTGTTGCGAACATGAAAAAAAAAATCATAATTTAACAAAAGATAACTCATAGGTGGAAAAAACTGATTAATTTCAGAGAAAAAATGTGTAGATTTCAAGAAAACACGGAAAGAACGGGTTAACTGTGTCACTTTATGGAAAGAACGGGTTAATTGAGGCACTTACACGGAAAGAACGGGTTAACTTCTCAGAATGTTGTTCAAACACATTGTGTGTTCAGTGACTTTGAAGCTTTTAAAAAACTTTTGAGCAATATCTGCCGATGTAAAATGATTCTAATTGACATTTTGAAAGTAATAAAATCAAAACGAAACTTGAAAATCCATTTTTATTCAGTTCCACTTCAACATTATCTTTAAAACGTTCTCCTGCAAAATTTATAAAATTTCAGTTAACCCGTTCTCATTTCCAAATCTTAGATCCAGAAAAAAATTTGAAAGTGGAAGAGGAGGAAGGTTTGGGTGGGTACAAGGCCGTAAGGTACAACTTGGCAATGCCGCAGAAAAACGAGATTAAGGGTTAGAATTACACGCGTTCATATGGGAAATAGGACGTTTTGACGTTTGAATATTATATTATTCAAAAATTATGGACTACACGGAAATGTTATGACCATCAACCTGAAGAAAATTTTACGCTCTTTCTAATGGTTTAAAAATAAAAACAGTTCAATGGATAATTTTGCTTTAACTATTGATTTTATTGTTAAAAATGACAAATTGTCGCGTTGAAAACCACCGAAAACTACATACTTTTTCAACTTAAAGTCCATGTTACTCAAAATTTTCAGTGGTAACATAGGGTTTTGAAATTGCTATTTAATAGAAAATTTCACGCTCTTTCCGATGGTGTATAAGAAAATTGATTTTAGTCAGTATTTGTGTAATTTATGAGGATTTGAACGTCAAAACGGCACGATTTCCCATATAAACGCGTGTAATTCTAACCCTAAACGCGCAGTTGTCATATACAATGTACCTTATGGCCTGTTCTAGAGTGGTGGGTACCAAACTTTTGCTCGAAACTTTGAAAATCCGTTATCAAATTGTAAAGATTTTCAGTGCTGGATTCAAATATCAACTTATGCATTTTTGGCAGAAAAAAATGATTCAAGATTTAAAGATTATGAGAAAGATATGATGGTTGTGGGGTGTGTGGGGGGGGGGGTAGCAGATCGAAAATATAATTTTCATAATAAAATCGTGAACCAATTTTCAATTAAAGTACATACTACTCAATTTATAACAAATCATTTTTGATCTTTTGAGTCTAAAAAGTACTGGGAAAATTTTATGTTTGACTCAAAGTCCTGCATTTTTCATTAAGAAATTGTATTTTTCTAAATTACTTGAAATGAAAAATCATATATGTATTTCATTTTTTGATTAATTAATTTTATGTGAATTCTCTTCTTTAATTTCAATAATTTATTGATTTTTTTTTTAGAATTCGAAGATTTGTGTAGGAATTGAATAATAATTTACCGTTTGCATAAATTTTGCATTTCGATTTGGAAATTTTGTAGGAACCTTTTGAAAAATGTGACATGAACTATGCCATATTACAGATTTCGGTTTCAATCCGAAATCCTGCCAAACTCATGAAGAAAGAGATTGTTTTGTCAAATTTATTTGAATTATATGTTAAGTTGTGACGAATGTTTGATGATGATGGTGAAGGGGGGAGAGGGGTGTCTATTCATCAAAAACACGATTTTTATATTTTTGAAACTACGATTTTCTCATTCAACACTGAATCAGTGATAATTTTTTCCAAATATTCTGTAAATGTCTTAACAGATCTGGAACGCTGGCAGCACTGGAAAAGTTCTTCTTTTAACAAAAATCCTTCATTTGGTTCAAAAGTTCTGCATTTTCCATCGGTTGTTTCATTTTTTAATTAATTCGATTTGATTTTTTGAAAATCTCGTTCGTTCTCTGTTGTCTTGACTTTTTTTCTTTTTTCTTTTCTGGAATTTGGAGTACAAAAATCAAAATATTTTGTAGGGGTGGAGGAGGAGGGAGAGTTGAAAACTCCCAGTCGAAGATTCCGCAAAAATTCTGAACTAGTTCTGCATAAATCTGTATGTACTTAATTTTGAAATTTTGTTGGATTCTTCGTCAAAAGCTCAACTTTTATCAAGACACTAATGACTGCAATTTTTTAAAATCTTGGTGTATAGTTTCAATTCCTGAATCATGTTGAATTCTAAAGAGGATCGGGGTAATGCGTGAATTTTTAATTCATATTCCAAAAATCTTGTATCATTTCAAATAATTTTCTATGTTGAATTGAAAATTCTTCATATTTTTAATACGATTCTTCACCCAACCTTAGTCTGAATTTTTTGGATAACATACCCTAAATTTCGAAAATTTTTGAAGAACGTTTGATAAATTGGAAGTAATTTGCAGTATCAGGCATCATAGCGGGTCACTTTTTTAGGGTGTTTGTCACTTTTTTCAACTTCAGTCACTTTTGGTTACTTTTCACGTCTAAACGGTCACTTTGGTTACTTTTTTCCACAAAAATTTCAATTTTCAAAAAAAGTTGAGCTTTTTAAGGTTGAAAACTCCTTTTCATAATTTTTTTTTCAAATGTTATCATATTTTTTCGTACGGTGTGCAAATCATAAGTCCATAGATAGTTAGATACAGAAAACATGGAAGCTTCATTTTTGGGCGATCTCCAATTTTGCTGTACTGAATCGAGTGAAAATTCGAACTTCATCTATCGTTACTAAAAATTAAAAAATGAATGCTCAGAGTTGTGAAGAATTATGGGCCAAAAGTAAGGCAGTATTTATTAAAATTCTATTTCACCTCAGTCGTAACTTTCTTTAGGAAGACATTTTGTCGAAAACTCCACTTAAAACCATTTATTTTCTGGAATTTCCAATTTTTCACCCACACAAACCTACCCCCACCCTTAATTTTTGGTCATTTTTTGGTCAAAAAAAGTTACTGAAAGTTACTTTTTTCTTCACCAAATTATAAATCACGTGATTGAAATTTTGAAGCAATTGGAGCCCTTTTTCTTTCGATATTTGCAGATCAGTTTACAGAAACTGCAATCGAGCTCTTTAATCATTCTTTTGACCATCTCCCTCCCATCATTAATTTACTTCAAGAAATTAACATTGAATACCATCAAAGATACAAATATTTCTCAAATGGATTCGATTCCAGACGGTTGAATATACCTCCCTCCACTTCCTTGCTCCTTTTCGAAGATTAAACTACATACATGCTGAAATATTCAACCTTGTCCACCCTTTCTATACGATGTAATCGAAAACCTAAATTACAAAGCCATCTATTTACGCAGCAGGCAGATTTCATCGTGGGGTGGAAAATTTCGCCATCGCAATTTCGAAAGAATCGCCGCCGCCGACAACACAGCAAACGACATGTGGTTAGCTCGGTATGCTCGAAATTGGAATAAGCAATAACCAGGGCAGGAGGAAGGACGATGAAAGTTTCCCGGAATAACTGGGGAAAGCTCGGGGGTAGGGTTAAATGACCCAAAAATTACGCCGAACGTAAACGTTAATTACGTAACAAAGCTATTCATCTCTTTGCTGGTACACATCGTCTCGCATCTGGGCTAATTTGTGCGCGAAACCACCCTCCGAGGCTTTTTCGACGCTTCACGTTATGGTGTGTGGTCTTAGTCGGTAGCTCGAGCTGTACGACGACCTGTGTAGGTGTTCGGTAGGTCTAGGTTGCTAAATTACTTCTCTGTATACCTATTTGATATTTTACATCGGTATGGCAGCATTTGGGTAGGTATTTGGCGTATGTGTGTCGGCCTTTGTCAGTCTCTGTGTTTTTCTCTGCCATGTTGATCCACGTTGAAACGTTAATTGGGTAACGAACGTGTCTAAAGTTGAGAAAACCGTGGTTCGGGGCGGGGGGCCGAATCGACTACGAGTTAGGCTAATTTTCAAACTAATAAACGAGTCTGCAAAACAACGCGGCAACTTGTTTAGCAAACTAAGTGTAGCATAAGAAGCGCAGAACAATCGACGAGGTGTGACGATACCGTCGAGCAGCACAGCGAAGAGGGTGAATTTCGCGAATGAGCTATTCCTGTCTCTTTGGGTTTTTTTCAGATGAAAAATTACCACCGTACTTGGCGTTGTTGCGAATGATGGAACGTATACGCTCCGAAAAGAAAAGCTTTCTAGCGTAAAAAGCATTTACCCGGGGGTATTTTTACCTTTAATTTGGTCGCGTTTCGTGGCGGATTGCGGATAAAGCGACGTTTAGTAGGTATTCGTACTCGCGTTTGAAAAATTCTTCGACTGGGATGCCACGACGACCGAGAAAGAAGGGCAGAAAACACGCAACTCGACGGCGATAGAGTTTACTTTTTTAAATTACTTCCTCTGTTGGTATCTCGCTAGTTCATACGACGATATTGAATAATAAAACAAAATATTTTACGAGTATGTTCCCAGACTTAGGACTGCGTTTGGCGCGCGAATCGTTAAATTTCATTATGCTAGGTGCGTTCCAACGTCTTCCATTTCTCGTTCCCTTGCTCGTTCTGGGTTCGTTATCTGCAAAGGGGCTTACTTTATCGTACACGAAGGCCGAATAATTTAGATGCTGGCGAATTTATGATGGTCGGGTTGCGAAAAAATGCCAAAATAATTTAAATTGATTGACAATAATTTCGAGTGAGACGGAGTCGGATTTTATTAATGATACGTGAGCGTATTTTCGTAATGGACGGTATTCTACGGTTGGAATTTAAGCCTGAAAAGTCGAACGTGTGCAGAAATTTGGCGAAATTGAGCACGAGCTTTTTAATTTTGTTCGAGTTGAATATGGTAAAAGTTGAGGTATGAAATGGTCTCTTGTATGCTGATTTGCGTAGAAGGAAGGGGATTGACCGGCTGACCCAGTTTTGAAAAATAATTAATTTTTAAGAAGTTTGACGTGTAGGTTTGAACGTTTTGAAAATTTAAAAACTTCGAGTTCGATTTTTCCCTCTCCTTTTTCATGATTATTACCTAAAGCATTGAGCAGTGGTGTGGAAACGCGAAAACACGTTTCCGTTTCTTGATGTAAAGTACTTTTTTTGTTTCTAGAAATTCGTTTCCAGTAATTTTGAATTTTCTTGCATTTTTTGTTAAAGTTGAGAGGGATAGTCAGAAATATGGAATATTTAATGACGTCGTTTCGATGAAAGGAGAGTAAATCTTATTTGAAAAATTTGTCTAATTTTTTGCAATTATTTTGAGAAATTATCGATAGAAAATTTTGCGAGGAATCCGAAACAAATATACGTATTTTGAAGGGCATACGATGCCTCCATGTCCCAAAAAAGTCTTATCTTCCAAAAATCCATTAAAAAAATTTCCAAATTTTTGAGGCTGTGAACCTTTTTGGGACTCTTGGGAGCATGATACGGCCGTCTGACTAATTTTTTCAAATTCTTCACGAAATTTTCGACCAAAATTAGGAACAAATCGACGTTTCTGAATTTTTGATCGTTTGAACCTTTTATTCATCAAAAGTCACGAATTTTTCCGAAATTACTTCCATTTTTTTCGCAGTTTACAAAACAGAAAAAGTAAAGAAATTTCACCTTTTTGTACATTTTTTCTAAAAATTTTCGCCCTCGCTTCGCTCGGGCTCATAAATTTTAAAAACTCATTCTTAAATTATATACCTCTTCGTCCTCTTCCCTTCTATTTCAGACAATTGAATATTTTGAAGCGGAAAAATATGTTCTTGTGGGAGACTAAGTAGCGATCACGATTGGGAATTTCAAAGGTAATATTGTGTCCATTGTCAGGAAAATCTAAAATAATTGGAGAATTTTGGAATTTTCTAAGGGATGTTTTAAAGGAGAAACCCATTTGGAAATATGTCTTTTTTTGCTGTGTTTTAAATAACTTCTTCGAAAAAATTTCGCCCTCACTTCGCTCGGGCAAAATCTGCTAATATTTCAAACTTTCCATGAATTTATTTCTTAATAATCATTTAACAATTTTATCCGTTCTAACATGATTTTTCGTAAAATTTTTACCCTCGCTTCGCTCGGGCAGTAACTACTTCTCTTCTTTCTCATAAAATAACTCACTTTTGGAAAATTTTTGTGAAAAATTGCCTTTTTTAAAAATTAAAGACGTATTTTTTTCCGCGTATAAACTTTTTTCTATTATAAATTTGATCTCGTTGATTTTTTGGTGGTGTGGGGGGGGGGGGGGTCAAATAGAGAGGTAGATACTAGATACCTTAAAAAAAGGTCGCGAAAAAGTCGCGAAATTTGATTTTTTTAAATTGGTAGACACCCTGATTTGATATTTCGATTTTCAAATATTTTTGCGCTGGCTTCGCTCCAGCTAAATTATTTTTCCATCCAACGTTTGAAATTTTGATGAATTTATATGGATAAAAATTTCATGAAATTCGTCCTAAATGTCCATATTTTATGTTTAAAATGTCTATTTTTGGAAAATTTCTCTTCTTCATCCATGTTGAATAATTTTTTCTCCTATAATTTAATATTGGTAAAAAATCCATAAAATTCGTTCCAAAAGTGTTCTTTTGGTGCTTGAAATTTTATTTTCCAAAATTTTTGTTTTGGTTTCGCTGGGCCCAAATTCATAGACGAATTGGAATACAAACTCTAGGGGAGGCGAAAGAGGAGGCAATTAATTAAAATTCATCAGTTTAAAAAGTATCGGAGAATAGAGAGGAGGATAAGTTTTTCCGAAGCTCTAGGGGTGTCATTTTAGACAAATTTAGAGCAAGAAAAATTGTATAAAAATGGCAAGCAAAACATGGAAATAGCATGTTTTTTCTTTTCCCAACTTCAGTAGACACCCTGGACTATTAAACAAAAAAATGACCCAATTTGGTACAGTGAAGAAAAATTTCTTTAGATGGATTATTTTCATTTAATAAACGTTTCTTTTTAATTCATCGCCAGAATAATTGAAATTATGAGTCTAATTTAACGAGAACTGAATGACTCCAAAATATAACGCTTGAAATTTATTTTCGGAATAAATTGGAAAAATTAGTTCTCGATCGAAGAAAAAATTGATTAGTTCGAAAAAAATGGCACATAAAATTTACAGTTCATCGAAAGATGTTTTCCATGGAAAAGGCAAAATTTCACTTCAACCCTCTTCTTCCTATCCACCTACTTTCTATTCCCTTCGCTGCAGGAATCAGGAAAAAAATCCTATTCCATTTCGTTTTGTTATTGTTACAAACAGAAGACAATCGAAAACAAAGCAAATTCAAAGCAAAAACATTCGCAGCTTGATGCTCCGAGATGGTCCAGGGAAACAGCTGCGAGAACGGAAAATCGAGCTCACTCTTTTTCAGAAAGGAAAAATAGGGATGTCAATGAACGAATTCAACGTGAGCGTAACTAATCAGATTTGCTTTGATGAATTTATTGTACGAGTTGGCTTTTTCTCGATAATTTTCCGCCACGATGACATTCAAACCGGGTTTCAATCTTGGCTTACATAAATTAGCAATCGAATCGTCCCATTGCACCTCCATTTGTCAGTTTTACCAAACGATTCGTCGTTTCGCGTAAAATCGAATAACTTTGGCGAATTCGGTCGGAAAATTCGCTCAGGTAAGCCGCCGGATACCCGCGTATTTGACGCTGATTGCCGAAAATAATGCAACTAGGATTTTATTTTTATTTCGCCATCGACCGCCACCGTAGTGATCTGTCAAATTTTCCAATTAGTTTTTACCTCCTCTCTCGTTTCTCGGTGCTTTTTACAGCGTTCCTAATGGAATATTTTCATCTTGTTCGTCTTATACGTCGTTTCTCTTTTTCCCTTGTTACTTCTTACGTTCGAGTCGTTTTTGAAATGTTATTTTCATTTGAAAATGTACCATCGGAGAATCATTGGGTTGGGGAGACGGTAAAGAGGTTTTTTTTCAACAAGATGAGTTTTTATTTCCAAAGTTTTACTCGATTTTACTTTTTTATACTTTTTTTTGCTGCGAAGAAGATAAATGGAATAATAGATGGGATGGTTAGATGGCGTTTTGAAATGTTGATGTTGGTTGCCCGTCTGGGGGTGTTTTTTTGTCTTATTTTATTGAGATAACGATGAAGATTGTTGTTGATTTTGCGTTTGTTTTCGTTCGTTTATTGGCGCGTTTTCATCGAGATTCTAAATGACGTTGCGATGTTCCAAGTAAAAAAGGAGGTTCCATTTTTGGAATAAATAAAGGATTACGTCTTTCCCTCGCCTCTTTAGAGACGTTATTGTCGATGAAAGCAGAAAGCCTTGGAGGATGGAATTTAAATTTTTTACTCTGATGAGAGACTCATGTAAAATTTTGTAAATTGTGTAGTGACACATCTGATAGTATTTCGTGTCGCTTGACGTAAAAATATTCATCGTGATGCTTAGACAAATCAACTTTATTTTTTAGCTTCTGACTTGAAAATTTAAAACCGAAACCAACAATTTTTCAACCAAATTTTTTTTTCGATTCTCAAAATAGTTTTAATTCTTAATTTTGTTTTCTCCGGATATTTTTCATTTTTCAACTCTAAAAATTTATCCTCAAAATATTTTTCAACTCTAAAATTTTTTCATCTGGAATAAAATTTTTACAAACTCTGAAATTTTTTTTCAAGTATAAAAATTTTTCAACTGTGGCATTTTTTCCAAAAATACATACGTTTTCTTATTTTTCAACTCTAGAAATTTTTCTCAAAATTAAATCCTTCTCAAATTTTTTTGCTCTCGAAATTTTTTCTCAGAAGTTCAATTTTTACACCTTTTGAATTTTTTTTCTAGCTCAAATGTTTTTCTAAAATTATTTTCCAGCTCTGAAATTTTTAGAATGAATTTTTTTTTAAAGGGGTTGAAAAACGTTTTAAGAAATTTTATACGACAAAAATTCGAGAGAACGTCAAGTTTTTAAAAATTTTAAGATCAAAGAATAGGATTTTACAGTTGGTAATTTAGATAAATCATATTAGTACCTAGATGAAAAAATTTTTGCAAAAATAAAAATTGAAGAAATTGAAAAAAAAATTTGGATCTAAAAAAAATATTGGGGAAGAAAGTTTAGTGGGGAAACATTTATTGGAGTTGAAAAAATTAATATTATGAGAAAAAATTTGAAAGCTGAAAAAATTAAAATTTTGAGAAGAAGGTATAGTTAACAGCTGAGTTGATCAATGTAGTGATGAAGGTGGTGAAAGAATGACGAAAAAAAAATGAACGAGATCGCGCATAGTTCGGTCATTTTGTTGTTCATTCCATGTGAGAATAGACTGGCCCCTTTGGGCTTTGGGCCATAGTTGATATGTCGTTTGACTTGAACTTGATGTATGCATTACACTTGAATCAGTTACCCACTGCACAGCCAGGAGATGAAGACCTACTTAAGTTTTTTAACGGTATTGATTTCATTTTTAATTATTGGTATTGAAAGGAATTTAATTAAATTTTCTATAAACGATCCAATTTCCAATTTTCTCAAAACGTTTTTCAATTTTGAATTGTTTCAAAAAAAATTTCAATTGCAAATTGTTTCAATTTTTAATTTTCTCACAATTTTTCCAATTTTTAATTTCCTTAAGATTTTTTTAGGACTATGTCTACTGATATGAAAAACAACAAAAAAAGATACAATTTAGTTAGGATTTTAATAAGTTTACTGTAAATAGAAAGATTTTACAACATTTTATCAAAATAACATTCAAAAATATAACCCTCCCCCTCCCTCCCCCCCCGCAATCTGAAATTATGTTTTTAAATCAAAGGATAAAAAAGTATTTTTGAGCAAGCAAGTAAAATGATATAAAAATGGCAAGAGAACCCCAGAAATAGTAAAAATTTTGATTTTTCAGATCCAGTAGATGCCTCGTTTTTCCTACTTCGAATTTTCTCAAACTTTTTTCAGACCTAAATTATTTTAAAAAAATTTCCAAGTTTTCAATTTTCTGCAATACTTCTAAAATATTTTCCAATTACACAAGTTCAGTTTTTTAAGTTCTCAAATTGAAAATTTCTGCAAACATTTTCGAAATATTTTCCGAGTTTAGTTTTCATATTTTTTTCAAGTTTTCTTCATTTTTTTGAAAATTTACTTTTCTCAAATTTTTCAGAAGTTCAAATTTAAAAAAAATTATACATACTCCGAAAAAAAGTTTCAGTAGAAATAGAAATTAAAGAAGAAAAATAGTAGGTTTGGAACAGTTGCCAGGAATTGTAAAAATCACTACATTTATAGTGAAATCTGCAACAAAAAAAAAGTAATTTTTACTGCTTAAAATGGTAATTTTCTTAGTAGATTGTACTATAAATGTAGTGATTTTTAAAATTCCTAGCGAGCGACTGTTTCAAAACTACATTTTCTTGTAATTTCACCCGGAAATTTTTTTCAATGTATTTTTTTCAAATGAAATTCTTTTAGCGAACTACTCTTTCCAACTTGACAAACTCTAGGTTCAACATGAAAAGACGTCAAAAAAATTTATAAAATACTACCTGTATTACTCATTTTCCATTGACGTATGTTTTTTCATTCGGAGATGAAAAATTTTGGAAAAATATGTACTTCTAATTTTTAAAAAATTGACCTTGTAAAAATTTAGGAAAAAGTCAAACTTGTGAAAATGTTTTCAAAAGATTTACAAAAATTAGAGAACTTTATGTTGTCTACTGGCAAGAAAAACAAGAAAAATCAGAATCACCTTAAGTAGCCAGAAACCAGAAATTAACAAGAACTTTAATGATTTTACTGAAAAAAGCTAGACTTTTCATCATTTTTCTTTTTTTTCTTGAATTTTTGAAGGATAAAAAGGGTTTTTTTTTTGGGGGGGGGGGAGATTTGAAGTAAAAAAATTGCAAGAACAATTCAGAGAATAGCGAGATATTTTCATATTTTAAAAACCGTATAGACACCTCGAACTTGGAAAAAATTTTGAGAAAATTAATTTTTTGTGCTTGGAAAAAAGCATGGGCAGCACACAAAACAAAATCGTTCTTCCTTTGAGTATAGATAGACACCTGTTTTAAATGGTTTTCCCTTTATTTTCAGTTTTTTTTTCGGTTTCTGAGTTTTTGGTATTGGAATCTTTATTGGTTTTACATTTTTAAAGTTTTTACCAATTTTGATAAAAAGTCAATTGGAAGGCACCAGCAAGGTTGAAATTTCATAAAAATCTGAAAAACTGAAAGAAATGATTGAGAAGATCATATCTTGCTTTCAAATGCCTCAAAAAAGGCAGTAATACCAAAAATTTGCAAATCTTATTTTTAAGAAATGAAAATTCCAATTCTTGAGTTTTTGAGATTAGGGCACCTACTCTCTCATTCCGAATCAGTGAAAAGTCACTGATTAACAGTCAGAATTGCAGAATAGGAAAAAAATCAACTAAATTCACGGGAAATCAGTGAATTTCGCTGATTTGTCAAAGATTTTCACTGATTTTTCTGCTAATTTCATAAATTTTACCGACTTTTCAGTAAATGTTCACTGATTTTCCAGGAATTTTTCTCACTGATTTTCTCCTGTGCTGCAATTCTGATTGTTTCTCAGTGATTTTCAATTATTTTTACTGATTTATAAATGAGAGAGTAGCTCATTCCTGTTTTTTTTTTTTAAATGACTATGAATGAATACGTCGATTCCGTTCTAACTTAAAAATAGCATAATTAATCGCGTTCCAAAGAACCATATATTTTGTATCGTTCAATCTTCGATACCTTTTTCTCGACATTCTGCGTCGTGTACGCTTGAAAATAACTCATCTGTGATGCTCTCGATTAAAAAATAATTATTCGAGCGAAAATTGGTAAAAGAGTGAAAAAAATGACCGATAAAATTAATCGAACGAAGGTCGTACGACGGTTAAGCGCGTGTGATAAATTTAAAAACATTCGCGTCTCGTTCCCCCCTTCGTCTGGCTCGTTCGTCCATCCACAGTCCATGTTACGTCTCCGATACCACATCGATGGTTCGAGGGGGAAAAGGGATACCCCGTTTTGTATAGGAAGCTGTACGGCGTTAAAAAGTGAGAATAATTTTCATGGACGATATTTCCTCGTATTAGATGAAAAATTTTGGCATCTGGCCCGCGGTAGTAATGAACTGTCTAGTCTTTCAGCCTCATACGATGTTGTACAGTACATCGTGGTAATTTTTTTCGACGAAATACCACAAATGTATCGGAGACACCGTATGTAAATTCTCTCGCTTTAATAAATTTTAAATTTCGTGACACGTGTATTTTTTTCGAAAAACTCGACGCATTATCGGCGCGGCGGTGTTAAGAGTACTGTACGGTTTTACGAACAGTCTGACGAATTTTTCGGCTACAAAAGATGTAAAATTTGGCTCGAAGGGGCGCCAGGAGAGGTGCATGTAGTTCGCGATATGTGAATTATTCAAAAGAAAAGGCGACGAGGGTGAGAAGACGTGTCTCCTACGCACATGTCTCTCTGTCTTTTTCGCTTGATTTAATTTTCCGCAAGTTGAAACGAGTATGTTTTAGAAAACGCGTTGACGCGTAGGATTTCAACGTTTTTGAGCGAATTTCCGTCAAAAATTGGAGCTTTTGGGATTGGGGCGAAGTAGAGAAGGAATGGAGGTTGCAGTATTTTTTCGGAAATTGAAATTGAAAGAAAAATAAATAGGGCTTTTGGGGTTTTTTCTTGCTCCGAGTTTGAGGTTCAATTTTGAGCAAAATTTGAGAGAAATAGAAATAAATGAAGAAAAGAGCCAAAATTTAGAATAAGTGAGAGGAATGTAGTCAATTGATGGAGAATTAGCTGATTTTCTTGAGTTATCACAGGCATCATAGCGGTACGCTTTTTTAGGGAGTTGGTCACTTTTTTCGACTTCAGTCACTTTTGGTTACTTTTTACGTCTGAAAGGCCACTTTGGTTACTTTTTCCTCCTCAAAAGTCACTTTTTCTTCGCACTTACCGGCAAAAATTCAAATTCTCACGTAAAAATTGCTATTTTTCAAAATTCTTCAATAAAAAAATTAAAAAATTGATTTTGCTAGTTTGTTTGTTGTTTTGACGAAGGAATTCAATAAATGAAATTAGTCATGTCTTTTCAGTTGATTTTTCTTTGAAATGTTTGCAGAAAACTACAAAAAATTGCCCCCTCTCCAGAAAACTGTAAAAAAATTGCCCCAGGAAGAAAATGGAATTTTTGGTCACTTTTTGCTCAAAAAAAGTTACTGAAAGTTACTTTTTTCTTCAAAAATTTTGCTATGACGCCTGTTATCAAAAAAAAAGCCTGTGAGTGTCAATTTTGAATTTCTTACTGAAGAAGGATTTAAAATTTTAAAAACCCTGAGAATTTTTTTTATTTTTCAACTCTGATTTATTTTCTGAATAATATGTATGTATAGAAATTCAACAAAAATTTGAAAAAATTTTCCTTTTTCAAACTTGAAGATTCGATTTTCCAATTTTCGAGTTCAAAATTTAATGATACTTGTTTCCGTTCGTAAAAATTGACATTTTTAGAATATTTTCCCATTATGATTCCTTCCATTTCCAAAATAGGCAGTTTTCAAGTCCTTACGAGAATTCTATGGAGAAGAGGGGCACTGTTTGAAGTTGGCAATTTCTTTTTGATCACGTGTACTTCCCTTAACTGGAAAATTCTCCTATCGACTGGAGACTGCTGCGACATCGGTTTTCATGTTTCTCGTTTTTCGTTTTTTTTCTCATACATTTTCAAGTATCAAAAGAGATGTCAGCTCCTAAGTGAACTCGGGTCTTGAGCTGTTGAAAGGGGAAAAAAAGGCGATGAAGAACACCTCGAAGTTATACAACGTTTAAAACACCTCATAGTCTGAGTACGATTAAGACAAGCTGATGCGCGCGCACCGCACACGCGCTAGTCTTGGAAATATTTAAAATAACTCGAATTCCGGAAATTATCAGGGCTTCGGTGTTTTTTTTCGTTGCCTTTCGTCGGCGTCTTTCGAGATGGATAGAAAAAGAAGGCGAATATTGTTGTAGACTTTTGCTTTTCTTTTCCACTTTTCTCTGCCGGTTCGGAAATAAACGAATATAAACTGTCAAATGGAGCGGATGAAATTGTCGGCTGCTACAACACAGAAGACGAGCCCGTGAAACGGGGCCGAGGGGGCGGAATCGAGCTTTTTATTCCACGTAATGAACTTGTTGTTGTAAAAAAGCTGGGGAATATTGGGAGGCGAAGAGACGAGCCGAATGGTTTCTTTTTTTATTTCCATCATTTGAATTTTATCGCTGTTTTAGAAGTTTATACAATAAAGTGTGGGGTAAAATCTTCGGTGCCCCTGTCCATAGCGTAGCTCGATTCGAACTAAAGTTTCTGGCCGACGAGACGCAAAAACGATGAATTTTTTTTCGTTCCAGAGTGGAATTTTTATTATAGTTGGGGAAGATATGAAACAGGTAGAGTATTTCGCGAGTACTGAAAAGTAAACCTCTCGAAATTGTGGAAAGAAGAGGAAACGATCCGAGAGTTTTTCCGCACTTGAACGTAGAAATGCTCGTATGTGCTGGATGGCGCTGACGATAGCGAAGGTATGCGTGACGAGGAGACGAAGTATTTGCGAAAAAGAACGAGGCCATGTTGGTGCGTTAGATGACGACGACGTCGGACGACGGTGGCAGCGACGGTTAATTTACGCGTAATGAATTTTTAAAAAGTGAAGAAAGTTTTTCGAAATGCGATACCTACCGAGCCGTGTTATGTGGGGGGTTTTTAACTCGAAATATCGAGCCGCCGGTTCTCCGTTTTTCACCCTGCACTTTTTAAACCCATGGTAGCGAACTCGCAATTGTAACACTCTGGTTCACGAATGGATTTTTAAAGCAGTGAAGTTGTGCCGAGATAGGTTCATTTCGAGGGTAGATGTTTCAAAATGAAGTTTGCACGGCGGTGTGAAATTTTGACTTTATTTAGTGTCAAAATTTACGGCGGCAGTGAGATGATGGGTTTTCGTTGCTGAAAAGTCGTTTTTTGACTCGTTTTTCAATTTGTTTTGAAATAATGTTTCAGTTTTTCTCCTATTATAGTTCAATTTTCCTTATTATAGTTCAATTTTCAAAGTGTAGTTTTTTGAGTCTGGCAGCAACGAAAATTTACAGGTGTTTAAAGTTTTTCTTCTAATTTGAGAAGCTTGAAAACTTCGAATGTTGTTAGTTAATTTTAAAAAAAAGAGGGATTTATTTTGACAAATTTGAACTCTATAAATTACTTCATAAAATAAGTACAGAATGTGGTAAGATGCAGAGAATAGCATAATCATAAGTTTTTCTCGAAATGGCACATGTGTCTATTTAGAAAATAATTAAACGTGGGAAATATTTGTCATTTTGGTGGAAGGAAAGGAGCAGAGTAAAAAGTTTGAAGGGCATCTCTTTCCCAGAAAAACCATACGCTGCTGGCCTATTTTTAAATGAGCAATGTAATTAATATTTTTGGTATCGGCGTTCAAGGTCATTGACCCTTGAAAATTAATTTCTGCTCATTAAACAAAAAATTTCAATTATTTTTAGAAGTTTTCTCGTCTTCATTGAGGCTTTTTTATTCCCTAAAAATGAATGTAGTTCCCTAAATAATATTACTCATTTTAACCTCTATTTTTCAAGGGTAATTCAGTTAGTTTCAGAGCCCCCCTCCCGAAATCATCCAGATAGTTAGCATCATTCATCTTCTTGTGAAATAATTGAACGATTTTTATTTTGCATTTCGTACCAATTTTTTAATATTTTGAATTTGAAAAAAATTTCGACCATTCAAAATAAAATTATGAAAACTTTCTAACATTAATGAGAGAGAAATTTTGAGAAGCTGATTTTTTCTAGTATTTTTGAATTTCTTCGAAGACGTGGAAATTAATTTCAAGATGCTAAAAATCGAATTACTGCTTTATTTCGAGTTTTCTAGGTAAATATATCTGAAGTGTGTTTCCTTGTGCATTTTTCTCGAATTATCAATTAGGGATAACTGCCTGGAAAGCGTAACAAATGTGGATTTTCTAGTTGATCCATTCGAACGGGAGCAGGAACTCAATTTTAAGCTCCTCAAGTTGATTTCCACGGTTTTTGGGGAAATTCAACGATATTGGAGGAAATGAAAATTCATCTGGAGGCTCCAGAATCACTGAAGGGAATAGGATTTGGTTTTTGGATGTTGATATTGGAGGGAGATTAATTTTCATGAATTTTACTCAAAAATGTAGGTATATTTTTTTAAGAAATTACACATTTTCATTAGAACAATTGATATTTTTGAATTTTCAAAAACTTTGCAAAAATTGAAAAAGTCGACTTGGATGGCTGAAATTTTGGGTGTTGGGGTTTTGAAAGATGCTCGTTTCAAAAATCTTACCATCATTTAAATTTGACTCGAAAGGCTCCCTTATGAATCACCTTTCACCTTAAATTGAATCCTGTGAAAAGATGAAGGTAAACACTGAACATAGGCGTGAAATAATCTCAATACATTTGCCTCAACGAGTATTTTTTCGTGAATTATAGATAGTGTGGTGTGATAATATTTGATATTTAAATCAGTTCATATTTCGGAAGAAAGAAGAGAATCTTTTCTATGAAATTTTCCAAATTATCCTCATTCAAAACGATAATTAAGTCATAATTTTCGAAAATTTTCTACGTCTAACTTGATTGTGCTGTCTAAAAACGCAATTTTGTTATTTGGAGAGGAGCGACTTTTCTTTTGCCTTTTGTTCGGTCCAGTCCTGATTTTTTGGCACCTTTGATATGACAAATTTTTTCTTAAAGTATGCCGAGGAAATTTGAAAAATTAAGTGGTTCCTGAAAGTTTTCTTATTTTTAAAATGCTCATAAAAAAATTATTCTTTGACCTGTTGCTGGGAGGAAAATCCAGGATGGACTATTTGTAATGTTACCCGTAATTCTCATGTAGTTTTCTAAGTTCATAACAAAGATTTTTTTAACCCCCTCCCCCCTGGATAAGCCCTGTGTAGATTGCAAACCACAAAAAAATTAGGAAAAGGACAAAAATGATTTTAAATGGCAGTTAAGAGGTTTTCGAATCTCCTTGAATTCGTTTCTGGAATTATTTTCAGTGTAAGCCCCGAAGCAGGGCCCTGCCCGAAGTAGACCTACTTGAGAACTAAAAGTGAAAATTATTTAAAGTGAGGTACTCTCTAAATCTGAATCAGTCAAAATATCACTGGTTCGATTTGTAACAGTAAATTATTTCTCAGACAACTGAATAATCAGTGATGTTTTTCAACATGCTTTACTGTAGAATCAGTAAAATTTAAATTTTAACTGAATGATTCAGTGAAATATCACCGATTCATTTCGTACATTATAAAATCTACTACCATGAATCAGTAAAATTTACTGAAGTTTTGATATAGTTTTTCTACTGATTCAGGGATGATTTTTTTTTATACTGAATGAATCAGTGAAGTTCTACTGATTCGGCAGTAACTCAATTTTGTAGATTTTAATCAGTCAGTTTTGATTGCAACCCTGTGAAAATTGACCGAAACAGTTGAATCCGGCTCAGGCATCACAGCAGGTCACTTTTTTAGGGTGTTTGTCACTTTTTTCGACTTTGGTCACTAAAAGTCACTTTTTTCGCATTTTCTAGCAAAAATTCAAATTTTCACGTAAAAATTGCTATTTTTCAAAATTCTTCAAAAAAAAATTAAAAGTTAATAATGATTTTTCAAAAAAAATTGTTCTCGCTTCGCTCGGGCAGTATTTCAATGATTATATTTATAAATTTGAAAAAATTCTGTTTTATTAAATCAGTAAAGTAATTGATTTTTGAGTCAATTCCCCATTTGACAGAATAAATTAGTAATCTTGACTAAAATAAATCAATCAAAAAATTGAAATATCACAACTGATTCAAAAAGGCACAGTTTTACGAAAATTGACTGATTTAGATTTAGAGAGTAGATATCTCTAATACCTATATAGGTCATATTATTAATTGTTTGTTCCAAAAATCTCGTCATTTTTCAATTTTTCTTTGCTCAAATCTGTATAATTAAATTAATTATGTATATCTGCCTCCTAAAGTGCCACTAAAAAAAATCCGATTTTTAGATTACCTAATTTTTTCATTAAATTTTGACCCCCTCCCCACATTTTTTCTTGAATTCTCAGCCCCTTTTTTTTTAGCTATAGTGATGGCGAAATAAAAAACCAGAACTTTTTACGAATTCCGGAACATTTTTGGAAACTTTTCAACATTAGAATTCGGCAACACTGTGTGTTACAACCATTGACTATTCTATAGTCAAAGGTTACAACCGTAATAAAATTATTATTTCTTTATTTTTGACGAAGGAATTTAATAAAAAAAAATTACGTCGTTTCAGTTTATCTTTAAAATAATTGCAGGACACTTCAAAAAAATTGCTCCCCTCCCATCTAAAAAATTTAATTTTTGGTTACATTTTGCTCATTTTTTTGATTACTTTTTGGTTACTTCTTGTCCGAAAAAAGTTACTTAATTTTGATGTAATTTCGCTATGATACCTGGAATGAAATTATTCACGCCGTTTTAGTTGATTTATCTTTGAAATGTTTGCAGAAAACTACAAAAAAATTCCCTCCGAAAAATCGAATTTTTGGTTATTTTTTGCTCAAAAAAAGTCACTAAAAGTCACATTTTTTCTTCGAAATTTTGCTATGATGCCTGTTATATGAAAAAATTACTACTGAATCAGCGAGAATTACTGAAATTTTGGTAGTTTTTTAACTGATTCGAAAGTAATTTTTTGTTTTTTAACTGGATGAATCAGTGAAATTATATTTTTGCAGTGAATTTGGCATTCACATGATTCTGATGATTTCATTCAGTCATTTTCACCCAATTTTGACTTTAAACCAGTGAAAATTAACTGATTCAAATTAAAAGAGTATCAAAATCAATGTTTTTTGACACCCCTCCATCTATTTTTTTGGTCTTTTTGACCCTCGAGGGTAGAGGTAAAACCAAAATTGGAAAACTGTCGTCAATTCGTTTTCAATTCTGAACTTTCCCTCTCACTCCAGAGAGCAGACTTTTTGGTTTGGAGTCTGAAATGACCTTGAAAATGATCATAGAAAAATACTTAAAATTTTATTATTGGATCAAATTTTTCTCCAGATTTTCAATTTGAGGAGGGGGGAAGATGATTAGTTCATTTGAATGGATATTTTCAAACGTATTATTGCTAGAGAATGAAAATTGCGAAAAAATGAGAGAAAACGAAGTTATTCAAATCAGTACACTGAAATCACCGACAAAAATATCCTAAATTTTACTCCGTCGATTCAATGGCATAGGTTTAGGTAGCTGAACGAGTCACTTCATATACCGAATACGGTTTTCGTTTGGCGAATATCTGTATTCTACCTACGTATATGTACGAATGTGTGGTATACGAAGAGGCCAAACTGGTTTTATGTGCATTTCGCATTGCTTTAGTACACAAGGTAGCCTTGGAAGCGTACGCGATACCTGTATACGATCGATCAAACTCGCGAAAACGAATAAATATGAATGTGCCGCGTTGCAATCTACGAGCGGATGAATTCGATGAAGTGTTTCCATTCCTCGGTTTAAAAGCCTTACGGTCGATTTTGTCTATGCATAGAGAGGAGTTATATCAAACTACATACTCGAGTAATGTACTCGTAGGTGTATCTGCTATAAAAAGGTGACATTACGTCGATTCGTAAACGCATATTCGTGTACGTGGCTGTACGTGTCACGATATAGAAACGTGAGGTGAGGCGGCGTTCTTTCAGATGGGTTCGGGCGCACGTGCTTATGTATTTTGTATTATACCTCCGCGAGATGGTTGAAATATCCTAGTTTCAGGCGTTCTGCTCTCTACACAGACCTACGCGATATTTGTAACCCGCCGATAGACCATCTTGTTAATTACTGCTAAATATAGTCGTATATGTTATGTACCGTTCCTTCTTAGAACCTATGTATTTGTATTTCATTCATGTACGCGTTTATAATGTTGCCAAGCTGAGCTGAGAATCGAATAGGGTTTCTGAGTGGTATTTATGTTGCTAGAAAGACCTACCAGTGAAATGGGAATAGGGGAGTAGGCAAAATAGAACGATTTTTTTTTACCATTTTTGGGGTATAAATTTCAAATATGACAAACAGAAGTGATTTATTTTTTCCTCGGTTTTATGCAGGATGTGTATAGTGCCAGAAAAATGAATCACTGTACCAGGATCGACCCTATTCATTTGTAGGTTTTTTTTTAATTCTCGAGAAGTTAAAAAGGGAGCAGACTGTTGCTGTGGTGGTTGAGAATTCGTTTACTCGATGAGGAATATAGGTTTGGTTTTTGGCGATGTCAGGGCGAGGGGAGTTGAAAATTTGGTAAATACTCGTATTATTGTAAGAATAGGGAGAGGGACAGTATCGACAGATTTTTCAAAATTTTCAGAAAGTGAAATAGGTACCTACATGATGTGTTAAGTAATTTTTTTGGTGAAAATTGAAATTTCAGTGAATATTACTCTTCCTTTTTACTCCCTCATTTCTCAATCTATTTCACTTTCATCTGACGCGAGGATGAAGTGGAGGTAGCAAACTGAGGAGACTAAGAAATTGGAAATTTTCTTTCGAAATGAAATTTTTTTCGATTTTTTCCAACTCCAGAGTACAATTTTTTCCATTTTACAACTTCAAAACCAAAATTTCTCAAAAAATTCTTGAAACAAATCGTAATTTTCAAAAGTTTTGATTCAATCAAAAAAATTCTGGTTCAAGCATAATTTTTTCCACTGAAGTATAATTTTTTCATTTCCCTAATACCCATCATTCCTTATGGCTTTGATCCAATGGACTAACAGAAATTTTTAATGAAAATTGTCATTTACAAGGGGTTATTATGGCAATTAGAAATTTGTAATACTTATTGATAATAATTGATAATGATTCGTGCGTTCCTAAAATTTAAAAAAAATCCCGTTTTTAGGTTCGAATAATTTGAAAAAGTTGCATGAAATTTTTTGTAAACTGTAGATGTTTTAATATATTTTTTTTCAATTTTAAGAGTGAAAATATTTTTGAAAATTTTTAGTAATTTTTCTTTATAACTTTTCAATTTTGAAAATTTTTAGGTGATGAATATAAAATTTATGGCTGATTTTTTTTTTAAATTCAAAAATTTCCAAATTTATTGAAGAAAACTTTTGACTTGTGAATACGTACGTTTCAAGATCAATTTTTGGGAAATTTTTCATGGTCTACATTTCTACAACAGTGGCGTCGGAAGATTTTTCTGGGAGGGTGTAAAATGGGTTGGAGGTTTGGAATACCATTAAGATTTTAGGAGAAGGGAGTAGAAGGGAGGCTTCTTTCGTACTGTCATCTCTAATAGTTCATATAATTGTGATTTTGTTTATACTTGATCGAAACAAGGGCAAAGCTATGAAAAAATTGAATTTTTAATCCCCAAAAAGGACATTTTTTCATGTTGTAATGCCTTGAAAATTCCTATCCGATGCAATTTTTTATTTGGGGGGATTTGATACTTTGCAGCCCTGCTGCCGATTTGTGTGGGGGGGGGGTGCAATATGCCCCTTGTACTCTACTTTTCGACATCACTGGTCTATAATACTTCATTTTGAGAAGATGGTGCATTTATTTAGAAATTCTTTCGCTTCAAAATTCATTTCGTGGGAACAGGGTAAGAAAGTGAAAGTGTAAATTCCCTCTACAATGGGTCTACTATTGAAAAATGGTTTTATCCTTATTTTCAAGTTTTAAAAAATTGTTATCCTACTATTCTGAATCGCTCGTTAGAAAAATCATTTCCTACATTTTTTCATTCACTGAATAAATTATTGAGTTGTGGCTGAATTTCTCACATTTCAAAAATAAAAAAATTGTTGAAAATTGAAAATTTTTCTCAATACTTGTATGGTAAATGATATTTAGATATCCCAAAGTTGAAAAAAATTGTCAAAAATTGATAGCTGGTCATTATAAAAAATCTTCTGTAATTAGATGATGGGTACCGAACTCCAAGTTTGCTCTAATTTCCAAAATTGAGAAAAATCGTTTAAAAAATGAGGGGTCATTTGAAAACAGCCATGGACCATCCATTTTTTTCCCCTAGAAAAATTCAGAGTGTCTAACAACTCCTGTTCGTCCTGATGGTACTGTTTTGGGCTGAGTGGTCCTGTTTGTCCTGTTTTGGGGCTTTTTCAGTGAAAAGTCCTGTTTTGTAACAATTTTGAAATTCCACCCGCCAAAATAGAAAAAAAATTTCAATAAATGATCGTAATTGAAAAAAAATTAAAAAAAATTAAAAAATAGCTAATTTTTTTGGAACTTTTTTTTTAGTATTACTATCTAATGTTCGTTCTTGTTTTTTATATACAGGATAAGATTTGTTTTTATTCTATCTTCCTTGTCCTTGAATTTTTAAAATAAATTTTTTGCTCATTTCTAACAATTATTGAAAAAATTTGTTTCAATTTTTTTTGCCAGAATAGGATTTTTTTTTTGGGGGGGGGGGGGGGTACAAAATCGATCAGAACCGATTTTTTAAAGGTCCTGTTGAAGGTCCTGTTTGTCCTGTTTTGGGGTTTTGAAATTTTGTTAGACACCCTGAAAATAAATGACAGTATCTTTTTTCTCGTAAAATTTCGTTTCAGAACATGAAATGTTTTTTTGCAATTTTTTATAATAGTTATTGTTTAAACCAGGCATCCCAGTAGGCTACTTTTTTCCAAGAAAGTCACTATTAGTTACTTTTTGTTCTCGAAATTACTATTGGTTACTTTTCTCATAAATTTGTGCAAAAAATCAAAAATTGCTTTAAAAAAATGATTTGAAAAAAGTATATCATGTCATTACTTGATTCTTAACTATATAGTTTGTGATTTTGTTGAAATACCTACTAGTAAAAATTTGAATGACTTTTTTACATTTTCTAGGTGAAATCATGAATTAAAATTTAAAAAAAAGTTTACTTTTTTGGACTTTTTGGGTTACTTTCCCAACTGTCAGAAGTTTCTAAAGTTGTTTTTTTTCAAATTTTGGCTGGGATGTCTGGTTTAAACAAGCCCTTCAAATGTTAAAACTTTTCTTATTTTTGAAAAAAAGTGAAAGTTTTTCAGTACATCTCATCTGAAAAACTCAAAATTTTTCAACTTGCATTTTATTATGACTTCAGGTTTAGCTTTTTTCTAATAATTAAGACCCTAAGGCACTAATAACTTTATGGAAGAGAGTTGATGAATGATAGAAATGTTTTCTCACAAAAACTTACAATTTTTAAAAGGCACGAGATGGGAAAAAAATTGAAGAAAAATTTTCAACCGTGTATGAATAAGAGGTTTGCTTAAAGATTCGATAACAAATCAATCTGCCTTTAACTGGTAGCGGGACGGTGATGATGTTTTTGAAATTTTGAAACTGTGAAGTTTGGAAAAACCGTTACACCAAATTTTACATATCTATTCATAGATGATTGAAAAATTGATATAAAAGTCGAAATACTTTACTCAAGAGCTCGTATGATGATCGACATAGCAATTATAGATAGGGACATATGAACATATTATATGTATATGATTATCTGCAATTTCTGAGAGCTCTTGCGTACGGAATTTTCGACGAAAGAAAAATTCCACGTATATTTCTTACGTAAAAAATTCTCCTCGTCTATGTCATATCTCCTGTCCAGTCGAATTCTCAGCAAAGCATGTGCCAACGTTCGGTTTCGTCGCTTCGCCGTCCCTCTATTTCTAACTCGATTTTCGCGTCGTCTTCGGGCTTTTATAACGGTATTTTTTATTCTAAAAAATAAAAATTTTCAGTACGAAAATTGAGTTTTTTTCTTTATTGTTTGTTTCCGTATAGGGATATAGTGAGCCTGCGTGGAATGGGAACAACTCGAGTCGAAATGAATACGCAATTCGGTATTAGTTTGAAGCAGCTGCGCGAGCTGATGGAGTTACGCGGCATCGACGCAGTGAATAAGGTCAAAGAACTGGGCGGCATTACGGAGCTATGTAAAAAACTATACACTTCGCCCACCGAAGGTCTGGGCGAGAACCCGACCGACATGCAAAACCGCCGTGAGACCTTCGGTTCGAACACCATTCCGCCAAAAAAGCCGAAAACTTTTCTCCAACTTGTCTGGGAAGCGTTGCAGGACGCCACGTTGATCATCTTAGAAATCGCCGCCATCATATCGTTACTCCTATCGCTGTATACGCCTAAAGACGAAACAGGTAATCTGCGACCGGAGGCCGAGGAAACGCAGAGCGGCTGGATCGAGGGGTGCGCGATTCTCGTATCGGTTTTGGTCGTCGTGCTGGTGACCGCGTTTAACGATTATTCGAAAGAGAAACAGTTTCGCGGGTTGCAGGATAAAATCGAGGGTGAACGTAAATTCGCGGTGATACGTAAAAACGAAGTTAAACAGATTTCCGTCGGCGAGATAGTGGTCGGTGATATTTGCCAGATAAAGTACGGAGATCTACTGCCAGCCGATGGCCTCTTGGTGCAGAGTAACGATTTAAAAGTGGACGAGTCTTCGTTGACTGGCGAATCTGACCATGTCAAGAAAGGCGAATCCTTCGATCCGATTGTCCTATCTGGTACCCACGTGATGGAGGGCAGTGGTAAAGTATTAGTCACCGCCGTCGGTATCAATTCGCAATCCGGTATTATTATGACTCTGCTAGGGGCCACCGGCGAAGAAAAAAGAGAAAAGAGGAAAGCCAGCTTGAAAGATAAACAGCACGAGGATAAAAATGGCAAACATCACGAAGAAGAATCCGGTTCGACCGACGGTGACGACGACGATCCGGCTCAAAAATCGGTTCTGCAGGGTAAATTGACCAAACTAGCCATACAAATCGGTTACGCCGGCTCAGCTCTGGCCATCCTGACTGTAATCATCTTGGTGGTACGATTCTGCATAAAAACTTTCGTAATCGAAGAGCAGCAGTGGAAATTAACCTACATCAACGAGTTCGTCAGGTTCATCATCATCGGCGTCACTGTGCTGGTGGTGGCGGTACCGGAAGGGCTTCCGTTGGCTGTGACACTCTCGCTGGCATATTCGGTGAAAAAAATGATGCTGGATAATAACCTGGTACGACATTTGGACGCCTGTGAGACCATGGGCAACGCTACGACCATTTGCTCCGATAAGACTGGCACATTGACGACCAACAGGATGACCGTGGTGCAGTCGTATATCGCCGGATTGTACCACAAGAACGTTCCTCAATTCAGTTCAATTCCCGCCGAAGTTGGTAAACTGTTCATTCAAGGGATTGCCTTGAATTCGGCATATACGTCGCGTATCCTGCCATCCGAAGATGAGAAAAGTGATCTGCCCAAACATGTCGGTAATAAAACCGAATGTGGATTGCTGGGGTTCGTTTTAGCCCTCGGCAAGAGCTACCAAGCGTTACGAGACGAAGTTACCGAAGAAATGCTCACCAGAGTGTATACCTTTAATTCTGTTCGTAAATCGATGAGCACTGTGATTCCGAGAGAAGGCGGAGGATATCTTTTATACTCGAAAGGTGCCTCCGAAATCATTCTGAAGAAATGTTCCTACATTCGAGGCAAAGATGGCGAATTGCAGAAGTTCACTCCGCAACTGTACGACGAACTGATCCGAACTATAATCGAGCCAATGGCCGGAAACGGGCTTCGAACGTTATCCCTCGGATACAAGGAATTCGTACGCTCGAATCCGGGCCCCAACCAGGTCCTCATCACCAAAGAACCGAACTGGGACGACGAAGAATCCATCGTACGAGATCTAACCGCCATTGCCATCGTCGGTATCGAAGACCCTGTTCGGCCCGAAGTCCCCGAGGCCATTCGTAAATGCCAACGAGCCGGTATTACCGTCCGAATGGTCACCGGAGACAACATCAATACTGCTCGATCGATAGCCACGAAATGTGGAATCTATAAACCGGAGGACGACGGTATTATCATGGAAGGCAAAGATTTCAACAACAAGATTCGTAATCGCGAAGGTATCGTCGAGCAGAGACTCCTGGACAAAATCTGGCCCAGACTAAGAGTACTCGCCAGATCATCTCCGACCGACAAATACACTCTGGTTAAAGGTATCATCGATAGTAACTACGGTAACAAGAAAGAAGTCGTTGCTGTGACCGGAGACGGTACCAACGACGGTCCGGCGTTGAAAAAAGCAGACGTAGGGTTCGCCATGGGCATCGCCGGTACTGATGTGGCCAAGGAAGCCAGCGATATTATCTTGACGGACGATAATTTCAGCAGTATCGTCAAAGCTGTGATGTGGGGCCGAAACGTATACGACAGCATTGCGAAATTCCTCCAATTCCAGTTGACCGTCAACGTCGTCGCCGTCGTTGTGGCGTTCGTGGGCGCCTGCGCTGTCGACGATAGTCCTCTGAAGGCTGTGCAAATGCTGTGGGTGAATTTGATCATGGATACGTTGGCATCCCTGTGCCTGGCCACCGAATTACCAACGCCGGAGTTACTGCAGAGGAAACCCTACGGACGGACGAAGCCGTTGATATCTCGTACCATGGCGAAAAATATTATGGGCCAGGCTGTTTACCAATTGACCATTATTTTCGGTCTATTATTCGCCGGAGATAAAATCTACGATATGCCTTCGGGCCGGAGCGCCGCCGCTGAAAATATCCAATCGCCTCATTTCACCATGATCTTCAACACGTTCGTCATGATGACCATGTTTAACGAAATTAACGCTCGTAAAATCCACGGCGAACGAAACGTATTCCGAGGATTCTTCTCGAATCCGATTTTCTACATTTTATGGTTCGTCACGATGATAGCCCAAGCCCTGATCGTCCAATTCGGCGGTACCGCATTCTCAACGATAGCCCTGTCGCTGGACGAATGGCTATGGTGTATATTCTTCGGCGCCGGAACCCTGCTGTGGGGCCAGATCATAACCAGCATACCGACTCGTAGGATACCGAAGAAATTAGCCTGGGGTCGAGGTATGCCCGAAGATTACCCCCAGCTCCATACGGAAGGTAAATTCGACTCGGAAACGGGTCGGAAACGACGAGCCCATATTCTATGGTTACGTGGCTTGACCAGACTGCAGACTCAAATCAGGGTGATAAACGCCTTCCATCAAGCGCTCGACCAGCGCTACGGACGTAATCCGCCCAGCGCAGCGTTACGTAAACAAACCTCCAACACGAGTAGTTCGAATAAAAGGCTGTCCAGGATGTCTTCGATCGAGTACGCCGATAATACCCCGGACGAGCTCGAGAACGCTAGAACCGACGGACTCAATCACGCCGTCAGTGCGGTCTGAGCTCAAAATCGAGTCAAACCATCGACAGCGCCGTTTTTCGAGGCGATTGTGATACTATGTTGATCCTTTTTTTTACGTTCGTTGGTGACCATTGAAACGAACTCCAGTGGATACGATAAGGTTGGCCAGTGCTACGCCCGAGTATCGGACAGATGTCAGTATATTGTTATTAATTATCGTACTATTGAGCAATAAGCCCGTCTTTAGAGGTAATCGTGTATGTTTCTGTTTTTTTTCTCTCTTTAATATTTTATCCTATGTTCTTGTTCTTCTTCTTGTTCTATACGTGTGTAACTTATGTATTTATTGTACCTAATGTACCTATAGACCCTCGTGTGTTAATTGTTGACCCAGTTTTCGTTTAACGTAACGATCCTCGATCGTGTTTTTGTATAGGGGTTTTTATCGCACGAAAGCCCAACTTCGGTTATTGATCCTCGCATCGTAGCCCCATTTCCCACTTATTTTCGACTCTTTTTGAACATTTCGTGGATCAAATTTTTGTTTTGTACGAGGTATTTATCTTTCTTTTTTGTATCGTGTTTTGTAATTATGTTGCTGTCTTCTCATCTGCGGCGTTCATCTTATACTGCCAAAATTTTCGAACAAGCGTATCGTCTCAAGTTTAAATCGTGAGGGTATCGTATCATATCTCGAATGTCGTGAGCTTCGAAAATGAAACGATTTTATGAGTGAGAACTGTGCCGTCGTCGTGTTCGTGAGTCGTCTGTCGTCTCGTCTGCAGATTTTTTTGAGGTGAGATGTGATAGAATGGTAATTGTAAGCGAAGTGGTTGAAATTTTGGAAGAGTGGGATTGAAAGTTGAGTGTGGATATTGAAAAAAATTATTTAGAGGTTCGCTGTATTTATCGGTTCTCTAATTGAATTTGAGCTTGGCATGGAATTGAATTTTTGGAAATGGAAAATGTTTTTTTGGGGGGGGGGATTTTTAATGTGAATGAGAGATTACTTCTTCGCAGAGTATTTTTATTTTTTTTAACCTATTTGAGCCAATTTTTCATTTTTGATATTTTTTGCAGTGGTTTCTAAAAATACCACGATTCATACAAAACTACATGTACATCAATGCTTAGATTGTAGAAATTTAATATCTATTTCTTTGCATAGAAAATTGACTGAAATAAAAAATGCTTACCTTAAAATAGTATGAAAATTGTTTTGAAGGGGAGATTGAGCAGAAAAAGCTGTCTTTTTTATACGAAAATTCGAGTCGAAAATTTTGTGTAATGACGTTTTGAAAGTATTTGAAAAAGTTCTGCATTTTGAGCGAAAAAAAATTATATTTGAGTCGAAAAAGTTGGAAAAACATTTTGCAATTGATAATTTTTCAATTTTTACCCCTTCTTCTCCCCACAAAGATGTCACTTTCGCTTCTTTCCTGATTTTTGGAATGTTCGATGTTGGGGGGGGGGGGAGTAGAGCAGTAAAATTAGGGTGTCCAACGGTCAGTATAAGTCAGTATTTTTGACTAATTTACTCAAAAGGTCGTGCTTTTTTTTTGAAAATTCCAAAAAATCCCATTTACCCTGGATAAATTGAAAAAAAGAAAAAAAATCATTCTGTTCATTTTTCGTTTTGGGACCGGCATTATGTTATCACGTGTTTTCGGTGTAAGGGGGGAGGGCCCAGAAAAATCATGCAAAGAAGTCATTCCAAAAGGTCAGGATAAATCAGTCTTTTTCCTCAACAAATTTTGTTAGACACTCTGTAAATGTGTTGAAGATACTAGAATCATAAATATTATGGTCAAAAAATTGTAAAGTTCGTTTCAGAAAAAATTTATATTTTGATAGGAAAAAAATTAAGGAGAATTGTACCTGTTGAAAAAATTGGAGAAAAATACTGTAAAATTGGTTATTTTCGATTTTTACCCCTTTCTCCTTTAAGAATGTCAACTTCGCTTCCTTTGTAATTTTTGGAATATTCAATATCGTGGGGGGAGGGGATAGCAGGTCTATTTAGCTAGAATCATGAATATTATGGTCAAAAATTGTGAAGTTCTCCTCCAAAAAAGTTTGTATTTTGATTGGAAAAAAGTAAGGATAATTATACCAGAGTCGAAAAAATTGAGTAAGTTTTCGATTTTTACCCCCCCCCCCCTCCCAGAATATCAACTTCGTTCGATATGAGGCGGGGGGAGGGAGCAGTAGAGCAGCAAATGTGCCATAGATAGCCAGTTCAGCCAAACCCTCGTTTATTATGAAGATCGAAAGATGTTGAAATTATTGCCAGAAAAAAATTTCATTTCGAACGAAAAAAATCAATAAAATTTACTTGAATAAAAAAAAAATGGAAAAAATGCTATAAAGTCAAAAGAGTTTTCGAATTTCACCCCTCCCTCTCCTCTTGCCTCCTTTTAGAAATTCCAGTCAAGGGGAGCAGCAAATGTGTCAAAGGTGGTGGTCTGTACCTAGACTGATGAATGTTATATGTTGGTTCTCAGAAAAAATTTGTATTTTGAACGGGGAAAATTGAACAGAATTGCACCTGGGTCATGAAAATCGAGAAAATGCTATACAATTAGTAACGTTTTCAATCTTAACGGGGATATTTTATAGTTCTGGGGGCCAATCTATGAAATAAGGGACCAAATTTGACCCACTAAATTTTTAACACCTAATTTTAACGATCTTCGCGGAATGGCATTTTGTTAGATTTAAAAAACCAGGTATAATTTTGACCAATCCACACAATGACTTTTTGTTAGATTTTTGAAAACTGGAAAAATTTTGGCAAATTGATACTCGTAATAATATAATGATGTTTGGATAGAATATCAAAAATTTATAGAAATGTCAATTAGGTATGTAGGTATAAGTACCTATTTATTATTATTGTGATTTGTGACAAAATATCAAAAAGTTACAGATATGCCAGACAGGTATTGAAATTGGTTTTTTTTTCGGTTTTAAAGTTTGAAAAAATGTCAAAATATTAGGTACTAAAATGGCGTGTATAAAAATCAACAAAATGTCATTTATTAAAATGTTGGATAATTAAGTTTTTTTTTAAATTGTTGAATTTTTATTAAAATGTCATATATTTTAGTCTTTTTCTTTTTTTTTAATTGTACAAAATTGCCAAGCAATTTCAATAAATGAAAAATAATGAAAGAATTTGACATTCGTAATTTTTCAACTTTTTGTCGAACTTTTTTAAGCAATTTTGAAAATTGGAAAAGAAAAAAAGCATAAATCTCTGATATTTAAACGAAATCATTAAGTAGGTAACTGAAAAAATCTAAATATCTGGACATTTTAATAAAGAAAAATCTTTGAAACATATCCATGATTTGAAAGCTTTTGCTCTAAAGTAAAATTATGTAATTTGTCGTCCCTTTCCTTTCTTCTAGAAATACCAACTTACGTTGCCTTCTTTCCTAATTTTTTGAAGATTCAAAACAGAGGATGAACATTTGGATTAACAATTTTTGAAGTTCTTTTCTTGGATTTCAATTTTTCTGAACATTGAGATTGTTGGAGAGGGGGGCGAAAACGTCAATTTATCAATTTAGATTTTGTCTAAACGAAATATCCAAGCTACTTCCGTTTAATTTTGAAGAGAAAAAAATTTACGAAGTTCGATCGATTCAGTTTCAATGTACTTTCGTTAGATATTTTTATGGAGATGAGTGGTTTGTACTTTGCACAATGTACTTCGAAGTGTTCTACAAACATAATACTAATTTTACTTGGAAAATTATTACATTTTACTCACCTTAAAAATGAATCATGAACTAATGCAATGTTTGGTCAACTTTGCCTCTTGTTTTTTTTATAGCGGTTTACGTAATTTTTCTTTATCAAAAGCGACCAAAGTTTGGCTCGTTTTCGTTCGCATGCCTCGTATATTATTTAATTAAATTAAAAAGACGGGTTTATTATGTGAAAGGAATTTGTCACCAGTATACGTTCGGACACATTCGTGGTTAAATTTCAAAAAGCACGATGGGATTTTTACAAAGACAGGGACCAATAAAATAGTCACGAGGTGTTTTCCTATTTTATGTCACGAGAAAGGAGGGTAGGCAGAGAAGAATGGAATTTTTCGTACATTGATGTTGATGAATAGTGGCGGACGAAAAAAGAGTAGGCGTCAAAATGGTAATGTCGAATTTTTATTTTTAGACGATTTTTTTTTATTTTATTTTTTTTTGATAAATCGATTAAGTATTCCCGGACGGGTATCGGATGCGTTAAATATTTTAACGGCGTTTTTATCGGTATTTTATTTGGCTTCTCGGTGTTATTCTCGCATCTCTGGACCATCTCGCGTGTATATTGGTAAAGTTCCAAAATAGGCAATTTTTCACGGCGGTTCGTTCGCTCCGCCGATGGTGCTTCTGTTGTGTTGTCGAAGAATAAGGAATTTTTTTTCTCTTGTTTTGTAATACCGTCGGCGGTATTATTATGCGATGCGTGGCTCGAAAAAAGAAAGTTTTTAAATCGTATAAGGAGTAATGTATTCGAGAAGTGTTTGTGTTCGGAGAGAAGAAGAAATCAAGGGGTGTTTCTTTTAAATTAAATACGTAACGACGTATTCGAAGGATATATGAGGGTAAAAAGGGGATTAGGTGGAGGGTAGAAGAAAACTGTTTTGGGCTTATTGTATTTAATGTTTGTAGAAGTGGGGGGGAGGGGGTTGAGATAACGAAATATTTAAAAACGAGTCGTTCGTGGTTCTCTGTTGCGTATTTTTGAGAATACATGTTCTTGGAAAATGATCGTGTATTATTTTCACGTCTCATTATTTCGACGATCTCTTATCGAATGAAAAATTAATCAAATGAGGAAAAAGGGAAGTAGGAAATCGAGAATTGAACTATTCATCTTTGAAAAATTATTGGAAAAAATGTTTATCTACTTCTGCAATCGTTAATTTGAATGAAAGAGGTCATTAAAATTTTTAATTTAATTACTCGTCGGAAATTTTTCTGTGAAAGGGCCAGAGAAAGTCATTTTTTGCATTTGTTTGGGAAATAATTTTCGAGGTAGGTATTTGAAAATTTGTTAATTTTGAGATGAAATGTGGTTCGTTTACTTTTCTTGAAATTTTAAAACTACAAAAAATTTCAATCATTTTTGTTTTTCCGAGTTTATTTTTGAAATCTGTAAAAAAAACTGCTCCTTCTACCCTTCTCCTCTCTTTACCTTTTCGCTTCACTCTGGAAAAATCGATTCTTTTAAATTGATAAAAAATTAAATAATTTTAGGTCTCTTTTTACATTTTTATATTCGGCTGAATTTCCTATTTACGCCGATTTTAAATTACGTCATCGAGAAACCTTTGAAGTTCCACGATAATTTCGAGATTTTTTTTGATAAAAAAAAAACTAAAGCTATGACGGCGATGGAAACTCATTTTAATAATTACCAGCCGGGAAAAAAGAGCCTTTTTTTCGTTATATTTGATACAATTTTTGCGTCTCGTTGAAAATACAGGCGAACTTATTTCTCGAGAAAAATATCTTTATTGAATTTTTCGATGTTATTCTTCAATTTAAAATTGGAACAAATTTTTCACTACATCGAATTACTTTTTTTTTTATTACTAATTCAAGGAGAGGTTGAGAAAATTATTTTTAATTTTTTCTTCGAGCCGGCTTGGACGAAAATTTGAGCAATTCGAACGTCAAAATGAACCCAGGTTATCGATAATTTTAGGTGAAAATTTCATCCGGGCGGAAAAAATTGACACAAACTCGAGGTATATTCATTTCAAGCCTACCCAATCACAAAAAATTCCATCTACGATTCCCCTTCTTCGTTCGATTTTGAGTACATCGTGCCTACGTAAGATTCGAGTACAAAAAAAAGCAATTCGCGTTTCGTTTCGAAAACCATTTGGACTAATTAAGAATACAGCACAATAGTCGACGGACGGCCATTTTCTATATTAGCTCGTGCTCTAGTACTTTATTCGACTCTCATCAATGTGATTGATGAGTAACAAAGAAACGTCAAGCTAATAGGTACTGATACGTCGATAAACAAACTCGAAGAAGAATGATTCTATGTACGTGTTGGCAAACCGCTCGCAGCGGTTTATTTCGCTAATTGCGAGTTTTTTCACTTTGGTGAAAGAAAAAAATCCAAAAGGGTAAATTTTTGAAGTTTACGAGTTTCTCGACGTAAATCCGAATTTCCCAAGTTCCAATTTTTTTTCCTTCGGGTTTCGTTAAAAGACGACGTCGTGTAATTTTTTGTCGATAAACCCTCGAAGGTGTTTTTAAGACGTCCCACGAGGCCGACGATAAATCTAGCCAACATATCAATTTTCATTTAATTGCTCGATATAGGCGAGGCGCGGGGTTCCGCAACCCCTCAATACATCAAACGATAAGATACCCGGACGTCACCCGTCCTAATAATCTGGCCCAAATTTAAACGAACGACGACGACAGAAAACCGCAAAATCTAATACCCTTCGCTTTGCCTACTGCGATTCCTTCTTCGAATCTCTCTCCGCGTTGTAAACATTTAAAACCTTTTATCTCAATCACGTGTATGACCAACCAATAATCTGACTTTGTACGTGTATGTGCTGGAAAAGGACAACCATCGAATGTAACCGCGATTCTTTTTCATTCTAGAAAAACCTCGATACCGCAAGAATTATCTGCGGTGTCCCTCCCCTCTCCCGGGCCCCTTTCGCTGTCTACATTTAATGTACTTATTGGAAAAGTTCTCTTTGTTTTGGAATTAATTCGCCGGATCGAATGGGTATTTTCAATAATGAGCTTTGCTTATTTGTAAACATCGGCGAGAAGGATGAAACGTGAAAAGTGTTTGGATAACTTTGATCGTTCGAAATCAACTATCAAAGGAGGTATTTTGGTCTTAATTAATTTTCAAATCGAGACGATTTTCGATGGAAATTACACGGAAGCGAAAAATGAATACTTGAACGTTTGTGCTTCTGTGGCTGTTCCTTTTTGGCGAATTTTCTGTCGAAAAATTCAGCTACTGTCTGTATTCTAAACTGAAAAGGAAAAAGGAGGGTTTGAGACGATTTTTGAGCCAATGATTTTCCATTTTATGCGTATTTTTTTGTTCGTTGTTAACATGGATATGTTATTAATCGGGGGGGGGGGGGGTCAGTGAATAAAATTGACGATAAAATTTTGTGAGACTTCTAAAAAACTTGGAAAAATTTTGACGATTCGATATACCTTATGACTTTTTGTTGAACTTTTGGGAACCTGGAGAAATTTCTTTTCAAGATCGTTGACATAATGACATTTTCTTAGAATTGAAAAAACTTGGGAGAATTTTGGTGAATTGAAATAATGACTTTTTGTTGAACTAGAAAAAACTTGGAAAAAATTTGACGAATCGATACAATGACTTTCTGTTGCACTTTTGGAAACCTGAAAAAATCTTGATGAATCGAATTGAAATTTACTTGGCAACTTAGAAACTGAAGTCTGAAAGTATTGCAGAAAATGTCAAATTGGCAATTTTAAAATTAGAAAAAAACTTGAATATCAGATATTTTAACAAAAAGATCATTAAAATTTGCCAACATTTTTCTCTGCTCTGTATTGACCTATTGAGCTCAATTTCTCAAAATTGAGTTGATTAAATGATAATTTGAAGAAAAGGGGGTGAGGATGGCTCAAATTCAAGACTAGAAACGAGTCATAATTTCTGGTAAATTTTGTGAGTAGAAGGAGAAGGCAAAACTCATAAAATTTTTCAATCCTAAAGCTAATGAGAGGAGATGAAGGGGAGGTGGAAATGGGTACTCAACTTTTTTTTCATCTGGATAGAAATTTTTCAATTTATGGCACCCCCCCCTCCCCCAGATTGATTCATCGAATTCAATTTCGTCTTCCTCCGAAAAGTTGAATTTTTGTTACATCTGTATAAATAATTTGACAATTTGAATTTTTTTTTTAAGTAGGAAAATCTCACTCCCCCAGATTGATTCATCGAATTCAATTTCGTCTTCCTCCGAAAAGTTGAATTTTTGTTACATCTGTATAAATAATTTGACAATTTGAATTTTTTTTTAAGTAGGAAAATCTCAACGCAGATAAAGGGAGGTCATTTCACATTTTCAAGTCAGCCAAAATCTAATCCAAATTTTTTGCTTCTAGTTGTCATTTCACCATCACTCCTTCTCTCCAAATACCATCAAAAATACTTCAAATTATCTACAAAAAATGAATTTTTAGCCCTCGATTTTTTTTAGAAAAAAAAGTTCATAGTGAATTTTGCCTCGAGAAATATCAATATATTTTGACCTCTGAAATCAAAAAATGTTACTTTTCGGTTTCTTTGTAATTTTTTCGTGTATTTTATGTTCTTGAAGTGCCGAGAGCAAGAAAATAATTCCGTTTTTCAATCAAAATGCCATTTTCGACTCGATTCGAAAAATATGGGGGAAAATTGGCGTGAGATGTGGCCAAATTACGAATATATTTTTTTTCGAGCTCATCTTCTATAGATGATAATTTTTTATTGATACGAAACATTCGAAGGTTTTATTTGAAAAATGTTTTTTTTTGGTATCGTTTTCCTCGAACGTTTATGGTTTATGTAGGTTTATGCGTCGACAAAATGGAACAACTTGTGGCACGAGGGCGACGGCGACGTCCATATAGAACATTCGTTTCTTTACCCGTATCATCGTCGTCATCATAATCGCTATAACACGAAACACATTTCCACTGCGAGCATCTTCCTCGTGTTTTTTTTTTCGCTGCCACTGATACTCGGCAACGTGGTCGATTCTGTCTCTCGTACGTACGAAAAAAAAAACACAATTCAGCTTACGACCGCACGACGACGTATGAGGAAAAAAAACACATCGTCTCTCCTCACTTCCATTCGTACGCCTTCGACGAACTATTTGGACGTGAAAAATGCAAAAATAGGTACCTTTTTGACCCTCCGATACCTCGTCCCGGCACTGTCCGCAAGTTATATTTCACACGGCGAATAAAAAAAAGCTCATACGGTGGTTTGGGTTTTTAATTAATTAAATTTAACATGCCTTTATACTCGCGAACCGCAGCTTTGACGGCGTATTTCGTGGGAGATTTAGTATATCTTTCGTATGTGTATATTTTTTAATTTACACATCACGAATATGAAAAATCTTCGGATAGGAACGAGCGCGTGATGTGGGGATGAGGTAAAAGTAGAAGATCCCTGGTGGTCGTCGGTTTTAGCCTTTTCCCCTATTTTTTCGACCGGTATTATTTGTAACGGAAGGAATATTTAATATTTCGATGATGCAACTCGCCCGGTCGAACGGTTCGAATTATCCGGCCATTAATTTTTCATCGCTGCGAGAGTGTTTCGAAAGGAAAAAGTGGGAAAGAAAGGAGAGTTCGTTCATCATCGTCGATATCGTCGCCCAACAACGGAACAGCGAGAAGAAAAAGCTAAAGAAAATCAATTTTCGACTCGGCGAGCTCTTTTTCACGTTGCCCAATCAAAACATCGTGCTATAATGCTACCTTGGCGCTGCGTGACGACGAACACCCGAAAAAAAGAAAAGCTAACCTTAATTAACGCGAGTCGATGACACGAAGAATCGAATATCGTTTGACGAACATAAAGCAAAGACGAGTTAAGGTGTAAAATTTTGAATAGAAAATTGGTATGGATTTTTCTTCTAAGGGCGAACTCGAGTTGGGACGGTCGGTTGAAGGTTGGGATTGTTTTGTATGGAAGGTACGTGACTGTTGGTATGGTTAATTCACTGTGGAATTTTTTTTAATGCTTGATTTTGATCGAAGATTAGAAATTTTTTTATCGCTTGAAATAATGGTCAGGTCGACTTTGAAACGATAGTGGACAACATTTTTAGGGTTTCGAAAATTGCTCGGCGAGCTTTCGTCGTTGATGTTTCGAAATTACTTCGTGAATGATTTTCATGACGAGATAATTGTGTTTTTTCAGCGACGATTGATCTGTGTTTTGTAAAAATTAATGTAATATTGAAGGCGTCGAGGAAGCGGAAAGAGTGTTAACTTGGCCCACGTAAATATTGGTTCAAAATACCCCAAAAAAAGTAGGAGGAAAAGATTAATAGTCGAACTGTCAAGTTTTCCATTTTTCTTTTTTATTGGCATACGAAGATATCAATTTTAATACGCACGTTTCAAGACCCTCCTACGTAATATTGCTCGAAAGCATCGAAAAATTATCAAAAATTCGTTTCGTAGATTTTTTAAGCGAATATTCGCCGGGCATTTTTTTCCCACAAATTTTACACCGTTGAATTTCGTTTTTCCTGCAAATATGTGACTGAAATGAATATTTTCTCTGCTCGTAATTCTTGAATAAATTTTTCAACTTGAAATTCGTCCTTGGCGACATCGAAAACCTAATTTTTGATAGGTTACATGCTCTAGGTATTTTTTTGACCCTGTTTTGAATATTGATACTGCCTGAAATTGGTATTTTCTCAGTTCATTATAATTTATTCGATTTTTCAACCTGAAATTCGTATCTGGCGACCTTGAAAACCTAGATTTTGATATGTCACATGCCCTAAATTTTTTTTGAGCAGGTCTCAAGTTCTGAGTTGAGGGGTGTTTTGAGTATTACTCGAATTCGAGCAACTTAGGTTCCGTTATTGTAATAATGTGATTTTGGGAATCGATGCTTTGTTATTTTTTAGATCTAAAATTCAAAATAATGACGTCACATACTGCGAGTCAATTTTGAAATTTGAGTATTCCTCAAATTTGAGTCCTCTGTGTGAAATTTTTCAAAAAATATGTTGTTGGTATGAATTCGGATTGCATATTTTCTACCTTGAATTGAAAATTAAGGGGTATTACGTGCTAGTCGTGGTATTTCGAGTTTGTCTGTTTGAGTTGGATTTCAAAATTTGAGTATCCCTCAAATTTGAGCGAATTGTTCAAAGTTATCCGAAATATGCGATGTTGGGTATCGATTTAAATGTATTTTTCGCGCTGAATTCGAAAATGAAAATATTTTTCAACAATATTCACTTGAAAGTGTCATTGTTTGAAATTTTTTGCTAAATTTGCTGTAATTTTTTTCGATTCATCTTTTCTCATTCTTCTTTTTGATTTTTTGACCTCAAAAAAGCTTCTGGGGTTTATAAATGAACAATATTTTCTGAATCAAATCATGAATTATAATTGGAAAGTCACATGTATTTGAAATTTTTCTTTTCAATTTCCATAAAAAATTTTCAAAGTTTCATTTTCGCTCAAAATAATTCGAAAAATCCATACGACAAACGACCACTTTGCATTACCAATCCCTCTTCTCCTTCCTGTCCACCTACCACCCACAGAGTCGTAGTTATCACGGTACAACTCGACGTTTTTCAACCATTCAAAGCAAAAAACAAAGGACAAATCGAGCGGGTGAAAAGTTTTCGTTCACGTCGCGAGGTACGTGTCAGTGCGAAGGTGACATTATACGTAGATTCGCTGCCCCCTCGCTGTTTCATCGTACTTTGATATCGTTCTCTCGAGCCTAAATAATACATATAAAATATGTCGTAAAAAAAAAGCGAGTAGAAAAAAATGACGAAGAGAAAGAAAAGTTGCTACTAAACATGTAAATCTAATACGGGGAATTTATCGATCGCTGGGGCGTAAGTTACCGGTAATTTTATGATATTTTGCATACCGGATGAGTAAGTTGATACGAATACAGGAATTTGGGAAATTTCGAGTCTGGAGGGATTTTAAATGGGAGAATTTATCGGTTGGAAATAGCATCGTAGTTCAAATATTGATGAATCGAGCGTACGTACGGATTAGATTTACTATAAAATAGCTCACGTTAAACGAATTTCAATAAATAGTAAAAACTGGTATAAAATTCACACGAGAAACAGTCGATGATATGTAACTACGTTTCGGCTCGTTTGGTTTATTTGTACAAAAATTATCTATGCGAGGTTTTCATGCCATGCATAACAATCCGTCGTTATCAGAATGCATATCAATAGTGTCAGTTGGTCACCCTATCTTTCTGTTTCACTGCGAGCTGCAGCAGCGTTTCGTTCATTTGTTCTAACAATACAATGGTATAATGTTGATAAGGAAATACGCGCCAAGGAACGAGACACATAATGGAATAAATTTCGAGTAAAAAGCAGCTCAACTCGCATGTACATCGAAATTTGTAAATTTCTCTGGTGTATTGTGCTGCCCTAGCCTCATTATAAGGACTTATTTTCGGTTGAAATTTCCCAAAATAAAATGTGTTAATGTGACGACGTTGAAGCTTCGACAATTTTTGGGGAATCCGAATGACACGATTTGGGGATTTGCGAGGGTGAAGTGAAACACACGCACGTTGAAATTAGTTACTCGTCGTAGAATTTTGTTGTCGAGTCGAGGTATAAATATCGAAGGGCGATATTTTACCATAACTCCCTCGAGGTGGTTTTTTTCGAGATACGAGAATATCACGTTGACGTCAACTCGCGTTTTTATTTTTGGTCCTCCATAAATTTCGTCGTGTGAATTTTTTCATCCGAATTCGCGATTTTTTCTCGGACTCGGATAGGTGCGTATTTCATCGGTGTCAGCGAGCTTTTACGAGATAATGAGAGGAAAATGGTGGAAATTGTCGCGAAATTAATGGGATCACGACGAGTCGACGGTGTTGTAAAGATGCGCGATTGTCAACTTCTTGGTGCGATTAATTTTTCTGGCTGATTATCGCCGGGCTGCCGCGTTTCGCCGGTGTAATTATTTATAAAACGTTGACAGCGTGGTCGAGGGAAGATGTGCTAGGAGAGAGCAGGGACGACGAATTTTCGGCTTGTTGAAATTATACGTACGTGAGTAGAATTACTTCGCGTCGGAATGGATCGAGTTGTTTGAATGCGAAATGCGAAGTGTCGAAAGGAAAATGATGGAATGCGAGATCGTTTGGGTTAGTAGGCTATCGATTTTTTTCTATCTGTTGGGAATTTTTTGGAACGTGATGATTTCCCCCTTCCCTTCTCACCGCCATACTTTGGCCAAATTGATGGAATATTTTGATATTCAGTGTGAAAGAAATCAGGACGCGAACGAGGGGAAAGAAAGTGGATCGAATCAACGACTCGATGTTCGTATTTTCTATTTTCAGCGATAGCTTTTCTCTCGTGTTTTAGTTTCAATTCTCTCGAGAATTTTTTCGTAATTGACCCAATTTCTCGAATTATACGATTTCACGTGTTTTTTTTTCAAGTCTTGCAAAAAGGTAACTCATTTTTCTCTTCTTTCCCTGATTTATTTTATGATTCTAAGTTATTGCCTGATATATTTTTTTTTCGTTTGCTTCCTAGGTCCTTTTTTCAAAAACCCAATTTTTTTCACTTTTGCGTATTTGTTGATTTCTGGTTTAAAAATTTTGTTGAAAACTTGTAAAGGTTCTTCTCAACTGATGAACGACTGTGAACAAGATCTGGCAGAAGAACATTTTGCTTCCCTTATAATGCCAAAATTGCATTAGTTTATTCGAAGAAATTAGATTTGTATTAAAAAAATTTGTTTTGAATTTGAAAAAATGGGAAAAGTCGTACTTCGAGTCGAAGAATTGAAAATTATTCATTTCAGTTGAAAAATTTCAAATCTTCCCCTCCCTCCTGCAATGAACGTGGTAGGGTAGATTCCTGATCAACTGATTTTTGAAAGAAATAGTTTTGTATCATCTGAAAATGTTAGCTTTTGTTTCTGCATTTGATAACTCCATTGAGAAATGTAAATTTATAGGAAATAGCTTGAATTTAATTTTCAAATAGGACCAGTAATGTGACGTTTCATTCCCTTTTCCCCTCAGCTCACTCTCTTTCTTATTCTGTGAAGTGAAAAAGTGTAATCATAAATTAATTATATAATTTCATTCAAATTGAGATAAGTTTGATGACTCATTGGGCAAAATGATTTATCCAAGTTGACTCACAATATTTTTTTTTATCATAAACTCTGACGATTTTCCGTTTCCAGGCAAATTTCATTTTTTAGGAAATATTTACAATAATTGTAAAACATCCCCCTTCCAAACATTTTATCCAAGTTTTTTCAAGTATACATAATTCAACCTAAGTAAAGACGTGATTTTCTTAAGGAAAAAAGGCATGCACAATTTTCATCAATTTTACGAAGGATAGAGAAGATTGCCACCCGGGGGGGATAAAAAGTTTTAAAAATAATAAGATGGAAAAAATTGGAAATAATATTTCTTATTGTGCTTAACACAAATTTACAACAAAAAAATCATTTTAATTTCCTTTTCCTTCTCGCCCCATCTTTGGATTGTGCTTGAAAAAAGAATCTGTTTTTCGACAATAAATGTCAATTAAGTCATGAATTTAACTGAGAGCTGCTCCCCCCCCCCCATAATTCTCTCAATTGCATTTTTAGGTAGAGAAGTTACATAATAAATTCAAATTGGAATATTTACAGGGTGTCTAACAGGTCAAGCTGTCCTGATAAGTCGAGCTTTTTGAGCAATTTACCCTGATTTCAAAAAGTCGAGCTTTTTTCAAAAATATAGCTAATAAAAATTACGTTTTTCTGAATTTAATGTGTTTGTTAAAATTTTAATTTTCTATAAATAGCTACAAGCACACAAATGTATAGATTTTTGGAGGGGAGGGAGGAGGGTAGATACTGGCGTACAGACTCATAGCCGGAAGGGGGGGGGGGTATTGCTCTGAAAAATCATGAAAAAAGTCATTCCAAAAGGTCAAGCTAAGTCTAGCTTTTTGCTCAACAAATTTTGTTAAGACATCCTGATTTAAGGGAAAATCCAGGTTTGAGTCGAATAAGGTTAAAATTGTACTTTGGATTGCAAAATTTTCAATTTTTTACCTCTAAAAACTCTGATAGTACAAAATTTGATTTGTTTTTGTTTTTAACCCAAATTCAATCGAGTCACTCGGGGAATTCTCTATTTTGGGATAAATTATTCAAGATAAATTAACCATCTAATATTTAATTATTAATAATTTTTCAAGATCTAATTTTGCTTTCAATTCATCAAGGTTAGGGTGTTTCATGTGACATTTTTTCCGAAATTTGATGGTGCCGCCCTCTTATTTTGTTCTTTATGATGAAAAAAGACTCCCATAAAAATTTTACCCGAAAAAAATTATTTTGAGTGGTGGCGCAAAGGAGCTGAAAATTTGCCATATAACACAATGTAAAAAGTGGTCTAAAATTCAACATTTTATTCAGCGTGTTAATTTTTTACGTTTAAATGAATAATAAAACAAAAAACTGTTTAAAAACAAATAACATGAAGTATGTTTTCAAATAAATAACGCGGAATTCATTTAATGCCATTAAAAAAAACCTACTGAACATTGCGCGAGTGATCACCTACTTGGCACGGCTGGCTGTGGTGATTCATGCAAACATCGGGCAAATCATATTCGTAACTTTTCCTTTCTTGCGCCACCACTTAATATTATTTTTTTAAACTAATTTTTTGTATTCCCTATTTTCTAGGTCTGATACACATTTTTAGAGGGCGGCACGTCAAAAATATTGAAAAAAAATTTCCCCATATAAAAATGAAACACCCTAATCAAGGTCAATAGTTGATTTTTTTATTAACATGTTTCATGTTTTTGGGCTGGAATTAATTTTTTTGCATTTTGCCTGATTTTTAAAAACTTGGAGAAATTTTAAAAGAAATAGATATAATGATGTTTTGTTAAACTTCTGTCCAACTTTTAAAAACGTGGAAAAATTTTGAAGGGAACTGTGGCAAAATTTGAAAGAATTTCGACGAATTTATTTAAAGACATTCTGTTAGAATTGTGAAAAATTGGAAAATATTCAACATTCCCAGTATGTCATTGTCATGAAACATGTTTCTTTCTCCCACATTAGATGAATTTTGAAATTTTTTCAACACATATTTCTATTATTTTTAAAAACTGATTTTTCCATTTCCTCCCCTCTCTTCATATGATTTTTTACGCGTTTCCAACAGAACTCGAGTCTCTAATATTTTGAATAAAAATTTTTTCACGATTCCCTTTTTTTTAGTTTGCTATTTTCTCATAATTTTGCAAAAAAATTTACTCTGCAGTCAAACGTCTGTTATTTAAAAGGAAGGCGAAGAAGATAGAATAAAAAGACCATAAAAATAAAAAAATTCAATTTTTCAATTCGAACCGCGAATTTATAGCAATAATTTTTCAATAAAAATCGTTCTTATCAGTCAATTTTGTGAAATTCTTACGACCTGCGAAAAAATTATCGCATATCGGGCTATTTTAAATAAAACTCTAATTAGACGTAGAAATCACGTAAGACTCGAAGTCGAAGTGGGGTTTTTATCGAATTTCGTAAAGCTGCAGCAAGGTTAATGGCCGATTTTCGTATATGCAGTCACGATAACCGTATAATTATAGGTATTTAACTCGTTATAAAAAATATTACGGCTATAGCGATGGCTTACACGAGTTCACGAGGCCATCAAAATCAATCGCACGTACTTCTAAAAAGTAAAAAAAACCTATAAATCGAACATCTAGGCGTATTCGCGATGCACCAGAGTAATGAAAATTTCTATGGTTTTTGGTTTCATTTTAATTATTTCGCAATCCTCGGACATCGGTTCAAGTTGGTCTAAAGGGTATCGAAGGAAAGGAGGCCAGAGGGGGACATAACGAGACCGGAATACAAATTCACGTCTGTAAACGTACAGGAAGAAATGAGCAATTTTCTATTTATACGAACGCATCTCATCTTATAATAGTGTCATAGAAAGTACAACCGTTGAACTTGAACTTGTTTAGCGTTTAATTTATAAATGGTATTGCGTATATGTGGTACATGAGCGACAAAGACGATAGTGAGAGGGAGGAAGAGGACCGACGACGGCCAGGCGATTACGCGAGAAAGATTAAAGTTCGCGTGTGATTTATTTGCATAATGAACGAATACGCCGATTGATGGCTTTGGCTGTGACGCTGACATGACGTATTCTCCGTGAGCTAGGCACTTTTATAATATGTTGGTCAAACTCACGACATTCTTTGATATAATAAAGCAAAGAAAAGATATGAATTATCGTCGTAATATTTTATATGATAATTTTTTATACGCGTGTTTTCTATACTTGTCTGTGTCGAAAAGCAAAGATTTTTATTTAAATTCTACCGAGGAATCTGAGCATGGTCGTTATTGAAAAATTTCTACGAATAGGAGTTTTTTTAAAATTAAAATCGATACGTTGACGTTCGTAAGTGTGTGTCGTAGAAGGGAGAAAAATGTTGATGTATTATACTTTTTTTTTTTTTTTACATAATATCAAACTATATTGTAATGTATTTTTTAAGCGTTGTTGCATTTTTCCTCCTGTTTCTGTTTTCTATTTTCTAAGCCGATTAAAAGTCATCGCGGAACATTTCGGTACGTGTGGTCGGGGGCGTTGGCCCGGGGGTGTCGTGTACTATTTGTATCGTCGTCGAGAGACGGACTAAATTGGTATTTTTTTTCTCCAAATCGACGCTTTTATCGTGATTTTATTTTCCATCTTCGCGTATTATTGGAGAATTTTCACAGCAATACTTTCGAGCAGGTTTTCCTCGTCCTGGAATTTTCCACTCGGATGTACGTTTTATCGAACGTCACGTACTGTTTACGTACTTAAAAAATAACGATCATTTTGTATATTTTGTTTTTTTTTTCATTTTTTTGTATAAGTTTGTTATTTCGTGTTTTGTTTCTTTTTTTTTTTTGTTGAAAATTTTTTTCTATTTGGATATCTCACGCACATTATATTTAACGAACCTATAGCACAAATGCAGTCGGCTAATTACGCTTGGAATCGTATAATACGTAATTTTTTTTAACTCGGATCAACCGGTATCTGGCCTAGATGAGGGGGGAGGGGGAGGACGCAGGAGGATAAATATTATTGTAAATAGTCTTATATTTATGTGAGGGTGGTACGTGGAAGATGTGCCTGTTTGGAAAATAAGAGACGTCGAGGGAGGGAAATGAACGATACAGGGTAAGTTGGAAACATTGTATGTTTAAAAGGAAGAGAACTCAGTTCGGTATTTTTTTTCCTTCTATTCTGAAACCGAAGTGAAGCCGAAATATAAACACGATGGTTCGCGGATTTCATTGTACAGCCGCAGTAAACCAATAATAATGTATATGATAGGATATTTTCATGAAGGAAGAGGGGTCTGGGAAGGGGATAGGCATGGTGTGGCGTCACAGTAGGAAAATTTTCAACGCACTATCGATTACCACTGCCTTGGTTCCCTGCGGTGTGACCAAATCAAAATTCTCGTTATGGTCGACTGTATTTCGGTAAGGGAAAGTTACTCATCATTGGTCAGATTTTGGTTGATATTCGTGTGTATTTTTTTTTTTTTTTTGAAAAGAATTTTCTTCTTGGACCTTAATTTTTGTCGGACGAATTTTTTCTCTGTTTTGTATACTACGAATACGTCGTATAAGTGATGATTGTTTTATTATTTATTGATTAAATTGTTGTTATCGTTCGTCTCGTATTATGTAATATACTTTTGGTCAATTTTTCTAATTTCTATTTTAACTGATGTAATTTTTTTATTAAGATGTTTCGTTCGCCCTGCTATTTATGTTTCTTACTTTTTTCTCTCGATTTTTTGTTTCGTTTTATTAAGTATGATTTTTTTTCTTTTGTATGTAATCGTGTTTTGTTTTTTATCTGGGTGCTAATTGGGGGAAGTTGGAAGGGAATCTATGGCGAATTGGTAAATTTTTGCTGATGAGGGAGTAGGGAAAGTGACGAAAATCGGGAGTATTTGAGGAATTTTTATAGCTCGTGGAATGGCTCGGTATTATATTTCGTACATACCTGTTACCAGCGATGTTAATTTGGGTTTAGAATTGTACGATGATAACGAGATATTCGGTGAAATGAAAATTATCTATGATTTAGCGGAAGTTGGCACGTTTGGTTGTAGAATTCAGGTAATTTGGATGAATTTTGTCTAATTTTTTGTCCCGTTGCGAAATTGGCATTTGAAATAGAAATCGGTAGTTTGAAAAATGAATTCGAATAATTTCCTCCGGACTGGGCATTTTTGAACTAATTATTGGATGATTATTACGAGTGAATTATCTCAGTTGGAAAAAAATTATAGAATAGATTTAAAATCAACTTACAAAGGTACATGAGATTCTGTTTGCAAAGATGGGATTTTTCTAGTTTGGGTTTTCTAAGATGTGTTGAGCGAGCGATTGACCCCCTTGAAGTGGAAATTTTTTGCCCGATATTGAAAAAAACTTTCATTTTTTGCTTTTCCTGGACAATTTTCAAATGATTTTTGCTCGAGTAGAAAATGTATTTTTTTGCTTACAATTTCAATATGTTGGAAAATGTTTACAAGAGTTATTTTTTGACTTTTCTTTGATCAAATTTTTTTTGAGTTTTTGGCATCACAACCTTTGTAAGCCCAATTTTTTCCATTTTTTTGAAAAAAAAAACTACAAGGCCACAGTTATTATTTCGTGGAAGTCTGTTGATCATATGTAGTCTAAAAAATCCTTAAATTGAAGAAAGGGTAATAAATTTCAACCGAACTGATTTCTAATCAAGATTGAAATTTGAAAAGGTGTGCTCTTTGGTCTAAAAAAATTTAAGGTGTCTACGAGTCGACTCAATTATAGAAGTCATAAAATTTCAAAAGAAAAGTCATAAAAATTAGGTATAGCACGTAGTCAAGAAAAAGTCATAATTTTAGATGAAAAATTCAAAGAATTTTCAGTAATTTTTTCCCTATTCGAGCCTTGCGTATAAATGCCATTATTTTTTTCTACTCGTGAAAAATTTTCAACATTTTTCTGTTAGTTTTCAGGGGTTATAAAGAGAATGAAAAAGTCTTGAAAATTCGAAAGGTCTATCCAATAGAAACACTGCTTTTTAAATTTAAATCATCGAAAATGAACGAGAAAAAATGGGGAAAGTTTTGAAATGATTAGTCTAGATTGGCATGTCTATGTTGTTTTAAATCTGAAAAAATGAGCAAAAATTGCTTTGCAGAGTTTTTTTGATCTTTTTCTTGCTCCCTCTCAATTTTAAAAATCAAATGAATGACACGTTGAAAAATTATCAAACAGAGAAGACTGAAAAAAATTACAACAAAAAGGGGGAGAAAGAAAGGCAATGGGTAAGGGTAACCATTTTTTCATAATTATCAAAGTTACGACGAGAAATGAAAATGACCTCTAAACTTGAATTTTTTGAAAATTCAAAATCTAAAATGATTTTAAATTTTATAAACCGATTAAAATTTCGTTTGGTCGGTATCGATTTCCACTGTCATGAGTTAGAAATGAGAAGGAAAGTTTGAAAATGAACCGAAATTAAATTAAGTACAGTTATTATTAATTTTTTTTCATTGGATGAAAATGAATTTATCAAAATAATAGGTAAGTTCAGGTTCCTATGTATTTTTTTATTGTTTTTCCAAATAACACAATTGATGACCTTTGTTTTTGAAAAAGCTTGAAATAATCCATTAATTCTAGGCCAATTAAGATTAGTGCTGTAAAAGTACATGAACATTCGATATGTCGAGAATGTGGCAGAAATTGATCTTTGGGGGTCTGTCTATTCTCACACGGAATTACCAACAAAATGACCGAACTATGCGCGATCTCGTTCATTGTTTTTCGTCATCTTCACCGCTACATTAATCATTTCAGCTGTTAACTGTACCTTTTTCTCAAAATTTTAATTTTTTTCAGTTTTCAAAATTTTTTCTCATATCAATTTTTTCAACTCCAATAAATTTTTTTCCCCACTAAACTTTTTTCTTCAAATTTTTTTTTAGCTCCAAAATTTTTTTCAATTTCTTCGATTTTCATTATTGTGCTAAAATTTTCTCATTTTACTAATATTCATCTAAATTATCATCTGTAAAATCATATTCTTTCATCTTGAAATTTTTGACATTCTCTCGATTTTTTCTCACATTAAATTTCTTAAAATGTTTTTCAACCCAAATTTTGTTTTCAATTTTTTTATTCTAAAAATTTCAGAGCTGGAAAATAATTTGAGAAAAACATTTGAGCTAAAAAATAGAATTTTGAGAAAAAAATTTCAAAACCTGTAAAAATTAAACTTCGAGAAAAAATTTCGAGAGCAAAGAATTTTGAGAAACATTTCGAGAGCAAAGAATTTTGAGAAAAAATTTCTAAAATTGAAAAATGAAAATTATGTATTTTTGGAAAAAATTCCGGAGTTGAAAAATTTTTATACCTACTTACCTGAAAAAAATTGGAAGAAAACATTTTAGAGTTGAAAAATATCTGGAGAAAATGAGATTACGAGATTAGGAATTTTAAAAAAATTTGGAGTCGAAAAAAATTATTGATTTTGGTTTCAAATTTTCAAATCAAAAGCTAAAAATTTGATCGACTTTTCAGCAAGCCTTCATTCCGAAGTTGCGATTCGAACGAACGATTTACATTTTGTTGTCCATTCCGTGTGAGAATAGACAGACCCGATTTGTGGACTTCACAAGAAAAAAACAAGTTCATGAAACGCTTTCCATTCAAAAATCTACTTTTTGACAAACTTCGTGGTCGAATTTTTGGAATTTCTTCGATTTCATTTTTTATGGGGTTATTTTGGAGCAAAAATTCTGAATTTTTTGAGTAGGTATATCGATAATTGAGTTTCGATGTATCAAATTATTTCATGTATCGAAATTTTATCTATCGATATGGAAATCTAAATTGTATACTGATTCATCGAAATACATTTATAGCAATTTTCAGATTTTCTGATGGTGGGGAGGGGGCGGGGAAAGGTTAAAAAATTATTTCAAAAAAACAAGGTTATTCGATGAAATATCAAAAAATTATACGATTTTTGAAGGAATTTTCCCAAATACGAAAATATTTTTTGCAGAAGACAAAAATTACATTTGATAGGCCAAAATAGTAATTTTCAAAGCATTTTCGACCTTTATGTGGATCCCTCCCGTATTCTCTCCTTCATCCGATTCTACGCCCGATATCGAAACTTTTACAGCTCTAATCGAATTTAACATCTCTTAGTCAATAATTCCAACTGCACGTCCCTCACCGTAATCGAATAATCTTTTATGTACGTTGAAAAAACTAATCCAATATCATTCTATAATTATTGCACCTTCGTTACGCTTCTTTTCTCACTTTTCCATAACTGTGATTCTCAAAAACTTTGGAAAAAATCCGCACCTAGGCAGTTTATAAATAAATAAAGACCTCTGAGATCCGACGCAACAGCTTCGATGTTGGAAAAAAACCTGGAAAACTTTAAAATAAGTATAACGAAGAAAAAAAAACTTCTACGAGGAAAAAAAACGAGATAAGTACTTACTGTAGTTACAGTAAAATGGATCTAAAAATTTCTCGTCGAAACAAGCGATAAAGTTATTTGGCAAAGTTATCCAGCACATAGACCATCAGGCCCATCAGCGTATTCGGCGTCTTGGGTGCGAAATAAGGGGCTCGGAGAGGAGAGGGAGCAGGAACGCTATATACCGTGGAAAATGAAAATATAGGCGAGTTTGGTGTACCGCGCGTAGGTATATAGGGATTTACTCGAGAGATTTGGGCAATTTGATGGTGGTAACTTTTTGTATCGAAATAGAGCGGAGGATATTCGCGGGGTATTGGCGATCCGGGCAGGCTCAGGGGGTTTTTACAACGTGCTGTGTAGATGTAGATGTACTCGGCGTGTATCCACTTAATTAACAAGTTGTTGGTTGATGCGTAAGCTGCAAAATGGCGTATTAAAGGGAAATTTATGTGATTCAATTTGCGGGCGCGCCGGCAAAAGCTCGGTTATTGGGATTCGACGATGGAGGGTGTTTTTTGGAGGCAGCTTTTATAACGCGTACGCGTGTTGGAAAACGCGATAATGGGCCAAGTTGGCCGCACTGGTCACTTAGAAAAGTACTCGAATTGCAAGAGGTATTGATAGATTGCTCGCATCGACGCGTATCGTCCCGTTCGTCGGAGCTTTTAAAATGAAAATTCGAGTACTTCACCGGTCCCCGGCCTCCTCGACCTCTCTACCCCTATAGCGAGCTGATAGTGTATAAAAATCTGTATAATAATGACGTTTTGAATGCGCGGTTGTCGGGGCAATGAATAGAGAAAAGTCGAGTGAAAAATACATAAAAAGGTAGGGAGAGAAACCCAACTAAACATGAACCTAGAAAATCGATTTTTGTCTTTGAGCTCGGAATAACTTTTTTGTACCGTTCACCATCGTGCTTCCTTTTTCATGTAATTTTCTTTTGTGTCTTCTTTTTGTATGTACTACACAGACGACCAACAACCGCCATCGAGTGTACATGAATTTTTGAATTTTTTCTAAACGACCTGCGATGTTTTCTTTTTTACTTTTTCGACGATCGAAATTCCCTTTTGATTTTTTCCGGCCGAGTTTATCTATAGGCGGTTAAACGGAGCGAAGGAACGACGGCGATTTGTGAACCGTGTCGAATGAACTGGTTTTTTGGGTCTAGTCGTAGGCGTTTATGGCGCTAAGTGCGATGGATACGGCGTGTGCGGCCTTTTGAAATGCTGATGGTGGCTAATTTGCATAAGCTAATGAAAGCCGACGATATAGAATTTACGAATTAAAAGTTGCCTCGCGAAGCTTTTGACGTTATCAAACGCGAAAAGTCCGGTGATAAAGTTGGTGCGAATTTTGGTCGAAAATTACGTTGTAGGTGTTTTAATTCCAACTTGAACAGAAGGCGGATTTTTTCTCGAGATAGGGACCTGAATACCGATTTAGTAAGGGTTGAATTAACTAATCTGTAAGGAAGGGGGCGGAAAGTGTTACCTTGAAAGAAGCAAATTGAATTTTTAAGTAATTGTCAATTTTTTGTTTTTTTAAATTAATTATTCGTATTCGAGTACCTATATTTGAGATGGATTATTTTTAAAATGAGAAAAGGATTTGATTTAATCAAAAATTCAAAAAATTCTCAAGAAATTGTAAAAATCTGTAGGAATATTTTCATTTCGAATTCGAGAAAAAGTCTTTGATTTTATTCAAATCGTGAAAAAGGTCGAAAATGATCGAAAATTTGATTTAATTTTCACAAATAGGTTGCCATTTTGATTGTGATTTTTTCAGAAAAAAATGATTATTCATAAATCTTAAAAAATCTTGAATTACCTATCAAAAGTGCAGAAAATATAACAACTTTGGAACTTTGATTCAAAAATCATGAAAAAATCCCAGTTTTTGTTCTAAAGTCGTAGAAGTGATTTTTTTGAGGTTTTTTTCTTTACCAAATTAATCAAAGATCAAAGAAACGAAAAAAAATCATTTTTTCAAATAATTGGGAGTTTTGTGTAAAAGCCATAAACTATTTATCTATTTAGATTTTAAAATTCTATCTTGCTCAAAAATTGAAAAATAGGTTTCTTGACTTGATTCTTGATGAGATGAGAAAAATTACCTGCTTTCAATTCAAAAGTCATGAAAATTTTCAAAAACATCGGTTGGCTGAGAATTGAGAGTCAAAATTTCCACGAAATATTGACAAGTCATTGAAAAGTTTCGCGTTTTGGACTCAAAAATCAGGAAAAAATTGGAAAATTTATTCCTCTTCTTAATTAGAAATCCCTGAAAGTCTAGAAAAAATTTGTTTTTTAATTCCGAAAGAACCCCATTAATTTTTAGGATTTCCCTTAATTTACCTAAAAAATTTGAAAATTTTGTATTAAGTATATTGTTTGGTTTCGATTTGACGCCGAAATGGAGAAAAAAATTCATTTTCAACTTGAAACTTGTAGAAGTGGGGGAAAGTTGCCTTTTTATTTGAAAGTAGCCGGTTAATTTTTTAATTTTTTTCAATTTTGACAAAAAATCAAAAATTTTGTTAAAATTCATTGTAAAGGTACTAATGGTTTCGATTTCGACTAAGAAGTCGAAGAAAATGCCATTTCAACTCGAAATGTGTGAAAATCAGGAAAAAGTTGGGATTTTGATTCAACAGTTATTAAAGTGATTTTTTTTTTTTTTTTTAATAGGAAAAATCCTTAAAATATGAAAACATGTATTAAGTATTGCATAATCGCCCCCAGAAATCTTATAAGGGAGGAGCTGGTAATTCGAGAAAAAATGGGAGGGGAAGCGGTCAAAAATCAATAAAAAATTGATAAATCTCATAATCTATTATCGAAGTCAGGAAGATGATATAGAAGAAATTTGAAACTACCAAAATTCAGGTGGGGAGGGGGTTGGACTGGGGCAAGGAGAAAAAGAACTTGGAAATTACGAATCAAAATTACTTTGAATTTACTGAATTTCAGCCTGCAAGAAAATACAGGAACAATTTTTAATAATTACTAAAATTCACGAACAAAGAAAAATCGAAAAATTGTGACATTTTTGAACAATCAATACATACTCTAAATTTGGATCGGTCGAATTTGGTAAAATGTTGCCTTTTTGAATCAGTAAAATAAGTTTAACTGAGAATCAATCTTTCAGTCAGAATTTTTTATTTTTTCTGACCAATTGGAAATTGGCTGAGAAATCTGTAGTTTTTGATTGAAAAATCAATTTAAAAAATACTGATTTTAAATGAAATTTATTTTACTGATTTAAAAAGGCATAATTTCATATTTTTTTGAAACATTATATTCAAAAAGCAAAAAGTTTCACTTCTTTTTGACATTTTTACGATAAAAAATTACCTTGGTGAGTTTAAGGAGTGGGCTCGAGCCCCCTGAGCACCCCCCCCCCCGCTTGGGTGAGCCTATGTATTATTGTATCATAATTCAAACGAATGCGGTTTAAAGCATTGTACAAAGATGGAAAAAAATATTGACAATGAAATCCTTGTATAAAAAAATCTTTTTGAACAAAACATTTTCATTTTTTATCAGAACTTGACCAAAAATTGGAATTTTTGTCAGTAATTGAGGAACATTTCAGTCATTTATTTTTCATGTTTTTTTCAAAATATTTTTAGCAAAAAATCTTGTCAAAATTATTTTTTGCGAAAAATCTTTGTTTCTGACAAAAAGTCATTGTTAGATTTCAATTTTGGCCCAGAAATCGTGGGAAAACTTAATTTTGACTCGAAACTTGTAGAAGTTAGAAAAAAAGTCCTGATTTTGATTCGAATGTCGAATATCATTGAAATGGATCTTTTGTTTTGCTTTTTGATAACAAAGGTCAAAAAAATATGATGGTCACAATTTGAATAAAAACAGTTTGAAAAATTTATAATAATATGTACGTACATAATTATGTACCTATTTGAAAAAATACCAATTTTTGATTCGGAATTAGTAAGTATGTACCTAAGTAAAAGATTTCGATTATTCATAAATTTTTTTGTCGAAACTAGATTTAAAAAATTGGAATATTGGTGCGAATTTTTACCTACAAAAAATCAACTTTCTGTATGACTTGATTTAAAATAATTAATTTATGAATTTTTTTTGTTTGATAAGGTGACTTATAGTGAAACGTTTTTTCATATTTCATATCAGGTATTGGTTTTTCAAAAAAAAAAAGGTCGTGGTGTCTCTATTTTTTGCCCAAATTTCTCGATGAAAATTCCATCATTACAAATTTGAAACATCCATAGCAATAAAAGACTGAAATATGAGAAAACACGAAGAAAGTTCATTTGAGAACCACTTGACATTTCAACTTTTCCCTCTCAAAAGTCATAAAAAACGTTATTTTAAACCTGGTCAAATTGATTATTTGGATAAAATCGATATAAGTAATGAATTTAATTCTGAAATCATACGAAGAAAGATTTGAAAATTTTGATTTCATATTTCGAGATCTTAAGATCATTTACAAATTCCAACTTCCATCCGAAAGAATCCTTAACATATCTCGTGCTTCAGCAGCCTGTACCCAGCCAGGTAGTTTTCTTGGTTGAAAAGGTCGTGAAATATGTGCGGATATCCTTTTCTATGTACTTACCCAGCACATCGCCATCGGTGGTGATACAGTTATCGCGCAAAGGTTGCTAATGGAGGAATTTCTAGGCAGGTATGCAGGGAAAGCGCGATAATGGCTATAAAGTAGGACTCATATGGTACCCACTGCCCACGGCCACATCGCACGTTTGGTTTTAACACCATTGACACGCCCTGGTTACATTGTAAAAGGAATAAAGGAAATATCGTATCAGTTTGGATGTAAAAGAATTTTCTAAATGTCAGACTTTGTTGGTAATTTGTCTTGAGCGGATAAATGTTTTTATGTTGAAAGCGAACTCGAACTTGTCGAGCCTCGTCGAGCTTTTCCGTTCGTGCTGAGCATTCTAAAAGGCAATTTTTTACCCCCATTTTGTCCCCGGCCGTCTCGTACGTACGCAAAAAGCAATGCTCGGTCGAGTGCGGATATTGACGAGCGACGAAAATAGAAATTTTATTGTTTTGGTAAAACGGCTTTAAAAAAATGGTGTCTACAGTGAATTAGTAATTAGCTATAGATGGAGGATTCGTGTCATTACCGAGCGTATATATTTTGCTCCATTCTTTTCGACCGAGGTTTTGAATGTATCATGGCGCCACCACCCCGCATCCTGCATCCTTTTCGCAAATTAATTCTTCGGCTCGTTCCTCTCGTGCGTGATGATTGAGCGCAATCAATGAAACGTACGGTATTGTATTGTCATTGGTATTATTACTTTTTTACCCGGCGCGCCAACGAATTTACACCCAGATGAGATTTCCCGTTATCTGTGTCTGTTTCTTTTTTTCCTCGCCTCGAGCCGAAGACTCTTTGATGTGGAATTTTTATCGACGGTTTGCGATGTGATTTCCAACATTCCTCGTTTTATAGGTTTTTTTCGTAGATAATTTTGCATTTTGGTTGCTTCATTTCGTTCACGTCGTTGATCGGAATTACCAAGTTGGGGTTTGCAAATTCTCGAAAATAGGCAGCTCGACGAATAATTATATCGTCGATATTATAACCTTGGCTGGTGACAGATTATACGACGAGGTGTGGGTAGAAACGAGGTAAAGGTGAAAGCTGGGTGTAGAATTTTTAGGGTGTTTTTTGCTCCATTCAAAAGTAACGAATTGAAAAAGAAATTCGACTCGTTGAATAAAGCTTGTATAGGTTCATTTGTTACATTCGAGTTGGAATTTCACCTTATATAACTTAAAGTGCCTTCGAAAAAGAAAAGGTTCATTTTCTTTAATTTCCAGCGACATTTTTTTCTCTATTTTTATCTTTTTTTGGAGCCAGAAGAAAGAAAACAGGGTATGCAAATCGGTATTGGGTCTTTTCTTTTTCAATATCGAAATGACATGGAAGCAGAAAATTGAAAATTTAAATGAATAGGGAAAAATTATCAATGGAAATGTATAATGAAATAACAAAACCGTTATGGGAATTGAGAAAATAAGCTCGATATCGAAATTTTAATGAATAAATCGATTTGATGCGTATGATGGTATCGATGTAGTTCGTTACGGTTTCTGTTATCGTTTCGGTATTATGGCAGTGGTAATTTCATTCGATGTTTTTACACTGAAAAAAATGAGGAATGAAAAATAAATAAAAAGTGTTGAAAAAATGAGAAATTTTATCCATAAAATGAGAAATTTTATCCAAAAAATGAGAAATTTTATCCAAAAAAATGAGAAATTTTATCCAAAAAAAATAACGGGGTACCATTCACAAAATTGGCAAAATTTATTCTGAAAAAATAATATTTATCGCAAAATAAATTTTGCCAATTTTGTGAATGGTGCCTCGTTATTATTTTTTTTGGATAAAATTTATTTGTTTGTTTTTTCAGTGTATAGTTTTTATGGAGTTTGTTACGGTAACGTTATTTTTGGCAATCTATTATCATTATGGTGCTGTTACAGGCGTGACTTCCTTATTTTGATGTTTTTGTTTTGGTTTGATATTAGGTATTTAGTTTTTGATATCATTAAATGTTTATTATGGTGAAAGGTTTCGTGATGTTTCTGTTGGTGCAAAGTTATTTTAATACTCCCTTGGAGAGAAATATTTCCCATCTTCATGTTTCTGGCACAGTTTTGTTATCTTTACGATTCTGTTACGTTTTCATTACGTTCCTTTTCACCTTTTTTTTTCTTTTATTTTTGTTACGTTCATGTTACATCCTCGTTACGGTTTCGTTTCAGTGATGGTTTGTGTTTGTCAGATTTCTGTTTTGTTTTCGTTATTTTCAGTACGTTTCTGTTACGTTTTTGTAACATTTTTATGGTTTCCCTTCTTTGTTCGTTACATTTCTGATAGGTTAATTGTGTTTTTATTACGTTTTTGTTCCGATTCTGTTACGTTTCCGTTACATTTCTTTATATTAACATTATGGATTTGGTATTGGTTATCTTTGGGTTACTATTCCAGTTTTGTTTTCATATATCTACTTGTTAATTTCATTTTGATGGTTATAATAAATCGGCTTGGAATCTTTTGAAAATATTGTTCTTTTCTTGAAATCCATTTGACCATTTGAGAAAAATTATGTATTTACCTACCAATTTTTTTTTTAAGAAGTGGTTGAAACTTGAAAATAAAAAATCATTCAAGTTTTGAGAACTTTGTGAATTTTTTCAAAGTTTAATTTCTTTGCGGATTTTTTTTGAATATCTGTGACCTGGTCTACGAAAAAGGACCGCTGGCCAAAATCAACTTAACGAGAAAAACGCGGTCAAAAAACAAGTCTTTTTGAAAGTTGAACTTTGAACTTTCGACTGAAATATCTTGAAAGCATATGATGTCTAGAAAAAACTAATTGTACTCTACAGAGAGGAAATTTTACGCTCTACAATTTATGTTCCTTTCATTTTTTCCGTAGAACCCTTCCTTTACTCAGAAAAATGACTTCAAGTGTCTAAAGTTATCAATTTTTTGTTGACATTTTTTTTACATATTTTAAAAATTTTTATCACTTGAAGTCAGTTTTTTGAGCAAAGGAAGGGTTGTACGGAAAAAATTAATAGAACATAAACTGTAGAGGGTAAAATTTCCTTTCTGTAGAGTCCAATTAGTTTTTTTTTGGAAAGCTGTTTTTGAGATATTTCAGTCGAAAGTTCAAAGTTCACTTTTATAGAAAATATGTCTAAAATTAAGCTTCTGGGCAAAAACTAATGTACTTTACAGCAAAAATAATAAAATCTGGAGTCTCCGATTTATGACATTGGTAGGAGCATACTTTCTTCTATCAATATCGATCAAAAACGAAAAATCGGTTTTGATGATTATAGGTAGGTCTAGGTACCTTTCCGTAGTCCAGGTCACAATTTTTTTTCTCGTTTCCGTTTTTCGGGATATCCGATTTTTGAAAAAATATTCGAATTTTTGATGATAATTGTTTAACGTAAGTATTGAAAAATATTGCCCTTATTGTCTTAAAAATATTCTCAAATTTTAAAATTTCCCTGTAATTTTTAAAAATTTATTCAGGTCTTAATCGTACATCCGGGCGCTATTCCTTTTAAAGTTGATTTTATGATTGATTCTTGGTCTGGACACTTGAAACAAAGAAATTAAGCCCGTATGCCCTTTCCCTCCTCCTTTCCTCAGGGCCCACCCCAATATTTCAAACGCGTGTATCGCCTTATCTATGGGTCATAATGAAAAAATTTTCAAACAAAAGTTGTTCCTCAAAACCTAATGTACATTTTCATTTCTCATCAAAATTCATTTTGGAGCAACTCTTGCCACCCAAATTTGAAAATGAAACATGTTTTGAGAAAGCTTCAAAATCACATTTTCTTCATTTTCAACGAAAAATTTCGGAGGTACGGAAAAATTTGTAACCACCAAAAGTATTCAGAATTGAATTTCCTTTTCAACGAGCTTTATTACGACCATTTTCACCAACTTTTCCCGACAGGGTGGACCTCTCCCCTTTCCCTGGTATCACAAAAGTTGGGCCCACGAACAAAATTTGCTCCAAAATGAATTCCGATAGTGAATGAAATTATGAATTAGATATCGAAGAACAAAGATCGTTCAAATTTTTTTCGTGAGTCCAACTTTTGAGTCAAGGGGGAGGGGGGAGAGGTTTACCCTGTCGGGAAAAGTTGGTGAAAATGGTCGTAATAAAGCTCATTGAAAAGGAAATTCAATTCTGAATACTTTTTGGTGGTTACAAATTTTTCCGTACCTCCGAAACTTTTCGTTTAAAATGAAGAAAACGTGATTTTGAAATTTTCTCAAAACATGTTTCATTTCCAAATTTGAGGGGCAGGAGTTGCTCCAAAATGAATTTTGATAAGAAATGAAATTGTACATCAGGTGCTGAGGAACAACTTTTATTTGAAAATTTTTTCATTATGACCCATAGATAAGGCGATACACGCGTTTGAAATGTTTGGGGTGGACTCTGTGGAAAGGAGGAGGGGGGAAAGGACATACCGACTTAATTTTTTTGTTTTAGTGTCCAGAACAAGAATCAATCATAAAATCAATTTTAACAAAAATAGCACGCGGAAGCCTTTTTTGTACGATTGAGACCTGACTATCTGGGAAATTTCAAAAAATTGGAAACATCGCATCGTTTGGATTTATGAGAAAACCCATTCAAGTTTTGGAAAATCGTCATCTTCATAAAATTATCATAGCTTTGAAAATTTATTTAGTTTTCGGAAAACTGTCCGAGTTATGGAAAAACCTGTCCAAGTTTTGGTATCGTCCAATCTTCGAAAAATAGTTGTTCGAGTTTCAAAAAATTCTCCAATTTTTCAAAATGTTCACTTTCTTAGAAAATTTACCATTTTTTTTTTTTTGGTAAAATCGTGTGGTTTCTGAGAAATTATGAAATTTTTAGGAAATCTTTCTAGTTTTAGGAGATTCTTAGATTCTTCAATCTCTGCTCTGGTGATACGTTCAGGTTTTGGAAAACATGCGGCCCCAGTTTCGGAAAATTTCTTAGAATATTAACCAATTTTTTGTAAAATTGTGTGGTTTTTGAGAAATTATGAAATTTCTAGAAAATCGTTCTTGAGATTCTTAAATTTTTGTTCTGGCAAATCGTTCAGTTTCTGGAAAACATCGCTCCAGTTTCGGTAAATCTTCCAATTTTCAGAAAACTATCAATTTCTGAAAAATTCTTCAATTTCTGGAAAGTTTTTCAATTTTTAGAAAATCGTCCATACGCCTGCCTTTGAAAAAAAAGATGAAAAAATACACCTAAGATGATAATTTTTTGTCAATTTTTCGGTAAAATTAGATTCAAAGTCATCTTTTTAGGGCCAATTTAATTGAGCACACTGCTGTATCTGTCTGTTTTCGTCACTGACGCGTTTCTAAGCCATTTTTTTAAAATTTTTGCGACCATTTGCTCGCTTTATCCAAATCTAAAACTCGTACCAACTTTCACCAAAACTCGAGCTCGACTTTCGAACCACCCTGTGCGATATCTGTGCCCGATATGATATGAGAATAAAGCTAATGAATCGCACGTGACGTGCCGCTAAAATGGGCCGAAATTTCGATTCTACCAGGGATTTTTCAAAACTTTCTTTTTTTGTGTGCCATTGATGCAATCTCGTTATCAGCCTTAGGCTGCGTTTTGCTTTTGAAAATACACCAACCAAACGGGCTACGTACAGTACGTCGGTCTCGCATCTTCCCGAAATTATTTTTCAAGTTGATTTTACTCCGGTGAGTTTTTGCCGCCGCTCGACGTTCTACGTGCACAAGAGACCGACCCAACTTTCGTACCGAATGGAATTTATCTGATGGTGTAGCGAAAGAGAAAGCAACTTTACGAGGTATCGGGAGCGACCATGGTGGTAAAGTACGATTACGAATTGCTTATCGGTATTCTTATCTTTATGGCTGCGTTGGGGTAAAGAAAAGAAAGAAAAAAGGAAAAAAAACTGGGACCGATTCGAATTTCGGTGGTTGAATTTTTCAGACGACGTTAAGTGGATACACGACGACGAGATTGATACGCGAAATAAAAAAAGATTACTTTTGTAAAATACGACCATATTGACGAGCCAGTGATTCGGGCCTATTTTTATACCCTACGAGGTCCGGATAATAAGGACAGTTATAAGTGTAGATCAGCACGATGACTATAAAATACTAGTAATATCTTGCCGATTGTCTAGTTAACTGCCAATAAAAAGGTGTAAGAGAGGATTTCGTTTATATTTTTCTCGTTTCGTATAGCTCAACATATCATAGCTCCTGTTACCTTTTTAGGATTTCAAAGTAGAGCTTATAATGGTTTAGTTGTGTTTATATTCTCGTAAGTTTTTCGTTTCATTTTTGCGGTTTCTTCTTCTTCGTCGACAAGGGGAAAAATTGAGATGACAGCGAAGGTGGGTTTGAAAATTGTATTTTCTCGAGTTTTTTCCATCGCGAGTTGTGCGAACTTTAAGATGTATAAATCTATGTAGAGATGGATTTCATTGTGTATACTTAACATGATTAAAATTTAGTTTGTACTTAATTGAAATATTGTTATTAATCGTTACCTATATACGAATTATTATCTTTGACTGTATGAAACAATTTTACTTATTCTGTGATTGTAGCTTTTATAAATCTTTTAAAGAAGAAATCTTTGTCGCTGGGACCAGTTCTCTATGTAAATCTGTGTTACAGTTTCTCTTTATAATTGTTTTATTATTTTCGCATTCGAAGGATTTACGAGTTGAATTTTTTCGTTCGTTGTGTTATAGTTTTAAAAAATAGGAAATGTGCGCTTCGATGTACGTAATAGAGCTTCAATGTAGGGGATTATAGGGCTTTTTGCCTCTTTGAAATAGTAGAAAAATACGCGAACGGTGCAATTTGTATGGAAATTGGAAACACATCGATGGCGAATGTCAGGTCGAAGGGGGTTCGGTGGATTTGGCAGATTTGTTTCGGGGGTTTTCCAGTTCAAATAGGGCGATTAAAGTCTAAAAAATTGATTTTTAAATGTGAAAAAATTTCAATTTATGGAAATTACGAGAATACTAACAAAAAATACGAGTTTCGGAAAAAAAAAGTCATCCAAGTTCAAAAACGTTGAAAAAATTTGCTCAAATTCCGGAAAAAAATTACACTTTTTTCGAGGTGGAAAAAATCTGGATCGAAATTTATGGAATTTCGCCTCTGTGCCCGAAACGTAAGCGGGGTGTCCATTCTCTGGAAAACCTGGGAAACTGGGAAAAGTCAGGGAATTTTGGAATTTTCTCTGGAATATTTCGAAAATCTAGAAAAAATGATAAATCATCCAGAAAAGTGTTTCTTTGCTTATTTTATTATAAATTTTTCAAACAAATTTGCCCGAGCACCTGATTTTTTTATTTGTCATTTTTTGTTGACCGTATTGTACAATAAATTATTGATATTCAAAATGCAAGTCTTTTTCCATGAAATTATGAATCATTCAAAAAAAAGTCCCTCACTACACTCGGGTAATTTCAGGCATCATAGCGAGTCACTTTCTTAGGGTGTTTGTCACTTTTTTCAACTCAGTCACTTTTGGTTACTTTTTCCCCTCAAAAGTCACTTTTTCTTTGTACTTCCAGGCAAAAATTCAAATTTTCACGTAGAAATTTCTATTTTTCAAACTTCTTGAAGAAAAAAATTAAAAAATTGATCTTTGCTAGTTTGTTACTTAGTTGTTTTGACGAAGGAATTTATTGAATGAAATTATTCACGTTTTTTCAGTTGATTTATCTTTGAAATATTTACTGAAACTACAAAAGAAATTACCCCCCCCCCAGAAAACTGTAAAAAAAGTTCCCCCTCCCGAAAAATTAAAACTTTTGGTTACTTTTTGGTCACTTTTTGATAAAAAAAAATTGCTGAAAGTTTTAAATAAAATACCTGTAATTTGCACTCTTTCTTTCTACAGAATTTATTTAAAATCTTAAGTTTTTTGGAAACTTATTTTTTAATTAGCTGTGATAAGAAAGAAATGCTATGATGCCCTTGACCACGAAGTTGGAAAAAAATGGAGGGAATGGAACAGAATTCGAAATTATTTTCCATGTTTTGGGAAACATGAATGAGGGAAAGTGGTGAATTTTCATCTTTTGAAGATCTTTTTTCTCAAAAATTTTTCCGTTGCTTCGCTCGGGCTCAACACGATTCTATGTTTCCATAAAATTATTTATGTTTTACCTCTTCATTGACTTTTTTATTGATTGGTACAAATTAAAAAAATTGCAGGGGATTGCGTGAATTTATAAATTTGAGGCATGTGTTTTTCATTGGGGGAGAGGAGGGGGATAAAAAGAGAACAAAATTTTGAATTTTCAGCCTGGAAAAATTTGAATTTTCATTCGCTTGATTTGGTAGACACCCTGGCATAATTTGTTTCATTTTTCAAAACCTTATTTTACGTTGGAAAGTTTGGCTTTTATTTTTTAGGTATTTGAAATTTTTTCTGTAGGTAATAAATTCAAATTTTAAAATTTTTGTGGCGATGAGGAGTTGGATGGGCTCGAAAATTTTCAGATTTGAATTTGAATCTTTTTTTTTGGCCCAGAGAAGAGCATCTAAAGATCTCGTAGAAAGTACCTAGTGATTTTGAAAAAAAAATCTTTAGACCCCATGCATTTTATATCATTCTTATGCAAAATTTCGAGATGTAAGTACATCACGTGAAAAATCCCCCCTCCCCCCCCTCCCGGTCTGGAAAATTCAGGGAAAAGTCATTTCTGAAATATTAGTGGACACCCTGGTAAGTCGAAGGGGTTCGGTGAATTTGGCAGATTTGTTTTGGGAATTTTCCAGCTCAAATATGGCTATTAAAGTCTAAAAAATTGATTTTTTAATTCTGAGAAAATTTCAATTTATGGAAATTACGAAAATATTAACAAAAAATACAAGTTTCGAAAAAAAGTCATCAAAATTCAAAAACGTTGAAAAAATTCGCCGTAATTCCGGAAAAAATTACACTTTTTTTTATCGGTGTGGAAAAAGGCCGGATCGACATTTATGGAATTTCACCTCTATGGCCGAAACGTCTGCGAAATTACAAAAAATTCAAAACGTTAACCGTTCATAACGAATTGTGGAATACTTAATGAAACGCCGACCGTTGGAAGTAAAAGTTTTTGAAATAGTTGAAATATTTGCCTACGCAAAAAGTGGCGAATTCGTATTTAAGGAAGTTTTAAAGGGTCATAAAACTATTACGGTGACGAATTAGTTGGCAGAAATGTCGCCATTCGTTCGCTCAGATGGTGAAATTATGTCAGTTGACGAATACCGATGAAAATACTGGCGACTGGCAAGGCTTTAACGAACAGTTAACCGCGTATTATACGATATACTTTTGTATACGAATCCATTCGCTATATATTTCAAATGGGGAAAATTAACTTGGATTGCGAGAACTGCCTTATACCAGCGTATGGCGAATTAGGGAAAATAAGCTCGAGTTCACGATTGATTTTCATAGCTTGATGGGCAGAAAGTTGTAACTTTCCTATTGTTAAGCTCTACTTACAAATAGCGCGCTTATTTGCATATTAAATCGGGTACCGATGTTAGAATACCGTATTAGACTATATTGTGTATATGTTTTCCCTGTGTTGTTTGTTTTTCTTCTTTTTTTTTCCATTTTGTCCCTCGTTCTTGTCCTTTTTCGCGTATTTGTTTTCTTTTTTTCTCTCCTTTTAATTAAGAAAATCGCGCAAAATTAGTTTTAACAATGGAATTTTTCAGCATTTATAATTTGTTAAGTTTTAAAAATATCGCGAACGATTATAATCTCAAGCTTTTTTTATATATTTTCCTAATTATACTTTTTCACGCTACGTTGTTTTTGCGAGTGTTTTTCCTTCTGTTTCGTGTTTTTCGACAGTGCTGCGATTAACAAAGGTTTAACGTATTTGTTAGTATAATTAGATGATGAGTTCGCTTAGCCTCTCCCTTGTTCTTTTTGATTTCTCTAGAGAGGGTTTAAAAGTGTTTTGATATTTTTCAAGTTGACGAAAATTGTACGAGGATTTTCGAGAGTCGCGTCGAGTACCGAAATATTTCGTGTTGGTGGTGTTTACTCGCAGTGTGATGATTTGCTGGAGTTTTTAGTTAATCGGAGGAGGATTATATTGGAGTGAAATTTCGGCACTGGTTTGGCTAAAGAAGCTTGTTGAAAGTGATTTTGAATTAAATGTGACTGAAAAGTCATACCTACAAAAGTACGGTGTTTACTGGCAAAAAAAACAAACAAAAAAACCAGAAAATTTCAAGAATCTTACTTTGGTAGCAAGAAGAAAAAAACAGAAAATAGAAAGAATTTAAATTTTTTTATTGCATAAAGCAAGAATCTTCAACATTTTCTTCTTGATTTGAATTTTTTTATCAAAGAATAAAAAAGGGTTCTTTCTTTGGCAAATTTGAAGCCAGAAAAATTAGGTGAAAAAGCAAGAAAATCCAGAAAATAGCAAGAATTTCCATTTTTCAGACAGTAGACACCATGAGAAGTACTTTACAGTTAATTTTGAGCATGGTTTAAAAGTCAGGTAAGGGATGAATGATGAGTCATGCTCAAAAAAAGATAAATTGAGCTAAAATGTAGTAAAAAAAAAAACAATAAAGTGACGTTTTGGCTGAAATGTTGTAAAAAATTATGTTAGAAATTAAGTTTTTAGCCGAATAAATTTTTGAAAAAAAAAATGATGACTATTGCATTAGACACTGATTTGAAAAAAAGGGTCGAGGCCTCGAGGATGCTTTTTTTAATTTTTCCTCGTGAACGCTCAGCTCAAGGGGTTAAATGAGCTAAAATTTTGTAATAATTTTTCCAAAAAAAATGGAGGGCTTGAACTGAAAATTGTGTTTTTTTGCAAAGGCTTCAGGTTCATAATGAAAAAAATTTCTGAAAATTTCACGAGTGATCCCCAATTTCTCAGCTCATCCCCATTTTCTTTTGAACCCCCGAAATGTACGCAGGGATCATAGCAGGTCACTTTTTTCGACTTCAGTCATGATTGGTTACTTTTCACGTCTAAAAAGTCACTTTTGTTAATTTTTTCCTCTCAAAAGTCACTTATTCTTCGCACTTCCAGGCAAAAATTCAAATTTTTACGTAGAAATTGCTATTTTTCAAAATTCTTCACTAAAAAAATAAAAAAATAGATTTTTGCTAGTTGATTTGTTGTTTTGACGAAGGAATTTAATAAATGGAATTTTTCAGTTGATTTATCTTTGGAATGTTTGCAGAAAACTATAAAAAATTGCCCCCCCCCCGAAAAAATTGAATTTTTGGTTACTTTTGGTCACTTTTTGGTCACTTTTTGGGCAAAAAAAGTTACTGAAAGTTACTTTTTTCTATAAAAATTTCGCTATGATGCCTGTGTACGTTTTCTCGTCGATTTTTGTACGTTGACACGCCTACAGCTTTGATTACACTCAGTGTGTTTCCGAAAAATGTTAACCGTCTTATGGGAGTTTTTTTTTCAAACGCTCGTAGCTCAAAACGAATAATTCCTGGAACGAAACTTCAAATATACGAAATGTGGCTTGAAATCTCCTCTTTCGAATGGCGCAAACAGTTTTTTTGAAAGTTTAATTCGTTTTTTAGTTACGGCATGCGGCATTTGAAATAGTGCAAAGTCGGTGCTAAAAAACTGAAAAAATTGAGCTTTTCATTCTTGAACAACTAAATTCACGCCTTCGCTTTGAAAAAAATTGATTCGATTGAACTGATAATTGATAGGTAATAATTATCTCACCTCTCTTCTTCTCGATAAAAAGCCTCATCTCCTCCTATTACTCAGACAGAATTCTGCAAAATATCTTCAAATTTTGGGGAAAATGGCGTAGGTGGCTACTTTGATTCAATTAAGACCTAAACTGATGTGAAAAATAGGTGCTCTTTAGTAGGAGAGCACTGAGAGATGACGCTGGTGTTATTTCCAATAGAAAGATCAAAAAATCACTCTAAAAATCGTACTTAATTTTTTTTAACAAATGAAAATCTTATCGTATAGCCAAACAAGTTACCAAGGAGGGGTTATTTTGAAGTAAAATCGCCAAACTCGTGATTTTGACATTTTTTTGAAAACAGGGCCTTTGAAAGTTAAAATTTCACTTTTTTTCAATATTTCAGTAGTCAGAGGGAAAGAGTCGAGACCTCAAACCCAACCTACTATACATGCATCTCCCATCGGGCAGGGGTGGCAACCTTTGTATAGCAAGTGTAGCACGATGCTACACCCGAAAAAATAGTTTACGAGAAAATAGGTAAAAAAAATTCCATCACCCAAGGATTTTTCACAATTTTTTGTTTGAACAGTTTTTTTACTTTTTTTGATACCTTTGACACTTGAAGTCCATATTTAAAAAAAAGAAAGGGGTCTACGAAAAAAATGAATGGGTAGATCATGAAGTTAAGAGCGTAAAATTTCCTTTCTGTAGAATCGAATTATTTTTCTCTGAGGAGGCTTTGGAAAATATCTCAAAAACTAAGCCTCCTAAGAAAAAACAAATTGGACTGCACAGAAAGGAAATTTTACGCTCTACAATTTATGTTCCATTCATTTTTTTCGTATAACCCTTTCTTTTCCCAAAAAATCGACTTTAAGAGTCAAAATTCACTTTTAAAAAAATGTAAATCAAATTTTTAACAAAAAATTCCAATATTATGAAAAATCCTGACGTGCTGGAATTTTTAAATTATTTTTCTAGGTACCTACTACATATAACAATTACTCATTAAATTGCAAACAGCATCTTCTTTTTTTGTTTTGATCACTGTTTTTTTTTTTTAGCCCTTTTAGTGTAATCGAGAAATTGAAATCAGCGTTAAATTTTAGACCAAAAACAGATGAAACACTTTTTTTAAGCAGTTTTTTTGCCTTTCTTGGTAGGGTTACTAAATCTTGGAAATTTTTGCTACACTCGGAAAAATTCCAGATTTTTTCCCCTATTATCTTGGTTTTTCGACACTCGGAAAAAATTTAAGATGCCACCGCTGCCATTAGGTATACTTACAAAACACTAAAATCCAAAATTTTAGGACTTTTGATTTCCAATAGGTCCGAATTATTAGTAATAATATAAAATTCAATCTAATTCCCATTTATATGCATAATTTTACTTATTCAATACTAAAAAACTGTATCCAAAAAAAACCGTAAGAAAAAACTGATGCTCATTACCAGCCCCCTTCGCACATTCCTTCACCCTTCCGTCCAGCTATCAAATCTAGACCAGCGAAATTGGGGTTAAAATGCCCTCAGAGGGGAAGAGAAAATCAGTTCAATACAAACGCCCAATTCGCCCTTGACTAATCGTACTCTATCATGTCTCAAGTCCGTATATCAAAATACGTTCCGCCACCCTTATTCCGATACTAAATCCGATAATCAATGCGACTAATAAAATACTTCCACGCACATTACCGAATCGGAACGACTCGAACACGCGATGAAAATTATACAACCGATCAAAAATAGACTACGATGGTTTTAAAATAAAAATGTAAACAAACACATAGGAACTTTTGAGCAACCAGCAACGTTACAGGGCGGGGGTGTTGTATGGCATGGTATACAATCTAATAACTCGGGTAAAGTATGTAGATGTAACCGAGACGATTATAATTTCGCTTTCGAGCATGCATACCGCGATGACGAAGATTCCGGCACCGTGCCGCACCGCTGGCAGGCCTTGAAGTAGAAACGATTAACGTACCGGTACACCGCGCCAGCACCCGGCACCATTACACGGTGGGGTATAATGTCCTTATAACTTGTTGTCGTATATACTTATTCAATACTCTTGTAGAATTATCGTTCATAAACAACCGTCGTCTATATCGACTGTACGAATACTTAAATGGGCATAAAATATCATCTGTTAGATGTAGGATGCAGGTGAGGGTGTGTCTGTAATTAAATTTTAGAATTTTGAAGGTCTCTTCCATGAGATGGCTCATTTTCCCATGAAAATGAGATTTTCAAAATTCTAGCTCCCCATATTAATTAGAGGGCATGTCCTGGGCTCTCAATTTTAATGGGATTTAATGTAGGATAACATGCAAAAAACAGGTAATAATACTTATTTTGAAAAAAATAATTCAAAGTTTCCAAATATTCCTGAAAAATTTGAGAATATGACTCAATTTTAACTTGTAGAGATGAACTGTGAACCCAGAAACCATCCTAAAAAGATTCAGAGGGTCTCCAAGTTTAGTATAAAAATAGCTAAAATGTACTATTTGAAGCCCCTTTCCCAGAACTCGCTTGAGGGTTGTTCTTCTGGTCCAAAATTCATCTCTAAACATTGAAATTGGAACCAGCGTCTTCGAAAACTCAGATTTCAATACGGAATGGAACCTGGAGCATGAATACCATAGGGCAGGATGCAAATTGGCCTATTGTCGTCTGTGATGTAGTTGAAAAAAATTTTCTGTGTGATTGGCGGGTTGATTACTTTGTGGCACAAAACAAAAAAATTGTGGATCTGACGGATTGTTTGTCTATACTCTATAGGTTACACAGGTCGACATGGAAAATACTGCTTGAGGTTTGATGGGTGATTTTCATAGTATTTTTCGCGTTGATTGCGAGAAAAATAGTGAAAAAATTCCATCTTCGAAGGATTTTTCACAATTTGAATTTTTCGTTCAACGGTTTTTCTAATTTTTTGATAACTTTTGACACTTCAAGTCGATTTTCTGAGAATTAGAAGAGTTCTACGAAAAAAATGAATAGTACATAAATTGTAGAGCGTCAAATTTCCTATCTGTAAAGTCCCATTCGTTTTTTTCTTAGGAGGCTTAACTTTCGAGATATTTTGGCTCAAAGTTCAACTTTTTTTTAAAAATTGAAAATTTTTCAAAAACTAAGCCTTTTAAGAAAAAACTAATCGAACTTTAAGGGTAGGAAATTTGACGCTCTACAATTTACGTTCTATTCATTTTTTTCGTAGGACCCTTTCTTTTCCCAGAAAATCGATTTCAAGGGTCAAAAGTTACATAGAAAAATGTAAAACAAATTTTCAACAAAAAATCTTCCAATTATGAAAAATTCCAGCCGTCCTGGAATTTTTTCACCATTTTTCTCGTGATCAGCGTAAAAAATAATATATTAATTATCCATTAAATTTCAAACAGCATTTTCTTTTTCTTGTTTTAATCACCGTTTTTAGTCTAAAATGTAGCGCTGATTTTAAAATTTCTCCATCACTCAAGTTTCGCTGATAGGCGATTCTAATCTATTTTTTAGTACCGAGTTCGAATATGATTACAGTTTCTTTCGATTACGCCAGGATTTTATAATTGGAAGATTTTTTGTTGAACATTTGTTTTACATTTTTTTATGTAACTTTTGACCCTTGAAATCGATTTTCTGGGAAAAGGAAGGGTCCTACGAAAAAAATGAATAGAACATGAATTGTAGAGCATCAAATTTCCTACCCTTTAAGTTCGATTAGTTTTTTCTTAGCAAGCTTAGTTTTTGAGATATTTTTAATTTTAAAAAAAAGTTCAACTTTTAACGTTGAGATATAATATTTCGAAAGCTTAGCCTCCTAAGAAAAAACGAATTGGACTTTACAGATAGGAAATTTGACGCTCTACAATTTATGCTCTATTTATTTTTTTCGTAGAACTCTTTTTTTTCTCAGAAAATCGACTTGAAGTGTCAAAAGTTATCAGAAAAAGTAGAAAAACTGTTGAACGGAAAATTCAAACTGTGAAAAATCCTTGGGTGATGGAATTTTTCCATTGCTTTTTTCGTGATCAGCGCGAAAAATACTATCAAGATCACCCATCAAACCTCAAACAGCATTTCAAAATTTTAAAAATGTCGACCTATGTTATTATTCATAATGTGATTTTGTTCCATTTGCGTAAAATTTTCAAAATGTGTTTTAAAATGAGTATTTCGTTTTCAAGTTTTGAGGTAAATTTTTTTGTGAACTACATTTAATTAGTTGAATATTTTTTGCATAGATGGCGCGATTCTTCGATTTTAAGAATCGGATTCTCGAAAATTTTCTTTTTCGACCCCCCCCCCCCTCTTCAAAAAACACCATCGAATGGTGTGTTTTCTTGAAAAGGTCAAATGTGGTACCTTTTTCTCTTTTTTTTTGTCTCCATTCCAATGATCTGCGACAGTTTTTCCAAAAAATTACGTTTTAGCTGCAATTTCCATATAAAATATTAAAAGTTTACCAAAAAATCGTAAAATTATCTAAAGTAGCTGAAATTTTCATTGCGAAGGTTTCAGAACTCCTATTTCCAAAAATTGTACTTTTATTTATATCTGTGGCATCCTTCTCAAACGTATTGAAGTAAATTTTACAAAAAAATCATGATTTTTCATCATGTTTTTACTATTTTCGTCTTACCTCGTGGCATTTTGCATCTTTTACCCCGCTCATGGAGCAAGATTCAAAAATTCAAGAAAATCCAAAAAATTCTGTAGGTTCAGGGGTACACTAAAAATTTTTTTTTCGGCAAAACGAAAGGAAAATGTCTGAAATTTACTTTGTTGCAAAAATCAAACGATTTGGCCGATTTGAATAGATTTGGTAGACCATTTGGTCTAAGATGGGGCATCATGCTCCAGGTTCCCTTATGTCGATTTTTTTCTCGAAATACCCCCTCTCCCCTCCAGATAGGGTATGCGAGGTGCTTGTGGGCCTGTATTATTCAGAAATTGCCTGAAAAACTTCGACCGATGAACATTTTCTCGTATTCTATTCACTCAAAGTAGGGATATTGGAAGTTGTAAAAGATCACTGTACATACATATAATTGGTAATCTACCTATAGAGTTCGAAAATTGGAATAAAACTATGGTTGGAAGGTCTGCAGGTTGTGCGAAGTTGAAAAAAATGTTATTTTTTGAGTAATTTTGAGGGAAAATGCGAAAAATTGAATTGAAAAATCTCAAATTTTTGTGTCTTTTCTTCCTCGAATCTTAACATTAATGATATTTTTGAACTCAGCGAGATGTTTGAACGCCTTCCCTAGTCCTCTTATGAGGTTTGGCGATGGTTTCCCGGACTCAAAAAATCCCCTATGGTGTTCTTGTTCATTTTACCAAATTTTATGCCACTATCATAATTTTTCGTTTATGGCCAAAAAATGCGGCTTGCATTGAACTACCAGTGCAAGGATCCCAATTGATGTAGGGGGCTAAAAATTTTAGAATTTTATTTTTAGGGGAAAATGAACCGTTGCAGGAGCTGAGACTTCCAAAATTCGAAAAAAAATCCCTGTATTATAAAAAATACACCGCAGTATATTGCAGGTGAAAAGGGGGAAAATAACTCCGACCAGCACCGTTGTACGTCATACATCCATATCGTACGGTTAATTCAGAATCTAGTCGAGATTTCGGTGGCTAGAGCCGATTAAACAATATTGTCATCGTGAAGTTCATTTATACCAGTCAGAAACAATGTAACAAAGCAATCAGTGAGCCACAAAACACCATTCAATTCAGGGGGTTTATCTGCTCATGCTCTTTCGACAACACAAACCTGCTGTGACATTTGCTTCAGTCTCCTCCCTCACAGCCCGTATAGAAGAGGGAAAAAAGTGAAAAAAAAATGCCAAGATATAGTACGTAAAACGTGAAAAATCCCACATAAAGTATATCGAGTCGAGGATGTTGAAAGGCAAAAAACACATTGCTCATTAACGCGGTATAGTCGAAGCTCGCGATGCCAGATATGTGTTTAAAGAGCATTCAAATGTGAAACGTTTCGATAAGCAATGAAAAGCTAACTGGCAGATATTCGATATTGTTGAAAATGTATCATCCAAATTATCGTCGTGAAAGCCACGCCTAAACTAATGCTAATTTTCGACGAAACGCATCGAAAACAATTTGAGGGTTTCCCAACTCTCTCTGCCATTTCACCGCATAGCTTCACCGAAACGAGAAAAAATTGCCTTTAATTATCGCCAATTACATTTCTAAACTAGACGCAGCCTCTGTACCGAGCTATGCTTTTACACGTGTAATCAAAAGTTTTGCCAAGAACACATGCTGTAGACATAATCGACTACGACACATTTACTACGCCCACAATTTCATCGTTATGTTTTTTTTTCCTGTGCTGTACGAGTTACTTCATAATATACTCGCCCGGTGTACATGTTAGATCCTAAACCCATCAACTCTATTAGTTGGCAATTTACTTCACAGCGTAGCCATCCGGGACGAATAAACGAAAAAGCATGCTCGACTGGGAACCACTGTATATTACAAAGAACGGATGTAATTTTAAAATAATGTATTCACCTATTCCAGTACATGCCTAGAACAAATATGCGTCGAGCTTTGTGTTTTAAATCGATTGTACCTATGTATGGCTCGACTTTGGTTTCATAAGGTTCTCAATGGTGTTACGAAACGACCGTCTAGTTTTTTTCCCTTCTGTCATTTTACCAGGGGAAAAGTGTCATTACACCAGGGCTAAAGCCATTAAGGAGCAGAGAATAGGAAATTGTGTCATTAAGATGGATAAATTCCGTAGATTTGAGTAAACTCGTGGCAGGAATTCTACGAAATTTGTTGTTTGTAGAAGAAGTTGTGTGGTCAGTAGTTGATTGCTGGCGAAGATTTATCATTTTTATGGAAATCAAAGTCGTGTAAGAAATGTGAATCGGAAATGAGTCAGAATTATGATCATTTGCAGTTGATTTACATTAAAAATTCTATTTTATTGAGGAAACATATTTTAAAACTGAAAAAAAGTAACTGAGCAATGACCACGATGTTAAAAATACCTCAAATTTCCATTTTATTGATTTTATTCTGAAATGTTCACAGTTTACGTAGAGACTGACACGAATTGTCAACCTGTGAGGAAAATCAATTCACAGCTGATACCTTTTGATTTTCATGAGAAAAAGTACTTGGTGAATTGACAGACATAACAGTCAACCTTTCTCCAATTTTTATAATATAAAGTAGAAATACTGAATACAGCTCCTCGGGGTTCTCAAAAAACAATATTAGAAAGCTGTTAGAATAACAGGTCACACTTCATTAATTCTCATGAGAAATAATTGGAAGCTATCGGTGAAAAAAGCCAGTTCATTTGGTTTCTCATAAAAATAAACAGGGTTCGTGCAGAAATTGAAAATTTGTTACTTTCCATCCAAGAACTCTTTTTTCGTACGTCTATGGAATTAATAATCTCTCAATAAATTTGTTTGCTGGCCAAAGTTGTCATTTTTTTCAAAAACAATTTCTTATGAGTTTTCCAGATTCAGATAAGTTCCAAGTTATCGTACTTTCACAGAACGTATAATTTTTTGAAAATTTTCTTCTCCAAAATATCTGAAATAATTTTTGTAATGGGAAGAATGGATAGTTTGTTGGCACATAGGCGCACCCAGAAATTATGTAAAGGGAGGGGGGCTCAGATTTTGAAAAAAAATGGGAGGGGGTCAAAATTCAATGAAAAAATGAAGTAACCTGTATTTCAGTGAGGCTGGAGTAGTTGGGGTATTTTCAGTAGGCAAATAATATATACCTACAGATTTGAGCGAAAAAAAATTGGAAAATGGCGAGATTTAATGATTTTTTTAGTCAAAATTACTTATTTTTTCTGATAAATGGGACATTGGCTGAGAAATTAGTCATTTTTGACCGAAAAATCAGTGAAAAATCACTAATTTTCAATGAAAATTATTTTACTGATTAAAAAAGACAGAATTTTTGCAAATTCAACTCATTCAAATTTAAAGAGTGGTATGTTTATTTAAGAAATAGTTACTAAAATACTGCCCGAGCGAAGCGGGGGCGAAAATTTAAACAAAAAATCATACTCTTCTTTGACATTTTTATGATTAAAAAATCTTCTTGCCGAGCTGGAGAGTGGGGGGGGGGGGGGGGTTGAGCCCCCTGTGCCCTCTTCCCCGGATGCTCCTCTGGTTGGCAGAAAGAAACAATTGAGAGCAACATTTTTTCCAAAATCATGTTGAAAAAACAAAAAATTACTTTTTCTTTGCCCCCTTCTTCGAAAATGTCTTATTGAATGTTCATTAAACAGGAAGCAATTTTTTGTTTTTCCAACATGATTTTTCCAGAGAAAAATTCGCTCTCGCTTCGCTGAATTATTTTTCATTTTGCGTATAACATCCCTGTATTTTAAAAAGATCCATAAAAAGTAATGCTATTTGTCAGTTTTCCTTCTCTTAAGCCTCAATTTTTTTGTTTTTTTGACATAACCACCGTAGTTATCAACAATGCCAACTTGTATTACCACCTCTATTAAAAAAACCTGACTACGCCTCTGGAATTTAGCCTAACTCAGATTTTTTTATGTCAATTTTTTTTACATTTTTACAATGAGGGAGAAATAAAAGCAAGGTTTGTGCAATAAAAAAATCGAAAAATAATGCGAATAATGAAAGAAAATTCCAAATTTAAGAAAAATTTCATTCAAAATGAAGAAAAAACAAGAAATTAAATTTGAAAATTGAAAAAAAAGCAGTTTTTCAACAGTTTAGCAGACATTTTATCCGTTTTGGGGAAAATAACTCCAAAATCCTCTCCTCAAAACCGATACTGCCTCATTTTTGTGTATGTAAAAAAACACCCCCCCCTTCCGACTAAGGAGGCCTCCTTGAATCCGGCATTCAAATGATTTTTCATAGAATTTTTAATATTTTACGTAGAAAAATCATCAAAAATATAAAAAATAGGCACTACTTCAAAATTTTGGTCAAAATTCCATAAAAATTAATAGTGTTATAAAAAAATTGACGAAAATTTAATGAAATTGTTGAAAAATGAAAATAGTAGTTCAAATCATAACGAAGATGTATTAAATAAAATGCGTTTAAAGAATTCACAAAAATTTCCTGACAATCGACGACCAGCGCGGATCTGCGGAGGGGGACAAACAATTTGTAAAATGTTTAAAAAATAACCATTTTTTGCTTTTCAAACATACTTTTTCTAAAAATTGTTCTCTTTCGCCTCGCTCAGAGGGTATTTGTACTTATCCTCTTTTTCATGAAACGCATGCTTGTATTTTTGAAAAATCCTTTCAAAGATTGCATCATTTTTGGATTTTTTATTGCAAAACCCTCGCTTTTTGAAATTTTTTGACATTTTTAGAACCTTTTTAAAGAAAATCGGAAAAAATTGGTAAAAAATGCATGCCCTTACCCCTTAAAATCCTCTTGTATGTAGATCCGCTACTGGTTGTCAATTTCGTATGAACCTTATAGGAGATTTTTCGAATATTTAAATAGAGATGGTTTCAATAAAAAGGCGAGCAAGCTGCAAAATCAGTTGTCAACGAAAATTCGAAAGTTAATTTTGCATAAAAAATTAAAATTTTGGATTTTTTTTTTAAACTTTTTACGGATGAGGCTTCCTTTGGAGCACTTGGAAGTGCGATATGGCCTTCTAAGCAAATTTTTTCAGATTATCCGCAAAATTTCAGATTAAAATTCAAAAATCGGAAGTAAAAATTTCCGAATTTTTTGGTCTCTAAAACCTTTTCTGGACCATTTGAATGTCTGATATGACATTCAATGAAACTAAATTTTTCAAGTTCTCAGTACAATTTCCTATCAGAATTGGTAATAAAAAAACCATTTAAATTATTTCGGGAGTATTTTTCTGAATTCGTGGAGGCAACAGGGCTTCAAACCAGTTTTTTATATTTTTTTGGTAATGCAATATTCCAAAATCGAAAAATCGTGTCATCTGTGAGAAAAATACTCTACTTCTTTTTAAAGCTTTATTTCTATAACATGTTGGGTTATTTTTAATTTTTCCAGGGGGGGGGGGGGAGTAAATTTATCCTGTCCGAAAAAAACGAGAGTAATTTTTTTTCTCGATCGAGTTGAAATAACAGATGGTTGAAGTACCTATGATTGTCATCAAAGAAAAAACAACATTCAAATTTGTATTGTTCCTTAACTTTTTGTTAAAATTTCACACTTTTATAGAATTTTTTCTTTCTCTCTTCGGATGTATTTTTTAGTATTTTTATAATCTACTGAATATCTGCTTCCATTTTTTTTTCAAACACTGCAGTGAGAACTCTAAAGTCAGAATTACAGGTCACACCTTATGATTCTCACAAGACAAAATTTCAAGTTGTCATAAGACACAGGTGATATCTTAATTCTCATGGGATCATGAAAAGAAATTGTAAACGATCCACCGATTAATTTTCTAGATCACCACACCCCTACAAAATTCACTGTTATATTCAGTAATTTTCCCAACACTTCCATTCACCCCCAAATACTGCGATACTTGACACAATTTCAAAATTTCCAATCATCTCCTCGACAGTTTCACCCCCAAATACATTGTATACAGACTAATTAACAAGATACTGCCATCAACAAATTTATGCTGACACGTCAAGAACTCCATTCGATAACAACAACCACTCCACCTTTCATAAAGCACATCAACATCACCCGAGCAGAGCATCCAATAACTAATTTTTGCTCCGCCGCAAATTACCAGCATAATCTAGAGCATCGTTGAAAATAACCTTTTTGTTAAATCCCCGTTAACATGTCGAACGTGCTCGATACACGTTTTTCCCGACCACCTAAACACGTCGTCTAAAAACATTTTGCGAGCGTGCCTCCCTCCAGCCGAGTTTATCGGGCCACGAGTACTTTTTTCAAAAGAGTCTTTTTAATCGGTACACGTTTCAGGATCGCTTCGTGAACACCATTTATACCCGTTCGCGCCGTACTTTTCATGCACTTGGCGCTGTCAGTTAATCATTTAACTTAATTTATTACGGCTGCGAAATAGGTTCCGCGCTCCGGCCTCATATAAGTTTCTCTTTCCTAGAGTGTTATGTATATAGCATTTACTTCCGTTAATCGAGAGATTCATATTGGTTTTCATTTTTTTATACCGAAAAAAAAAACACCCATGCACAAACGACAAAAGCTCATCGGCCTTTATCTACATCACAATTTCGTGTTGTGTGGAAAAAAAACCAGCGTGAAGGCAATTTCAATTTTTTTTCGATATCGCGGTTCGGTTCGTGGCTTATGTAGGTAGATACATCGATATTATACGAAGGTTTACGAAGTAAGTGGGTTTGAAATTTGAAAGCATTTCAACTCGAGACGAGAAAAACTCCAATTTAGTTTGCCACCAAGATGTGTACTAGAGAAGTGTTCACGGTGGTGCATAAAGTGAACCAATCAAGCTGGCTGGTCCCATAGGAGAATCCTAAACACATTGATTTTTTGGGGCGATATTTTTGTCGCACCTTGTTATTGTGAGAATTGAGATTTCTAGTTGAAGGGCAATAAGATTAATTCGCATGAATGAGGAAAAAGGAAAATGAAAGTATCTAGTGCAGATTCATTATGAAATTCAGACATATTTACATTGGGATTAAAATTTGAAATGAAGTAATTAGGTCACATATGGGATGGGACATGTAACTGCGAAATATACGTATAAGCTACGAGATAGTTTTCGATTCACCAGCAAATCAGAACAATCGCACTTCCTTTTATGAAATTAGAATGAACATATTTTAGCACCTCCATAAAGGATATAACTGGGCAGTGACGTAGCGAAGTATTTTTCTGGGGAAGGGAGGGGGAGGGGGCGTTTTCGATTTTTCCAACTTTGAAATTGAAATTTGCAATAATTTAAGGGAGGGATTGAGAATTCAAGTAAAAATGGGGGGGGGCATAAACAGATTTGAGCAAAGAAAAATTGGAAAATTGCGGAATTTTTTGGAACGAACTATATCAATACACTCCTGAAATTTGAATTAGTAAAAAAAAACCTGTCTGAATCAGTAAAATAAATTTAACTGAAAATTATTGGTTTTTCACTGATGTTTCAGTCAAGTCAAAATTATTGATTTTTCCAGACAAATGGGAATTGATTGAGAAATCAGTGATTTTTGACTGAAAGATCAGTGGAAAATCATTAATTTCCAATGAAAATCGTTTCACTGATTCTCAAAGGCAGAATTTTAGCAAAAACTGATTCAGATTTAGAGATTTATTTATGTTTATTCAAGAAAATAGAATGACTGAAATATTGCCCGAACGATGCAAGGGCGAAATTTTTTTGAAAAATCATGTTTGAATAGCAAAAAATGCCCTTTTTTTATATTTTTATGATGAAAAACTCCTTTCCGAGCTTGAAGGGAGGGCTCGAACCCATTGAGCCCCCTCCCTTGGGCGCGCTTATAGATGAAATAAATTTGAAGTAAAATTTATAGCACAATTTGCAGACTGAACTAAATTTTTTGACCACTTCTCCCTCTCATTCAATTCATTGCTTTTCCCTGCGTAATTTCATTGTAGGTATGTGTAGTTGAAAAAGCCTATAGAATTGCCGGTTCGTCCCGAGCAAAGTAAAGATGGAAAATTTCAAGAAAAATTATAGTTTAAAATTAATAAATTTTGTAGTCACAATGGGCGAAAATTTTAGAAAATCTCAAGTTAAAAGCGTTATAGAGAAATATTTTAGATTAATTAAACTTGAATAAAAAATTGGCCACTTTTACTTTAAAACTATTGAAGGAGAAATATGGTGAGGCCGAGCGCAACAAGAGGCCAAACCTTTTAAAAAATTCGATTTTCAAACATCGAAAATGTTGAAATAATTTTGAGGAAAAATACTAAAAAATTAAGTTTTATAGAATTTAGATCAAATAGAATAAGCCCGAGCGCAGAAAGGGCAAAGTTTTTGGAAAAATTTGAATTGTAAGGTCATTTCAGAATTAGATTGTGATTTCTGAAAGGGAACGGTTTCCCCCAAAATGTTTCTCTTTATGGTCAAATTTGCCATCTTTTCTCATTTGAGACGATTTTGCCAATTTTTTCTACTAGCACTGGATCAGGGGGGGCAGACCCCCTATTCGCCACGCCTCTGTAACTGGGGTAGGTACCACTAAAAAAAAGTCAGATGAACAGGTTGTCTATCTTGATGATTGAAGGGTCAAATGCTGTTTCCAAAAAAATCAAGTAATTTTTTTTAACATTGGAATGGATAGTACTTTGAAAACTGAACAAATTTTCATCTCATGACTTTTTGACTAACTTAAAAATTGAAGGGCCTACAAAGAAATTGTTTTTAAAAATTCTAAAAAATAAATCAACCAAGGAAATGGATAGTACTTTGAAAACTGAACAAATTTTGTTGCGGAATTTTTTTTGCCTAACATCAAAAATGAAGGGGCTATGGCTCATTCAAAATAAGTGGGCTTCAAAAATTTTTCAAATTTTCTCAATTTTGAATGACTCTTAGCTTCTTTATTTTTGATGGGAAAAAAGTCTTTGGAACCTTTGTTCAGTTTTCAACGTACTATCAATTTCCTTGGTTGATTTATTTTTTAGATTTTTTTTCAACAATTAATTTGTAGCCCCTTCAATTTTAAAGTTAGACAAAAAGTCATGAGATGAAAATTTGTTCAGTTTTCAAAGTACTATCCATTCCCGTGATTAAAAAATTTTGTGTGATTTTTTCGGAACAGCATTTGCCCCTTCAATTATCAAGATTGGCAGGATGTTCATCTGACTTTTTTTTTAATGGTATACCTGGTTATATCCAAAAACGTAGCATCGTTGTCCATTCACTCTACACTCCGTTTAAAATCGAATAGAACAATTTTTAGAAAAAATAATCTTTTTTCTCGCGCACACCCCCCCCCCCAAAAAAATAAAATAAAATCGAATCTAAACCTCTCCAAATGTTTTTTTCCCCTTGAAAAAAAACTCCAAAGTGACACTTTTTCGTCATAAAAAAATAAAAATATTACACAGCAGGTGCGTTTTTTTTCGCCAACCTTGCACATCTATAACGTACATGCCTACAGCTCAGTTTTCACGTATTCAACTACAGGAACATTTCGCTTACGTAATTTCCACCTCTTGGCGTTTTCAACCATGCTGACATTTTTACACCTAATTCTCATTTCATTAATGATTCGTCACAAGCGAAATGGTTACGCGAAAACACACATGTGAGGAAAATTCACTCCTGGCAGATCTCGATATCGCCATTATTAATTCAACTCGAATCTGCGAGTGAATTTGACGTAACAGTACAGGCCTACAAATACAATTCCCTCGATTCTGTTATTCTGTGCGAAAAACCATACCTAATTCCTTAACCTTGTCTTCTTCAAGCTTGAACCGGCGAGATAATATCATCGCTAATTTCCATATATTAGAATCCGTTACACACGCCGAAAATACAAAACTACTTCGCGCAGATGGCCACCTATACGAAAAAACAAAATTCGGCAACGAAACTCCGAAACTCGCCCAGGTAGTGAAACACCCACTGGTAAAACATCCGCCAGGTTGACCAAGGTCAAAAAAACTGGAATGGGAATTGGAATCCTACAAACTATAAAAAATATACAAAGACAAGCCATACCTTCGTCGCGTTATATCATCGACTTGATTCGTATCAAGTATTTAGAACATTAGAAGCGTATTGTGAACCACATTCAAATATGTAGCTTGAAAATAAATAAAGTTGCGATACAGGTACAACGTACAACTGCTGGGAAGTGTCAGGTAGATATTGTGTGTCGTTTGCGGTTTAGGGTCAATAACCCTAAATTTACTTATTTTACTAGAGCTTGAAAAAAAATTATTAGAAGTTGATTACTTCGAAATTTTTTTTTGAAATAAAAAAATAAAGATGGAAGAAAATGTGGTTGCGTTTAAAAATTTTTTTCGATTTCGCCTATTTTTTGATACGTTCTATAATTTGAGTAGAGGACCTCTGAGAAAAATTTCGAGTCTTTGGGAAGGAGCTGTGGGCTCTCAGAGTGGGGCCATTTTCGGGAGAAACGCTGTTTTTTGCGTTTAAATCCTGAAATCCGTGTTATTTTTGAACGCCCTAACACTGAAAAGATACGATTTGAGATGCTGAAACTCGTGGTATGTTTGGTTTTTTGATTGAAGGTCACGTGATCTCCTCGAATTTTTTTAAAAAAAATCACAAATCGATGTTTTCTAGATTTAAAAAGAGTGAATTTTAAGCCTTTGAGCAAACTCAGGGGCCAACTCAAACGGGGGCTCAGGGGGCTCGAGCCCCCTCCTTAAGCTCGGCAAGGAGATTTTTCATCATTAATATGTCAAAGAAGAGTATGATTTTTTTTTTTTAAATTTTCGCCCTCACTTCGCTCGGGCCGTATTTTAAAAGTAATCATTTCCATACCACTCTTTAAATTTGAATGAGTTGAATTTGCAAAAATTCCTTCTTTTTTAGTCAGTAAAATAATTTTTATTGAAAATTGGTAATTTTTCACTGATTTTTCGGTCAAAAATTACTAATTTCTCAGTCAATGTCCCATTTATCAGAAAAAACCAGTAATTTTGACTAAAAATATCATTAAATCTCGTAATTTTTCAATTTTTCTTCGCTCAATCTGTAGGTAATAATAGGTATATATAATTTGTCTCCTGAAAATATCCCAACTACTCCAGCCCCACTGAAATAACAGGTTACTTCATTTTTTCATTGAATTGTGACCCCCTCATTTTTCTCATTTTCTAAAAATCTGAGCCCCTTCCTTACACAATTTCTTGGTGCGCCTATGAGCAAAGTGGTGAATTAATTAACTGATTGCAATCAGTCAAAATTTACTTATTCAATCAGTAAATTTTTTTCACTGATTTCAACAGTTAGGTAATCAATTCTGTCTTTTTTAAATCAGTCAGTTTTGACTGATTCAAATTTAGAGAGTACCTCTTCCTTCGCTCAAAATTACAATTAAGTATTGTTGAATGTGATATTTTTTTGTGTGATTTTTGATTAAAACTTTAAAACTACAAATTTCGCGAGAAGAAATTATCAAATGTAAAACCAACATCAGATTCATGTCCAACAGGTGAAATTATCCCCTTTTACATTATTCGAGTTACCATAATTTGTTCAAAGGTTAAAATTTACTTTTTTTCACCTAAAAAAAACATCGATCTGCGATTTTTCTAAAAAAAATTTGAGGGGTTGGAATGACCTTCGATCAAAAACCCACTCAAATTCACTCAAATTGTATCTTTTCAGTGCCAGGGAGCTCGAAAATAATACAGCTTTAAGTGTTTTAAACGTGAAAAACAGTGTTTTTTTTCAAGAATGGCTCTTCTTTGAGAGCATATAGTTCAA